>JAHUUD020000039.1:600000-960000 GCA_020010945.3 Muscidifurax raptorellus
GCAACATATGGAGGCTGCCTCATAACTATAGCCTTGTACAGCATGACCGCGGCAAAATACTCTCTCCTCTCTCAAGCCGTTATCTATCCCAATTTTTTTCTGTATGGGGAAATATGCTTGTCCTTCCTAACACCACAGATATATCGTATACAAGAATTCTGCAGCCTCTGAAGTCGAGACTCAAGGTCCCCTGAGATATCCATGTAAACAAGAGAGCAATAATCAAGATGAGAGATTGCAAGAGCACTAGCTAACCGCTTATGAAGCGCCTCAGTTGTACAGGATCTGAAAGATCTGAGACCATATAAAGCCCTATTTACCTTACGACTAGCTGCATCAACCTGCGGCTTTCACGTCATTCTCGAGTCCATCACAACACCAAGATTAGTCACAACGTCAACAAATGGAACGAAAACGCCACTTTGAACCTTAATGCTGGGCAGCTCTAGACTTTGTATTTTATAGACAACACTTAAGGTTGTCCTTAAGGGATACTTCAGCACTTGTAACATCGTTATTCATATTATCGATGTTATTAACAGTGCTGTTAATGTTTATACTGCTGGAGTTGCAATTGATAACAGCGTTATTATCAACTTCATTATTACTATTACTATTACAACTGTTATTACTATTATTATTACTTTTAAAAGTTATAGCATTATCTTTAACTTTAATTTTAGCATTATTATTATTACTACCACTGTTGCAACCAATAGGAGTATTTTTTGTTTTACTCCCATAAGCAGACGGTGGTATTTTATTACTGCTATGATTTGTGTTATTGTTACTATTGTTATTATTAATTTTAACATTAACAGTCTTTTTCAACGCCAAGCCCTTACTTCCTGTTTTATTTATTTTATTAACATTATTATTTATACTAATACTGCCATTGCTAACCTTTTTATTATCGCCGTTGTTATTACTATTACTATTATTATTATTGTTATTATTATTATGACTCTTATTTGCTTTGTCTTAGGTCGTCTTAAGCTATCAGTAGCAGCACCTGATTTCACCGTCGACCCCATCGCGCTGCATTCCTGGCATATGTAACTAGTATTATTGTCAGTATTATCATCCATGTTATTATCAAGTACCGACCAAACATGGCAGATATCATGATATGGTTTATGGCAGTCGTTACATCTGCGAATAACAGCATTAGGGCGATTTATTTTCTTGCATTTTGTACATGACAACGGTGCCATAATTATTATTAATAATTAAATGACTCAAGAAATACACCAGTAATTTGTTGCTATAATTGGTTAATTATTGCTTTATTTATCTGCTTAAGTTCGACCTGAGTTGGATCCGCGAGTAATTGCTAAAGTTGAAGAATTGAAAATTCTAAATTTAAATTTAAACTCAAGACGATTCCCGCGCTCAGTTCAAAGATGCGCACGCTCGAAGTCGACAGTGCAACCAACCTACGAGAAAATTCGGTGCAAATGTACCAGCGCTCTAGTGGCGAAAATTATTCGCACACATACAGCGGCGATGACTAGCATTTTCGCGCGACTGGAAGAGGCCAGCTCTCCCCAAAAGATCTAACCTCAACAATTATTTATGTCTTGCACCACAAACGAACTGCCATCCCGATGATTTTCTCCTTGGCTCGACGTTGATGATGACGGCGATGAGAGAGAGAGAGAGAGAGAGAGAGAGAGAGAGAGAGAGAGAGACCCGACGACAACGACGGTGCAGATGAGAGACAGACGGCTGGAAAACCCCGGTGACAGCAATAAGTTGAGGTTATGTCGGCCCGCCGAATTTCAAGCAGCAAAAAAAAGCCAAAGTGCACCGTTCTTCCTTCAATAAATTGTTTCAACAGGACGGCCACAAAGTATATTTGCAGCTACCTGTAAACGCACAGCGTGGCGGCAGTAATAATTCTTGAGAAAATTTGAGAGAGAGAATACAGGTCTACTTACTCGCGCGCAGTCCTCACTCACTAACGATAGTCGAAATGTTAGCACATTTACTACCCGGGGTGTTGGTGAAAGAATGACTCGTACTGGTTATGTTTGCTTTTCTCCTCGTATGGGGTCTTTTATTCAACTAATACATTATTTTTTAGTTGAATAATGCTTCGACCGATTTGGGCATCGCTCTAAGAGCGTCACTTCTTTTTAGTGGCGCAGCGTGACGTGCTCTTGTTGGCGGGTTGGCTTCCCTCCTGGTTGAGGCGCGGGCGCATATTAGGGTCTCCTTAGCCTTGCGCAGCCCCTGCTCACCCACGGCGCGCTCGTGCGCAAGCTCCTGCTGCGACGCGCTGTGTGCCCCTGCGAGTCTTATGGGACGTTAATGGCCTCGGCCACCTTTGGTCCTATGGCCTCCCTAGCCTGAGCGGCCGGCTCTTCCAATAGAGGACACGGTTCACTTCGTGCGCGCTCCAGACGTGCTGAGATGAAGGCCGCTTTGGGCCGCCGCAACATCGGTCCCGGTGATAGGCCTGGGGCGAGGACCTCTTCTTCCTTGGCCCAGGTCTCCTCGCTTGCCCCTTCTGTTCGTCGGGGGTGGGCGTGCGGAGGTCCTCCTCTTCCTTTGTCATGAAGTCAAACACACAACACAACGCGCGCTCGAACTTCTCGTCGAGGGAGTCGTCGATTATCTACAAAGGAAATTGTAGGATATAATTCCCTTTCCCTTCGCGCATGCGTTTCACTCGATGACGGCGGGTTGTTAGTATTCACCGCACCTGTTTTTCGATTACGCGAACCATTCGGTCGACCAGGTCTTTTCTTCTGACGCTTGCTTCTGCTCTAGGTGGTAAAATGGCTTGTTGCACACGTTTAATTACATAGACCTTATTCGTTGATCGACCTCTCTTGTTCGTTGTAGGGTTCATATTGAGTACGCGTGCTTCCTACCCCTCTCGGTCGCGAAGTGGACGCCGTATCTCGCTGATCGCCATCAGAAGTTCGCTCGCCGCAATCTGGTGCGTTGCTTGCACCTGCGATTTCGTGATTTCACGCTCTTCTGCGACTCGTCTGACTAGTAGAAAGGCTTCAGCAATGTGGCCGGCACCAAATCGACCCGGTTGCCTTTTTCGTCGACTAGTCGATAGGTGTTGGTCCCTAACACTTCCGTAATCTTGTATGAGCCGATATAAGTTGGAACGAGCTTTTCTTATCTTTGTGCAGCTCCTTATATGAAGCCAGCCTGTGTCGAGCGTCATAATAATGCACTTGATGCTCTTAAGCTCTTCGCGAGCTTTGAGCTACAGTAGTAGTATACCCCGGACTATGGCGCGTCAAAACAAACCCTCTCCACCCGGAGAGTAGGGAATTTCCACGTACACAGACGAACACACACACACACAAACACACATACAAACACACAGACGCAAACACTTTTCTACGTAAAAAAAAAATTTGGCGGTGATAGGGAGATACATACACATGCGCACGCACATACAGACATTTTAGCAATAATTTATTGTAACTCGTAAAATAATTGAAATTTTCGCGATTTTTCACTTGTTTACGCTTCGGCAACCTCAAATAACCTCAAATCCGAAAGTTGCAAACCATTGTTTATAAGCCTATATCTCCGAAAGTTACAGTCGGAAAATTGTTATTTTTGGCTCTAATTTGTTAATTAAGAATTCCTCAGTCATATCAGTATAAAAAAAATTCACTAAAACAGTTAGACAATGCTTAATAAACAAATTAGCACCAAAAATAACAATTTTCCGACTGTAACTTTCGGAGATATAGGCTTATAAACAATGGTTTGCAACTTTCGAATTTGAGGTTATTTGAGATTGTCGAAGCGTACACAAGTGAAAAATCGCGAAAATTTCAATTATTTTGCGAGTTACACATCTTTTTATACACGCACGCACACATGCGCACAAGCACATACACACTGTTTCCGACGAACCGTTCTCGCACAAGTTCGCACACTAACCGCGGCCGCCGCCGCCGCCGTCCAATCCGCATGTGCAGTATGGAGGTAGAGAGACGTTATTCCCCCACCACCACTACCACCACCACCACCGTCACCGGTATGCTGCTGTTGTCTCCTTCTACTGCACTTTAGATTCAGGAAAAAAAACAAGAAAATTAACCACAGTGCTCATTGTCGTCGCCGTCGTCGTCGTTACGCTACCAGAGCATATTCGCAACTGACAGTGCAGCGCATCATCCTCACTGCGCACACTGATGACTCATCAGCGACGGCGGTAACGACGGCGACACGTGCATTCTCGGAAATGTACATGAGTCACGACGACGACGACGGAGCTATTAATTGCATACGAAGCACATTGGGAAGCGGCCTTGTCATAGCACTGGACACTGATACCTGCTGGTCGATTTGTTGTTCTTCAGGTAGATTAGCCTCGAGAGCAGCGGCAGCACTTTTAGCATCATCCGGGAGCATAATTGTTTTTTATACACACACATACACCAGAAATCCACGGAATTATTTTTTATACACGCACACTGTTTATTTTTTATTTAAAAGTATTTATCCAACAAGTGCCTCTTTTTCATAGCACAGCGCGGACACATCCAAACTTTGAATTTAATGCTGTACAACCATCGTACACGCTGATATTTACCCTGGCGATGATAATACACTTTGCAGAGATAGCACCTGTTACGCTGGGTGATTTTTCTCATAGTGGTGTACGCTCCTTTACAAATAAACCCGGTAAATTCACAGTTGCAGTCGCGCATAATAATCACCCGGAGAGAGTTAAACCATTACTGATGGGTGCTCTCTTCCAGAGGTGTAATACTGCGACACTCACATCTTAGTCATCCTCTTTTTTCTAATGCTTCAAAATTCGGGAGCAATGTCTTTGACCAGCTCCCAAGACATTTGCACGTGCATTAGAGTCCGTACCGAGCAGCTGCTTCTTCTTACTAATGCTTTTTCTCGCTATAACAGCTGCATTATCATACTCATACTTTTTTCTTTGAATATTAAAAACAAAAAGAAATTCGGCAACGATACGGTTTGAGACCCAGGTTTGTAGGTGTGAGCATCAACAAAATCAGAGTTGCTGCTTGATGTTGCGAAGGAATAAAAATATGAATACGAGTAGAAGTCGTTGAGAAACTCGATTTTTGTTAGAAACGACTACAAACGGAATGCACAAAACCGTGCGCCGCACACATGCACCGCGCATCATGAAGACAGACCCTTAGATAGGAGAGCGTGAGGTAGTGTGCTTGTCGGTATGAGCATCGGCGAAATCAGAGTCGCTGCTTGATCTTGCGAAGCAATAAAAATATGAATACGAGTAGGAGCCGTTTAAAAACTCGATTATGTTATCGAATTAATTTATTGTGATATTAATGATTGCAAATATAATTATTTATATCAGAAAATGTTGTACTAATCGTAAAAAATTCAAGTATCTTGAGCAGTCTAATCAAATGACTTTTATTGATAAGATTTTACATAAACAGAGTTAGAATGTTCGTGTATTGTCTAGCACATACACACGTTAAAAAAACCATTTTAAAAATAATATAACACCAACAATATCACATCGTGTTAGCACAACTTGACAAATAAAATCTTCTTCAAAGTTTGCTTTTTTCTACAGCGAGTTTGTTAAAAATAAAAAACACGATTTTGAGATCGAAACTAATATTTTAGACATATACACGGACACTCTTCTCGTATACATTTTTGACAGAGCCAGTAACAACAACCGTAACAATATTTCCATTTATTTACTTTTCCTTGGCAGAAAAATTGACGTTTGCAAAATACGCAAGACGCTTTTCGTGTTAGTCGTGGCTGCTCACGCCTGCAAAAACGCTAGAGCTTTTGTACGGTAATAGCAGCACTAGTCTGCTTACTACTGGGGGACTGACAATTACACTCTCTCGCACAAGCCTTTCGATTGTTGCTTCTGTGGATGTTTTAACAATTACACTTTGGTGCACGGGTCTTTCAGTAGATATTATAGCTGCTGTCGCAAAGATATCGTCGATGCGTACCACTTCTAAATTCTTGCGTACAATAACTAACTTTTGTTTTACCACTTTCTCCTCCTCCTTTTCGTAGCTGCCGTAGTCATACGCGATTCCCTTGTCTGCGAGTGGATTCGGTAGAAATCATAGAAGCTCCTCTTCCGTATCGCTTACTATCTCCATGTCTATGGTGGATGATAGTGACGAAGATTTTTCTGGTTCCGCTTCTGCAGCTGAAGCTATATCTACTGTTATATTTGCTAGTGCAACTGCCGATAACGATGATGTTAGCAGATTATGCAGTATAGGGAACGACGTGGAAACAGGCTCGTCAACAGTATCATGCTTTATATCTTCTTAAGCACTTGACCACAGCTTGTCGAAAGATGACAGACGACTGGTCGCCATAATCACAGATAAAACAATTCTTATTCTTTTCCAGATGCACACGTGCAGGTGACTATATGCCTCTTTCGGTGTACATGTACCTCGCTCGAAGTGTAGGATACGCTCTGTTGCAAGTAGAATCTGCCGATTGAAGTATGACTCACTAACCGGCGATGATTTCCTCGAAAACTTCTGACCATTGTGATCTGTAGGGCTATTTCTCTCTCTCTCTCTCTCTCTCTCTCTTACAGCTTTCTAACGACAAAACTTGATTTTTTAACAAAATAAAACATTGGAAAAATCGCTATAAAAAATCTTCGTGACCCTAAATAGAGCCAATAATTAATTATAGCGAAAACTATAATATTGTAAAAGTGTAAAAGTCACGATTTGGAGTTTTTTTCAAAAAGTAGCGTCTAGTATGAATCACCTAGATTTTCAATGGATATTCAGGTTTAGATAATCCGTAATATCATTTATAATACTTTCAAAAGTTAAAATATGCTATATTTATCTATATATGTATATATATATATATATATATATATATATATATATATATATATATATATATATATATATATATATATATATATATATATATATATATATATATATATATATATATATATATATAGATTATAACACTTGAGCACATTTTTATAAATTAATGAGACGTACAAGGTGCATATTTCAGAATAATGTCTTACCAGGTATGAAATGTTAATTTGTGTTATTGGATTGAATGTGTGCCCAACTTTTGAATTTCAAACACTGTAGCCAATCCTCTTCGCATAAAAAATTAAAGTTAAATTTTGAAAAAGAATTCAATGGTAGTATTGATCCATACTGGACACCGATCGTGTGATTCATACTGAACGACAAATACTTTATAGCGCTTTGGTTTATGCTATGCGTAAAGTGCGTATTAAAAATCTCCCGAGGTCTAGATTTACTCATATGGATCGACCCATTGTTTAACAAAAAAAAATAATATCAACATATAAACGTATTTAAAAAGTGGGAAAGCTCTTGAAAATTAACTTTCGGGCTTGGAGACTACATGTTGATCATAAGGAAGAGGCGCGTAATACGAGTACAATTCGTATTGTAGGCCAATTTGTACTGAACGACTCTCCCCTATATATAGATCCGAGACAAAGACACGGTGAGTGAGTGACTAAAACACAACACGAAAATCGGCTGCGCAGATATAGCCTGATACAAAAGAAAAAACTATTCATTAGCTGAGAATTGTGCTGACATCGTGCTGATTGGGCACAACATACCACCATCAACCTGATTGGAAAAGGTACGCTGCCGTCGAGCTGATTGGCTGTTTGTACTGATGCAGCTGCTGGTCAAATTACCAGTATTTGACTAGCTACACGGTACAGCTTCAAAGAGGAACTACACGATTTTTTTTTTCATCTATTTTAAAAGAAAAAGTATGTATATCAAATATAATTATTATTATCATTTAAATAATATAATAATAAAATAAAATACATTATATATTTAGATGGATTTAGATGGCCTGAACAAGATTGCTAGTGGAGGTTACCTTCCATCGAAGAAGGTATCTGAGCTGGAGGTTGATCATCATCACATGGTGACGGCACTAAGAGAAGTCAAGACACGATTTGGCTCGAGGATTGTGGCAGTTCTCGATGAAGGATTCCAAATTCTTCTTCCTTCTCAGGTATCTTTCCGCACTTACAATGGATACTAACTTGTTTAACAAGCTGAGTGCCCAAGCCAACAAATTACAACTTTTCTTAGATTATAAGGGTAACAACGCTATTGAATTTCAAGGTACGATTTCAAGAGAAATCAGTGGTTTATTCAATGTGTGTATGAGTGTATGCATATAAAAATACACGCCGTGGAGAGTGAGAACAAATAGCCCGTGATCGAGAGCGTTTTCGAATGAGGGTTGTAAGAACTAATAGCATTATTACTCGAAAAATTTTCTATTAAATAACCAATTGTTTGCACTTATATTTTTTTTCTAAATAAATGTATTTTTTACTTTCATTGTTACTTCAAATTTCTTAATCTGTTATACCATACCTAATTCTTACGCATGTGATTGGTCGATCATCACTCCATCGCTAACCTGATTGGTTGGTTGCCTGTGTTTACATAAGTATTGCTTCACCTACAATCCACAAGCTTATATGAGAAGGTTAAAGTAAAGTGTTGGTTACATGATTGTCTCAGTAGCAATTATGGATACGCAATGGAATTAACCGTTTACCTCCATGCTGTGCGGTCCTACAGGATTTGGTAAAACGGTATTTGTAAAGAAGTTCCTAAAGGATCTTGATCATCTGTGTGATACCCAAATAGAACGTGTCAATATCTATTACGCAGAGTGGCAGCAGAGCTACAAGGATCTTCAAAACAAGAAGGTAGAATTTCGCGAGGGTTTACCGCAGACTAGTGGCTGGGCCAGTGATTTCAGACCGAAATTCGTGATCATTGACGACTTGATGCGAGAATCGTCGTCGAACGGCAGTATAGTTGACATTTTCTCGAAGGCCTCGCACCATCACTCGCTCTCGGTGATATTCATCACACAGAACGTCTTTCAATCGGGGTAGAGGACAGCGTGACATATCTCTAAACGCACAATACATTGTCGTGTTTAGAAATTTGCGAGATAGATCCCAGATGCAGCATCTGTTGCGTCAACTCGGTCCCGAGGATACACGATTTTTGCAAGAGACTTACTGGGACGCCACATCGAGACCATACAGATACCTTCTGCTAAATTTAAAACAGACTACACCGGACAACTGCCGATTTCGCACCTGTATCTTTCCGGACGACGAAGTGCACTACGTCTACGTGTCACGGAATAAAATGATGAATAGTGACGTCACGTTGAATCTCGTACCAATATAGATTTTGCGGCCCAGGTACAAAACTAGCGAAATGTATTGAACGTGGTGAAGTCGGTATCAATCCATTGGATGAGGCGTGTCGTCAGCATGATATAGTCTCCGTGACAAACAAGGCAACCGGCACAAGGCTAATCGAGTTTTAGCTGAATACGCATTTTCACGAATGCTCGCAGATGAAACAGATAGAATCGATCGAACACTGGCTATGATGACAGCCTGCTGCATGGTGAGCAAGATAACCTTTAAAAAGTTTTTATCACGAATCAACAAAGTACTGAAGAAGAATAAGAAATAAGTACAAAAGAAATGAAAAGATAGTAGTAGTAGCAGCCAAGTTGATGAATCTGTGAAAAAGGGGATTAGCAAACAACAAAAAGAACGTAAGGGGTCGTAAATAAAAAATAAAGTGAATAAGCAACCGATGCATGAGTAGAGAAAGTAAGAAGATTCTTGAACATTTATTACGCGCCTCCACATCCGGCAGCGTACGCTAGTATTGATAAACTTTTTCAAGCTACGCATGAGAGAGGTAAAAACAGTAATAAAAAAGAAAAAGTTAATCGTAAGAGTGTTGTATAGTGACTCGACAGTCAAGATGCGTATAATCTACATCGACCGGTTAGACATCGATATCAGCGACGTAGTTACAATGTGCGAAATTTGGATGATGTGTGGGAGGTTGATCTCATGGATTTGAGATTCTTGAAAACTTACAACGATGGCTACAGTTATATTTTAACTGTCATCGATGTTGTCAGCAAATATAGCTGGTTATAACCGATCAAGTAAAAAACCTCCAGAAATGTCGCTGAGGCTTTCTTGCGTGTACTGTCGAGAAACAATGGACGTAAACCAAAGTGTCTCCAGGCAGACAAGGGTAAAGAATTCCTTGGTCGTGAAACGCAGCAAGATTTGCGCGACAGTAACATCAATCACAGAGTGGCACGCAGTCCCGATACAAAGGCTGCCATCGCGGAGAGACTTATACGAACTATTAAGGAGCAAATTTGGCGATATTTCACTCACAAAAATACACGGAGGTACATCGATATGTTGCAGAATATTATAGAGGCATACAATCACAGTATACAGTCAGCGATAAAGATGACACCTGCATATGTGACCTTGTACAACGTTGGAAAAGTACGGGAAAATTTACAGCGTCGCTATCCCAATAACAATGGTTGTAATTTACCCAAGTTCAAAGTCGGTGAGTTGGTTCGCGTCAGTCGTGCACGATCCGTCTTTGATAAAGGATACGAAGGCGGCTGGACACTAGAGTTATTTAAAATTGTGTGGATTTCTCTGACACGTCCACCACCTGTCTACCATTTGCAAGATCTGTCAGGTGAGGATATAGATGGTGGTTTCTACGCGCGGAATTGAGCAAAGTTCGAAAAGATCTGGTCACGGAATCATTCAAAATAGAAAAAATTTTACGCAGTAAAGGTAAGTATCGTTTAAAGGAGTATTTCGTCAGCTGGAAAGGCCATCCAGAAAAGTTCAACTCCTGGGACAAGGCTAATCAACTTTCGCAAATATGAGGGATCAATTTGACATTATCCTGCCTAGCAACAGCAGTATAATTAATTCGCGGAAAACAATACAACGCATTATGTTACACAGTTACCACAGCAGATAAGATTACAAGGTTCATGCCTGGTCGCGCTCACAGAAGTTCGAATTCCGCTAACGTTCCAACACGTGTCAATCGACAAAGAAGAAAGAAAATTTTCCCTGAAACGAATTCCCCCCACAAGACTCGAGACAAATGAGCTAAGAGTGGAAAATTTTACAATCGCAGAATCGCTGATTCGTCCAGGAAATTACAAAGACACTCACACTCTCGTTGAGGAGATAAATAACTTAGAATGTATTAGTGGTCGTTTAAGGCTTATAGTTGAACGTGGTGGTTATGTGACAGTCATCAGAGTCTGTGGAAAGGATTGCTGCTCTCAGTTCAGTCACGAGCTTTGCCTATCGGAAAAAATGCAAAAAATTCTCGGATTTGAGAAGGGTAGGCAGATTCTCTTTGTTGACGATCAATACACCGTGGAGGCTGATAGACCTGCTCGAGTTTCCAATGGTCTACTAGCCATGTTTATGATCTACAGCGACATCTGTAAACCGTATATGTTAGGTGATGTTCAATCAAGGTTGCTATGCGCTGTATCGATGAATACCGATAATTACAAATACGGTACTACCCGAATCAAAAGTTTCTCTCCGCCAATGTACGAACCATTGTTATTCAGCTCATTTCAGACCATTAAAATAGATATAAGCGATGAATGCGGACAATCGATACCATTCGATTATGGGACATTGACCGTGACACTTCATTTCAAGAAAGTCGACTAGATGAATCGCTACGAAAATTACTTCAGTTGTCAAGTTGGCAATGGCTACCATGGGGTAGGAGGAGGAGGTAGGAATCCGTACACTGGAGGAATTGTCCATATTTACGGTTCTCCCTACCAAAGAAGTCACGGTGGTATCGGCGTACGGGTTTCAACATTGTGCCCGACGTTACGGCACGCAACACACCAGTTAAGGAGTCCTGATGGAAGGGTCGAGATATAAAATGGCACGCTACGGGAATCCAGTTCAGATGCAGTTGCTCGGTGAACCTGTCACAGTGCGCAAGAGAAAGAGGAGTGTCGGTAGAAAGAAACGTAAAACTGACAGTAGTATAAAACGCAAGTCGAGAAGTGGTGAGAAAAAGACGAAAAAGAAGAAGAAGAAGCAGACAGCTCGAAAGAAGAGCTCCAAGAGGAGGGTCAAAAGAAGCAGAACGGCTAGATATATTTTTGACAGTTAAACCAAAAAAAGTAAAAAAAATAAAAACAACTGGCATTCCTACACACTTATTCGTGTGAGTGTTTGAAGTCCGAGCTGCTATTGTTCGACATTCCACCGACCCAAACCACAATCGAGAGATTGCATTGGGTTCAATACAAACCGATATTGTCTTTGACCGATGACTCACCTATAGAATTTGTGATCCCTGGCAATAGTGATGAATATCTCGATCTGGCTCATACAATGCTCAGTCTTCCTGTAAATTTGAGATCTACCACATCCGACGAAGATATATCTGATGCAAATCGACCAGCTTTTAGACTTTTACAAGCTCAAGTAGGACCAATCAATAATTTGATTCATTCACTGTTCAATCACGTCGATGGGCTTTTAAACAGAAGTTCATGCCACCACCTACCAACGCCTATACCTACAGATCGTACATCGAAACATTGCTGTATTACGGACCTGCCACAAAATCCTCCCATTTGTCGACTGTCTTGTAGTGTGAGGATACGGCTGGAAAAATGAACGACACAGATAATCAGAACCATTTATTAGTATTAGTAGAGAAACGAAAAATGCTTACTGCGGATAAATCGGTTGATCTTATTGGCCACCTTCACGCCGATATGTTTAATTAGGAGAAACTGCTGATCAATGGAGTTGAAGTGAGGGTACAATTAGTCCGGGCATATTGCAAGCACACGCTCAATCACTCTCAAAAACAACGGCTAAATACCCTTTGATGAGGGTGGAAGTCAAATCAATGATGATGCACAGTAGTGTACCCGGTGAAACATTGGAAAATATCATATTGGGTTAGCTGCCGAAGAGAATTATCCTGGGTTTTGTCAATAATAAAGCTTTTAATGGAGATCGGCTGCTCAATCCCTCTAATTTCGAGCATTTTAATATAAACTTTTTATGTTTGTACGTTGACGGGGTACAGGTGCCTTCGAAACCACTGCAACCAGATTTTGGAGCGAGAAATCTATATGTGGACGCATATCACACACTATTCTCCGGTACAGGCATACGCTTTCTCAACGAGGGCAACCAAATAGCGCGCAAATCATACCCCCACGGATACTGTCAGGCAAATGACTTCAGTCATTGGAATTTGATCAAACACGGTAGCGTTAGATTAGAAGTACGTTTCAGTGCGGCTCAAACAGAAACAGGCAATTGTATTATATACGCAGAGTATGATAATATTTTGAAAATTGATGCCTCACGTCAAGTCATCGTCTATTTTAGCAGTTAAAACGTTCACCTCACAGGTGTCGCTATTCTCTACTACTGTACATATATACATCCAGCGAGTTACTTTGCAAATTCAGTCTCTCTCTAACACTGTTCTTATACATTTCATCCAAACATGGACGTGATCATTGACATTCAGTTCTTCAAAGGCACCAGGCATCGAAATCTACCAAAAGAAGTAGCCGTAGTGGCTGTGAACAGTAATTTTAGTAGTCATTGGCTGGTAATACCGGCAATAGCGCTTGGTCATCTGAGTGAAGATATACGAAGTCAGAACGATTAGCTGACCCATTACCATCACGGACTCGACTACTTTGACGGTGAGGTGTCTTTGAAGGCGGTGAAAAAAATTTTAAGAGAACTTTCGAAAAGTGTGCGGAAAATATACGTTAGGGGTAATGATAAATGGCTAGTGCTACACAAAATAATACCTCGTCAAATTTGTAATCTCGAGTACGATCAGGATTGCCCGTCTTTCGATAAATTATCGTCCGATGTATACTGCATGCATCACGCTCTCAAACCTTGCTACAAAAATTATCCTTGTGCTCTAAATCAGGCTTGTAGGTTAAAATCGTGGCTACTCACAGGTACGAATGAAAATTCGAGCATTGCTTTTGAAGACATTTGTAATGATGGACAGTCTTCAATTATTCAAAAACCTGTCGAAAATCCGCTCGCATACTGTCGGTGTATTCCCAACCGATCAGATACCGAAGGTGGACAAAACAGACAGCGTTCGTTGTAAACACGGATGATCATACGAAATCGGATATGCATTGGGTTGCCCTGTACGCTGACAAATCTTGCAGCGGTTTTTATTTTGATAGTTTTGGTCTCCCTCCATTCATACCCGATCATATAAATCGGTTGCGAAAAAATTATAAATAATTTCGCTGGAATAATATTCGACTACAGAGCGACTCTTCCGAAATGATCGGTCAGTATTATATTATGTTTCTGCATTATATGAGCGCGGGTCTGAATTACAATAAATTACTCGAGAATTTCTCTGATAATCTGCGAAAAAACGATGATGTAGTCCGGCGGTATGTAGACTGTAAAGAAAGAAAAAACGCTGACAAAAATTTTATCGGAAGCGGTGGTTGCATTGTCAGATGCTTGCAAAACTGCAGTTGTAAGATGTCGGCGAACCGGCACACGTGGCAATTACCACCTCCACAGCCATCATCTCCACCACTGCCTAAACTACATACCAAGCGCTAGGAGTAGTTTAGTCATTTTAATGTGGTGGCAGAGGTGACAGCAACGAAATGGCGCACCAAAAGGAAGACCGGTTTCAGCTTTTGAATACCCTATACACTTTAGACAAGTCGTACGCAACGGAGATCATTGTCGGCCTGGAATACATCAGCTGCAGACACGAGTACTACGAGCTTGTGGTACTCCTATTGGGCGACGACTCCAATGGAATTGCTTTTACCTACGATGGATGGCTGCAATTCAGAGACTGCTTCAACGAATTTTTCAAGTATCTTTGTGGACCCAGCAGCGAAGACATAATGGGTCAACAGATTTGTGGTGCAGGATGGATAGCAAAATTCACATACAGTGGGAAAGACGGGACTATCGAAATTGAGGATAATACTCCTCCTAGGATACTTGGAGTTCTCAGCAAACGCTATTGTGCAATTATTATTATGAATAAAGTTAAGTTTCTTCGTTTGAATGAGTATATTGTGAAATGTATTGTTGCACGCCTAGAATATCTTAGGCTTGTAGCGGGCAGTGTAAGTTGCATTGCCAGAGAGACTGTACAATACATTAACCCGTTAAGCCCGAGAATGCCCCTTCCGGTACACCGTTCTTTCGACAATTATAACTCATACAATTCAACGTATAAATAAAAAATTTTTTTTTATAAAATCGAGATTCCCGAATGGTTTTCGGTTTGCAATCCACTCGGAACCTTAATAACTGGTGGCATAAATGTCTAAGCTTTCGAAATATATAGTTTTCAGATCGATTTTTCATCTTCGTGTGTTCAAAATGGCGCGTTAATAACTATATTTTTGCCAAGACATCCATGAATTTTTTTCTTGAAAAGTATGGACTTTTCGAGAAACTCATAAAGAAGAAAAAGTTCTTAGAATGATTCATAGAATACATCTGAATTTTTTCAACAAGTTTCGAGCGATTTTTTTGATTTTGCAAATTGTCAAATTTTGAAAAATTAAAAAATTGCTCGGAATATTCTGAAAACATTCAGGTGAATTCTTTGCTCGATTCTAAGACCTTTTTATACCTGATAATTTTCCGTTTTAGTTCATTGTTCTCAAGGGAAAAATTCTCAAATGTCAAAATAATTGCCGGACATATAATTTATATACATCCGCAGATCGATCGCCTGTCCGCCGCAAACGGAGTTTACGATGAGATTTACTACTCAATGATTTGAAAAAGTAAAAATCCAATATTTTTCAAGAATCAATTATTCAATGGAATGAATGTTGCAAAATTTGGATTGTCAGGCCACTTACGAATGAATGACAAGATTCTTAGACACGATCAACTATTTAGGATTTCAATCCCGTATAAATACATGATAACTGGATATTACCTTCTGGTATTTTTATCAACTTATGTCCTCACAAAAACCCGTCTTTTTCCAGAGTTTTTTCAATAGTATACAGACACACCAATCAGAGCGCGGATACATAGGATTTTACATATTCGGCAATTATTTTGACATTTGAGAATTTTTCCCTTGAGAACAATGAACTAAAACGGAAAATTATCAGGTATAAAAAGGTCTTAGAATCGAGCAAAGAATTCACCTGAATGTTTTCAGAATATTCCGAGCAATTTTTTAATTTTTCAAAATTTGACAATTTGCAAAATCAAAAAAATCGCTCGAAACTTGTTGAAAAAATTCAGATGTATTCTATGAATCATTCTAAGAACTTTTTCTTCTTTATGAGTTTCTCGAAAAGTCCATACTTTTCAAGAAAAAAATTAACACGCCATTTTGAACACACGAAGATGAAAAATCGATCTGAAAACTATATATTTCGAAAGCTTAGACATTTATGCCACCAGTTATTAAGGTTCCAAGTGGATTGCAAACCAAAAACCATTCGGGAATCTCGATTTTATAAAAAAAAATTTTTTTTAAATCATGTTTTTTTTCATTTAAACAATATTTTTGAATAATTAACAACATTTTCTCGCATTTTTCTGCACATCATTGGAAAGGAGAGATCTTAAGCTTCAAAATAGTGTATCTTTCAATTTTTTATACGTTGAATTGCATGAGTTATAATTGCCGAAAGAGCGGTGTACCGGAAGGGGCATTCTCGGGTTTAACGGGTTAAGAGTGTTGATCTAGACAATATACCACTCATGAATACTGGTGTGTATACAACGACTTTTGTCAAAAAAATTATTAATCTGATTGATGATAAATAGTTCGATATTATTACAGCCAGTGTGCAAACGCGTGCGAGAAAATTGAAAGACCAAATTCCGTTTAGCCGAAATGATATTGTCAATGTATTGTATCAGCTTGCGTCACAGCACCTCGATGTAATTGTCGACTTACTAAACAGTCACAACGAGTGAAATAATGTTTTTTTTTTTTTATTTTTGATATTATAACCAACTGTTTGTATATATATATATCTTAATACCGCATATCACAATGAATTTGTAGAAATATCTATGATTGAATAAATAATTAATTATTAGTAAATATAAAAAATGCTCATCTTCTATTTATTTCTATCCTTACCTTGTTTCCTATTTCCATAATACATCCTTTTTTTGATTTAGTAAATAAAGTATATATATATATATATCTTAATACCGTATATCACAATGAATTTGTAGCAATATCTATGATTGAATAAATAATTTATTTATTTATTTATTTATTTATTTATTTCCAGAGTTACACATAAACATTTACAATCCGGTACAGAGTAGATATTATTTTACACAATAACACACTATAACGTCGCAAATCCTGCAGAGGAATACGAGGATCCCTGTTCGCAGGTCCGGTTTAACAATAAGAAATATAACAAAATGCTGGCTAATTATGCTGTGGATTACACAGTAATAACCTCCAGCCATACTTAAATCTTTCATACAATTCATTCTTAAGGTAGCTGTGACGTGCACCTTTATCTTGATGGTATATCAATTATAGCCACAAATTAATTAGCTGGCAATTTATTTTCACTATTGCATTAACTTTATTCATTGTTCCTAAGCCAGTCTTTTAATCTGTTTATACTTGTTCTTTTTTTTATTCCTAGCGTTCTGAGATCATTTGGTAATTTATTGAAGATACTGATAGCTTTGATATAGCTATTTTTAATACTTATAGTTTTGTTATACTTTGGTGGTATTATCAGTTTGTGTCTAGTTTTACTCGCAGAAATAATGTATTGGTATTTAAGATCCTCGTAGTAATATCGAAGACTTTCATATGCGAAAAATTGCTTCAGATTTAGAGGCATTATTTTTTGAAGGGTGTTTTTATTTATGATTTTTAATATTATTGTTTGAACTTTTTGCAGTAGTTGTAATTTGTTTTGATATGCACCACTCCACGCAATTATGCCATAATTAGTTAGGCTGTGGAAGAAAGCATAGTATACAATTTTTAATGTATTAATGTCCATAAATTTGGAGATTTTACCAAAAATGAAAATCAGATATCTAGTCTTTTGCATGAGATTATCAATATGTTTTTCCCATTTCATATTCGTATCAAAAATTATGCCCAGATATTTTGTTTTATTCACTCTCTTTAATGTTTCATTATTAATTTTAATTTCGAATTTTTTAGGTACACTATAGTTTCCAAAAGTTAAATAGACTGTTTCTTGTATATTCAATGTTAATTTATTTAGTGCTAGCCATATTGAGACATCATCTAAGTATTTAATCATTTTGCTTTCAACTTCTGGCCAGGTTTTCCCAGTTGCTATAACTGCCGTATCATCAGCATATGACAGAATAGAGTCTTTAGGCATGCTTGTTAGCAAGTCGTTTACATAGAGTATAAAGAGCAAAGGACCAAGTATGAATCTATTTTTACTTTTTGTTTTCTGTTGCTTAAGTAGCTTGTAATCAATGTATGCCCCTTTCCTCTTATACCATACGCATAAAGTTTATTTAGTAGTATTTTATGGTTAGCTGTATCAAAAGCCTTTGCTAGATTCAGAAAAGTGATAGCTATGGGTTCACTTTTTTCTAAGTTTTCATATATTGTTTTGGATAATAGATTTAATGCATCTTTAGTTCCAATATTCTTGATAAAGCCAAATTGTTTTTCACTTAATATTTTACTCTGATTTATAAAGTATGTGATATGTAATTCTGTTGTGGATCATTTTTTCAAAAATTTTTACTATATTTGATATTAGCGATATCGGTCTATAGTTTCCCATATCAATTTTTTTCCCTGCTTTGTAAATTGGTATAACTTCAGCCGTCTTCAGCATATCGGTCCATATCGACGTTTCAATACAGTGATTAATCACAAATGCCAAAGTGTCTACTATAATTGGGGATATAGTTTTTAATATCTTTGAACTAATATCATCTATACCACCTTTTCTCAATTTTAAGTTGTTTATTATTTTTATAATTTTCGTTTCATTTGTGTGTGGGATTTATGAATATTGTTCTTATATTGCTTTCTGGTAGCTTTAAATTTCTGTTAATTCGTATAGTTATTTTATTACTCAGTGTTTCTCCAAGTTTACAATAATACTCATTCATTTTGTTCGCAATTACTTTCTTGTCTTTTATTGTATTATCATCAATTTTCAATTGAGAAATATTGCTATCGGTTTTATTTTTAGTTTTACCAATTTTTTTGTTTATGCATGACCAAAGTTTTCTAGGATCATTACTATTTTTTTCTATAGTTTTTTTGTCATGTTTGATTTTTGCTTCCTTTATGACCTTATCTAAGGTTTTCACAAATTATTTATAGCGGTCTTTTAGTTCTTCATTATCAGGATTTTGTTTTAGTTCACTATATAGTTTCTCTTTTGTATTACATGAGTTCAACATTGCTGTGGTTATCCAGTCTTTTCTGGGATTTTTCTTGGAATTGCGAATATTCTATTTTTGCATCTTGATTTCTTAATGCAGGATTGTATATCTTTTATTATATCATTTATATTTTCATTCGGATCTTTTGAATTTTTATATTTTGTCCAGTTTATTTGTTTGGCCGCATTAAATAGTTTTTTGTAGTTATAGTAGTACGTGTCTGTTTTTGTCTCTTTGATGTTTGAGTTGAATTTACCATTTCTTATTTCTAAAAATAGTGGATAATGATCAGTTATCGGCACCATGAGCGTTAGAGCTTTTGTGTTGAGAAAGTCTGTTTTGATAAAAATGTTATCAATACATGATCCTTCCTCTGTAGTGGTATTAGACGGTCTGGTAGTATTAGTAAATCCCGGAAGGAAACCTTTTTCTAATAAATTGTTTAGAAAATTAGTGCTAATAATGTTACAGTCTAGTATATTTATATTAAAATCGCCGGTTATAATATGATTTTTAGTTTTACTTTTATGATCTAAGTAAGTTTTTAAATTCAAATTAAATTCGGTACAACTCAGACCGTGTGATCTATACAGAGAAAATATTTCAAGTTGCTTGTTATTATTCAATGTTATAGTAGTGTTTAATATTTTAAGTTTATTTATAACTATTGTTTCGTTCCTGTGTATTACATTCTCATTTACATAAACTACTAGACCATCATTTTTATTAATTTCTCCGTGGTTATAATATAATTTATAATCCTTGATTCTATAATACTGATAATGCGTTAATTTCCATACCTCTGTACATACAATAACATAAGGTTTTATTTTGAGACTTTTAATAAAGATTTAAAGTTTTTCAAAATTTGCATTTAGGCTTCTAATATTTAAGTGTAAAATTAGACTATTATTACTATTTCTGTCTCTATTAAAAGTCTCGATATACCTATACCAACGCTCTTGTTGATGTATGCTATCTTGTATTTCTTCAATTAGCTCCACTTGTGCTGCCATTGTTTCTCTGTTGTTGGAGTGTTTGTTGGTTGTGGCTACTTAGTTGAAGGGTAGTTTTCGTAATTAGTTTATTTCCTGCGTTTTTGGCAGTATTTACCTGCCTTTTGTAAAGCTGTTTATTAGTTTGTAGATTACATAATTGTCTCATAGCGCTTGATTCATCCCAAATCGGTAAAATAGGCACTACCGGGTAATCAATACAATAAATGTATTGTTTAATTTTTTTTTTAAGAATACTACATTTGAGCCTATCTGTTGGTAAGTGGTCCGTTGGTAAACTTGTTCTATACACTCTAAACCCCAAAGTGTAAAATGTGACGCTAGAAGGTGTAAAATATTGAAACTACACCTTTAAAATGTGTTAAATAAGTACTTTACACTTTTTAAAAGTTCAAACCTAAAAATTACACTTCTCTAAAGTGTAAACTATAATAATGACACTTTTCTAAAGCGCAGAATATAAAAATTACACTTTACAAAAAGTGTAAAATACCAACCGCTTACTTGAAAAGTGTAAATAATAACATATACAGTTTCAAGAAAGTGTAGATTGCTAAATACTTTATAAAGTGTAAATCGTAACTTTGACACTTTGGCTAAAGGATTAATAAAAAAATTAGACTTTTAAAAAGTGTAAAATTTTAACCGCTTATTTTAGAAGTGTCAAACATAATTTTTACACTTTATCTAAAGGATAAATCAAAAACATTACACTTTTAAAAAGTGTACATTTTAACCGTTCTTTTTAAAAGTGTTAAACACAACTTTTACTTTTTAAAAAAAGTCTAAACTAGTAGAATTGCACTTTCCAAAAGTTTAAATCGTTGATTATTAATTGTAAAAGTTTAAATTTAGACTTTATATTGTATTGGCACTGCTAAAAACGATGAATACATACATTCTTATAAAATTAAGTAATATAAGTATATAAAAGTTTCATTTATAAAGATATATTATATATATTAAAGGACCTAACCACCTTAAATTTTATAGAATTGAAAAATCGGATTTTGTTTTTATAAATAACATATATTGTTTAAATAATCAATTAAACATTGACATTAGCTCAGAAAGACTGTAAATAATATTAAACTATTTTCATATATGCCATATATCAGGAACAACATGTCTTCGAAGACCAAAATCTATGATTTTCATTTTTTCACTGTCCGCAGACTTACTTCAGTTCTGGGCTTCGAAGAGCATCAAAACTGTACAGATATGCTTATTATGGGTGTGCTTATGACATGAGCGTGGGGATTTAAAAAAAACTTTAATTTAAAAAAGTTATTAACAATTTAACTAAAAATTAGGACATATTTTTAATTTTTAAACAAAATTTTCGGTCAAATTGTTAATAACTTTTTTTTAAATCCCTACGCTCATGTCATGAGTACACCTTTTACAATTAATAATCAATGATTTAAACTTTTGGAAAGTGCAATTCTACTAGTTTAGACTTTTTTTAAAAAGTAAAAGTTATGTTTAACACTTTTAAAAAGAACGGTTAAAATGTACACTTTTTAAAAGTGTAATGTTTTTGATTTATTCTTTAGATAAAGTGTAAAAATTATGTTTGACACTTCTAAAATAAGCGGTTAAAATTTTACACTTTTTAAAAGTGTAATTTTTGGATTAATCCTTTAGCCAAAGTGCCAAAGTTACGATTTACACTTTATAAAATGTGATTTTAGCAATCTACACTTTCTTGAAAGTGTATATGTTATTATTTACACTTTTCAAGTAAGCGGTTGGTATTTTACACTTTTTGTAAAGTGTAATTTTTATATTCTGCGCTTTAGAAAAGTGTCATTATTATAGTTTACACTTTAGAGAAGTGTAATTTTTAGGTTTGCACTTTTAAAAAGTGTAAAGTACTTATTTAACACATTTTAAAGGTGTAGTTTTAATGTTTTTACACCTTCTAGCGTCACATTTTACACTTTGGGGTTTAGAGTGTACGTCGTATTGTTGAAACTGCAGTTTACGCATTCGATTTTTGTATTATTAAACTCACTCACGTTATGATTATCAGAGCACTTAATACAGGCGGGATCATTTCTACATTTGTTTACACTATGGCCAAATCTTCCACAGTTGTAGCATGGTGTAACGTTTATGAGGTCATAGGCTTTGCAGCACTGATGCCCTACGAAAATCTTATTATTACTTTCACGAATGAACTTATATGTTTCAGGCGGTACTTCCATTAGGACTGTGTTGGTCTTGTTCCTTGAATTAGTGTACATATGCAATACCCTTCCCTGGATATTAAATTGCTTAAAATTTCTTGCATTAATATCTTTTTCTATTTCATCTTTATCCATATTTGTAGCATTGCTTATACCCGTTATTTTGAGTTTCGGACTACCTTGTTGTTCTAACTTGATTTCACCGTTTTTAAATTTATCTTTTAATGTAGCCTCCACAGTTTCAATACTTTGAGAATTCATACAACTAATTTCTATTTCACTTTCATTCTTTTTGCGAATGTACTTAGTTAGTATATTTTTCTCTGCGACAAGACAGCTTGTCAGCAATTCCATAGTGTTTCGCTGGCTGGGGTCGTTGGCCTTCACTCTTATTCTTGGAATCCACTTCGATTTGGGTTTAATTTCACTCATCGCTTCAGCATATGTTTTCTTGTTTGTATGCGTAACTGTATTTTCTAGTTTTTGCAATTCTATAATGTCTTTATGTAATTGATTTTTATCTTGTAATTCAGTAACTAGTTGTTTTAGTAGGTTGTTTTCGGTTATTAGGTTTCCAACGTCACTTTCTTCACTATATATTGAGGCATTATGTTTCTCTGTTGTTTTATTTTGTAGTTCATGAAGCAGCTCTCGTCTAATTTCTTCAGTATGTTTCATTTTTATCAGTGCCATAACTTTTTTGCCACATCATTTAACTGAAACTCATCAGGGTTTGTGTCTATATCCTTTAGTACATATTCAGTGCAGATTATTAGGTGTTCACCAACATATTGAGGCACTTTCTTTGTATCGAAATCTCTCTTGTAGTATGCATTTTCACATATGATATAGATCACTGTTTTCCGAATTATCCGAGCACTTAACATCGTCGGCCTTCTTGGCTCGCAGCCTATCATATGTTATTAAACACAAGCTAATTTGTAATACGTTTAATATATCCGTGCAAACTGACTCGCGCGCAAAAACACGTCCGCTCTCTTCGAGCACTGCTGACAGAATATATATATATATATATATATATATATATATATATATATATATATATATATATATATCTTAATACCGTATATCACAATGAATTTGTAGCAATATCTATGATTGAATAAATAACACAACCCTGCAAGATTTTGCCTTTTGACAATGAACAGTTGTTTCTTACGTAATTTTTTCCGCTGAATCCGAATCCGATCTCAGAATTGCTCTATCACGTCAAGTTTTTGAGATATCCTAACCTAAAAGTGCAAAAAACGCTCTTTTTCGTCATTTTTGAGGTTATGTAGCATCGCGACATTTTTCCTTATCAAAAAACTGAATACATCCTCTTCAAATACAAGTCTTACTCTTTCGAATGCCGCTGAGTTTGCTCAAATATCTATTTTCTTCTTCGAGATATTTAGTTTATATATAAGTAGATCAAGTACGTCACAAGATGTTAGTAACTTAAGAAACGTATAAAACTTGAAAATTTCAAAACTAAATATCTCGAAGAAGAAAATAGATATTTGAGCAAACTCAGCGGCATTCGAAAGAGTAAGACTTGTATTTGAAGAGGATGTATTCAGTTTTTTGATAAGGAAAAATGTCGCGATGCTACATAACCTCAAAAATGACGAAAAAGAGCGTTTTTTGCACTTTTAGGTTAGGATATCTCAAAAACTTGACGTGATAGAGCAATTCTGAGATCGGATTCGGATTCAGCGGAAAAAATTACGTAAGAAACAACTGTTCATTGTCAAAAGGCAGAAAATTTTTAAAATTTTGCAGGCTTGTGATAATTAATTATTAGTGAATATAAAAAATGCTTATCTTCTATTTATTTTTATCCTTACCTTATTTCCTATTTCCATAGTACATCCTTTTTTTGCTTTAGTAAATAAAGTATATATTGTAACGGGCGGCGAGACGCGCACGTCGGCGTGGGTAACCGAAGGGCGGGAAGGCCAATAGAGCACTCGCAATTAGAGGGGAATTCGAGTCAGTTAGCTTTTGTCCGCATTCGCGAATAGTAGAGATTACGCGCGCCAAAAGTTCAACGTGTTCAGCAGCAGCAACAGCAGCATCGAGAGCAACATCAACATTGTGAGTAGCCACAGCAGCAGCGAGAGCAGCAACAGCAACCAGGAGAGGCAGCAACCGCAGTACAGCAGCAGCCGCAGCAACCACTGCTCCTGATAGATCACCGCAACAGCAACACGGCAAGGTCGAGCAAAAGACTCCCTTGCCAGAGGACGACGTTGATCAACGCGATAAAAGAAAGTAGGAGTTAATTTCTATTTATTTATGCGAATACGCGCAACACGGACGACGGATTTCTTATTTAATAAACGCCTTTTTAGTAGAATCGGTAGTGTATTCATTTGATTGTCGTCCCGATCCCTCTTCCTATTCAAACCGCCGAATACCGCCGCCTCCGCGGGCACTACCCAGAGGTGTAGTGCATACTGAGCACCGGAGCATCGTAGCAGGTAGGCGACCACACGCGCGAGTTCAGCATCTCGCAAAAGCAAAGTGCAGGAGAACTTTGTATTTGTACGGGGTACATAGGTAGTTAGCGGCCTAGAAACCACCCCGTTACAACTGGCGCCCAAAACGTGTGGATACGCGGGATAGGAAAAGAAAAAGTGTTGCGCGCGAACTCGATATAGGGAATTCCCGACCCGGCAAAAAGTGAGTGACTTTCGTGGAAAGACGGTTGAATTTCCGCGAGTTCGAAAAGGCCTAGGCGTGATATACAGAATTATATTTGCGCCGAGCCGATTAAAACAAATATCGGTTCGTTGGTCGGCTGGGCAGCAGCACGCGAGAGTAGGAGAATCCGTGCGCGCTATAGTAGTGTGCGAGCGCCGAGTACGAAGCAGCTGGCGCCTGTGAGTACGCTGCGTAGCGGGAGTATACGTGAGCGCGCGGAGAGTGTGCACGCGAGCCACTTGGTGGGAGCGTCCGTGAGCGCACGGAGAGTGTATGCGTGAACCGCTCAGTGGGAGAGTACGTGCGACGCAAGCAAATATGGTAGAAGAACTGCGGAGTCAACAGAAGTTGATAGCTGATGCGTTGGCAAATACCGCCGAAGATTTAAAGGCGAAGAGTTGTAGCTTATATCAATTGCCAGATGAAGCAGTATTTTTGGCAGAATTGATATCGAAAAGCACAACTGCGATTACTTACAGTGAGGAAGCTCAACAAAGGATAGCTCAGGAAGTCAATGGATTTATCTGGAAGCTGTCAGTTGAATCCTTAATAACTGTAGCAGACGCTCTGTTGTTGGATTCCAAGGATTCACCAATGGTTACTCTTATCAAAATCAGAGGTAGGCTCGGAGGTGACTATAATGAAGAAGATTTTGTTACGACAAACGACCTGGGTAGATATGTCACTCGAGATGAGAGGGACATAAGGCTGTTGTTGCTGGTACGACCAGTATTACCGCATTTTAGCGACGTATTGACAGCAAGAATGGCGAATGAAAGAAGTGTCTGCGGTATTACAAGTACAACGCAAGACGCAAAAGATGACAGCCAGCTGCCAGGAGCGGACCAAACAGAACAAGACTGCAAAACGCCTTCGTCGAAGATAGACAGAATTTTGGGGAAGGATAGTACCCATCAACTTGCTGTAGATGAAAAAGCTGCAACAGAAGATGAAAACGCTGCTATGGCGTCGACTACGACCAAGGTAGCGCATACGCTTGTAGGCACAGAAACAGCTCAAAGCTTAGAGCGCGAGTCAAATGCAGAGTCGCAATCAGACTCAATGCTCAGCAAGTCAAGCTATAATCCTTGTGAAGAGGTAACATGTCTCCTCGCAGATACTCAAAGAGGTTCAAAGTATGCGTCAGGAGTTGATAGAGCTGAAACAAAAATTGAGCAGTCTCGAGAATCAAAAGGCAGGCCAATGTAGTTGTCAGTGAAATGACGCTAACACACAGAGCTCACCAAAGGCCAGCAGAAGGCAGAAGAAGAAAAAGGTGTCAGATACCGCATAGCAGAATAGGAAGTCTGCAAGCGAAGAACGACACCTGGGCCTAAAGAAACGTCTCAGACGCCGGAGTAAAGCGAAGCCTAAGGAAGGCACGTGGCTGTCAGAGTGGCCCCGTTCTCAGCAGACAAAGAAGCCAGAGCGAAAGAGCGGCAAGGTCGCCAAGGCCAAGACAAGCCAAACCTGTCAGGTAAAGGCGGAAAAGTTGCCCGACAGACGGAAGTGCCAAGGGCCCAATATGCAGAGGGAGCGGCCTAGCCCAAAGAGTAGTCCGAGAAAGGGGATACTACTAAAGGCGCGTTGCCGGCATAAGAAGTGTTGGGTATGTGGTTCAAAGGATCACTTGAAGCAAGATTGCTTCGAGGCGATAAACCAGGATGTGCAGCTGTCTAATCGAGTGCAGAAAAGACTCGAATGTTGGACATGCGGTCAGGTGACCCATTGGATGAGAGACTGTCCTGAATGGAAGGGCTGGTCGCCAAGAGCACGGCCAAGTCAAGTTGCTAAATCTGGAAGGAATGTTCCCAGCGAGACTCTAAGGCAAAAGAAGTAGCCATTCAGTATCGCAAGGCTTCGATACCACCATCTGATGGACGAGGACGACAACACCCAGAGCTGGGTGAATGCAGGTCGACTGGTAGAAGTCCATAAATCAGAGATCCATTCGGAGGAGGACAATCAAAGAGGGGTGATATGAAAATCAGATGGATGTGGTAAGAATATATACGAAGCGTCAGATGCTGCGTGCGAGCGGAAGAGACTCTGGTAACTAACAGAGCAATAATACGGAGTCGCGTCCTGTTAGATCGCAGCATAGCGGTGCTCGAAGTATGAAACCACCTCAGCGTGTCGCGGAGCATCAACGCGAGAGACTCAACCCCGTCCCCTCGCAGGTTGCGGGGGCAACGCAACACTGCGCAGCGGAGAGATGAGTCAGTCTCAGGGTGCCCGAAGAGTAGGCTGCGCGGTAGCCCTCGGGAGGGCCTAAAAGTAGTGCCCCATCCAGGAGCAATCGCGCGGGCGCGCAAGGAAGCTCGATGGCGGCGTGCTCAAGAGGAGCAGAGCCGCGCAACCCGGGCGCTGAAAGAAGCCGATACGGCTATGGAGAAGGTCCGGGCGTGGAAAGTGATCGCCGACAAGAACGCGTCTAGAGGCGAAGTTTCCCGGGTCGCGCCAGGGGCGTGCAGGCGACCCCGGACCGATGTGCGTTCGGAGAGCACACCACAACCAGAGAAGCCTATGCGCTCTGCAGGTGGTGACTCTACTCGGCGTGACCGGTCTGGGAATCGGGAGCACGTCTCTCCCGTCAACCGGCGGACGACGCCGGTCGTGCATGATACATGCGCAACAATGCGTCAGGTACGACATTTAGTTGGCATTTTCGATGCCCTACCGTACAGACATGGCCCTGCATTTCGAGTGCCCATCTCGCTAGTTGCCTGGCTAGATTAGGCAAGTTGTATAACCAACGCAGACTCCTGTGGTCCGTGGTGACGCGAAATTCATACCCTTCGATATAAGGTCTCAATATCTTTATCGCCCATATAACAGCATTCTCTCTCGGTGACACTATAATTGCGTTCAGCCTTCGACATGGTGCGGCTCGCGAATTCCAAGACTCGCTCTTCTTCATTGATCACTTGGAAAAGAACCGCACCCAAGCTCGTGTCTCTTGCATTTGTCTACAATACGAATTGCTATTCGAATTCTGGGCGATGAAGTATTGATGCAGATGCTATCAGTGCTTTCACCTGCACGGACGATTCTTCCTGTTCCTCTACCCATTCACACTTCCTGTTTTTCTTTGTAAAACGATGAAGGGCTTCCGCGACGGTCGCAAATTCTCACAGAAATTCACGATACCATGACGCCATGATGAAAACCATCGTAATTAACCAGGACGCCGAGGTACTTAACCTCTTTGCGGCAGAAGACACTCTTCTCCCGGTTAGTCGGCATTTCTGAATCGCTCTGGCGATGATGACATCATAAAGATACAAGTAAGCGTATGACTGTCGTTCTAGGCTGATCACTTCGTCGATTATACGCTGGAACGTTGCCCCAATGTAGGCTAAATCAAACGGCATACGCGTAAATTGGAATATCCCCATCCCAGGTACCGTAAACGCAGTTAATAGTCTTGCCTCCAGTTTCAAAGATATCAGATGGTAAGTGCTGCTAAGGTCCAACGTCGATAAATACTTCGCGTTTTCAGCTTGCGAAAAATATCGTCTGTGTTTGGTAATGGATATGCGTCAGCCCTAGACAACGCTTTAGTCTTCCGGAAATCCATGCAAAGGCGATATTGCCCATTCGCCTTGCGCACCATTAGTACCAGGCTTGACCAAGCTCTATTGGAAGGTTCTATGATGCCAGCGTCCAGCAACAATTGTATTTGATGGTGTATCTCCTCCTCGCTTTTTGAGAAACGGAATAATATTTCTGTTTAACCCGCCTAGCCGAGCCGACGTCTATCCCGTGCTCAATTAGTGCAGTGCGTCCGATCATATCACTGGTCCTTAGCAGACGCGTTCTAACATCCTGTGAATCTGGCTATGTTCGTCATCGGTGACGTAAGCCAGTCCTATTGCGAAGATATCCACTACTCCTGTTGTACTAAGCGCAGCTACTTGGGGCTTCATTATCTTGCGCTCTTTCTTAAATTACAGGAGATTCGCCGTTGGGTCGTGGACTGCATGGAATGAACCTCCGAAGTTCGTTCCGACCAAGCATTCATTAATCGCATCAGGCATGATGGCGATTTTCACATCGCGTCGCACTTCTGCGACAACAAATGGCAAGTTCACATACCCGACGATCTGCGACGTTTGTCCATTTGCGCACTGTTTTTGGCGACCATTTCATGGGATAAGAGAGCGCCCACAGATGTTGACGATCTGAGGTCCCAACGATCCCGTACGCACGATCACAGTAAGGCCGCGCCTGGATCGTATATCGCTCTCACTCGGAATCCTCCAATCCCAATTTGCATCCACCAACGAGATTCATCCTGGTTAGGTGCTACGGCTTGTTCCTTCTTCTCCATAAATAGCAGCAGAACCATATGATAGTAATCATCATTTGAGGTCGTGCGTGAGGTGTTGGCATCGTCTTCATTCACGTGCCTCCCGTCTTCTTGATAATCCTCGGTGGGGTAGTGACCTCGCCTACGCCTCCTTCCTGCAATTTCCCGACCCTTTTGGGCACTGACAGGCTCGGTGACCGATCTTATGGCAGTTGAATCACTCTATAATCGACCAATAATCACCTTGACCATTCTGTTGGTCCTTGTTGCCTCCTCCAGTATTAAATTACTGCTTCACTATCGCGAGCTTTGAGTCGATAAGCTCTGTAACGGCGGCTAGTGACACTACAGCTTCCACTGGCGCATCAACCTTGTTGATTGCAGCAATCTTTGCCTTGCTCGCCTGCGCTTGTGTATATGCGCATTTAGGCAGCAAAGACACCGCTGACGAGGATGGAGCTATATACGAGGCCTCACACGCAATTGCGGTCTTTACTTCGGCGGCTGCTCGAGCAGTTGCTCCACGGTCTTAAACTCTTTACGCTGAAACAGGCGCTTGATGACTGGCAGCAGGTTATGATATAGCCTATCAAGCTGCTATGGCACACCTGGCTCAGGCACCATCTTGCACATAATGCCTTGAATGATATTGATGAATTCGCGCACGGATTCACCGAAACCTTGCGTCCTAGCGAATACTTCTTCCTGCAGCTTCTGCTGGTGGCTATGCGCGCGTCCATACCAGTGCTTGATGCACTGCTTCAAGTCGTCTCAACTCGACCATATATAGGCATTGTCTGTCAGCACTTTCTGGAAAGACGCTAGCATCTTACCGTCCGATAGATTATCTAATCCTCGGCGTCCCTCCATGCGCTGCAAAAAGTGCTCTACGCTAGCAGTAGACTCCCCGGTGAACTATATGCCCCATTTATTCACCGAGTTGCAAACATTAAAATTTTTTCTGTTTGACGACCTGTTATGGGTACTTCACTCATGCGCGAATGTTTAAGAGGCATTCGCGCTTCCTCCATCCTCAGCACCAAATAGGGGTCGTGAGGTACCATTTCTCGCAAAGGTCACTGCTTTATGAGCATAGTCTGCACCTTGGCTTCTTTCCTCGCGGAAGCTACTGTGATCCAAGTAATTTACGTTGAACGTCTCTTAAAAATTCACTTGTAGATCACGGCGCATACTTGTCGCATTGCTCTAAGTATGCGCCGTGATATACAAGTGTATCTACGTCCCGCAGTTTGCAATTCTACTCTGGTGTTTGACGCTATATTGTCTGACCACGCGCTCATCATGATTTCCATCTTTGATATCATGTCCCTCAGCATTTTTGTATTCTCAGATATGCTCTGAGTCAGTCTCTTGTCCTAAGTAACCGCGTGGGTTACTTGGCGCGTTGAGCTGCATATTCCAGGTAGTAGCACTGGTCACTGGCAGTTGCTGCATGTAATGTTTCGATTCATCGCGCGGTCTGTAATAGTTCCGCACATCACGAGCTGCTTCTTCACTTGCTGCTTGTTGCCACCCATGCGAGTAGTATTATGGCGTCTTGATATCCGTGTCTGTTACCCCTACTACGCTCGCGCCGTTGCATTAGTTTGCGTCACTGCAGCCATCTGATTTATGCTCGGGTGGGTTGCGTCCGATCCCCTCTCTCCTGCAACTGCCTCTCTCTGCAACATTGAAATTGTCATCGCTTCCGACGCTACCGTTGGTACTAGCGGCACATCTTGTGCGCTCGGTGCTGACATGGGTGATGTAAGTACCACTCTACTAGCCTGTATCTCCTGGCGTAGTAATTTGAGAGGATGAGCGTGCTCGGCATCATAGTCACCTGTATACAATGAGATTTGCTCTGACGTCGTGTCGACGTAGGTCATACGCATTTCCTATCTTTTTATGCGCGTTTGGACCTCACACGTCTTTTGGCTTTGCACGAAGTCTGTCTCGGAGTAATCTCCGAAAAGCCACCACGACAGCTGATTCGTTGTAAGGAAGACCGCTAGCAGGCATATCCTTTTTCATGAACACACCGCAAAGCGTGTTCATGAGAGTGAGCGTGAGCGGTCTCTCTGGTAATATTACTTTGAGACACGTTTTTTTTTCAATGTCTTACCGTATGCGATGTGAAGACCCATTCCCGTTTTATGCGGTTATAAGTAGATACCTTTACCTATAGCCAAATCCTCCATCTGTCTATTGTGTCTCGAAGTTTCTTCTAATTGTAACTTAGCTGCTTTAGGGGCTTTGGCATCGTTGACTGCTTTCGCAATACCAGCAGCTCCTCCTGCGACTGCACCAGCAGCGCTTAACCCAGCGAAAAGAGGTATAAGGAATGGCAAGAATCCACCGAATTTAGAGGGTACGGGTAAAACGCGTGGTATTATTACCTTGTGCTTATCGTCTGCTTTCTTAACATCATCGCGAGCCCCTTTCAATGAAGAAACAATGGCTTTAACATCATGCCGAGCACTGAGAGCTATTTTTACTTCCTTTTCAGTGAACAACGTATACTGTCTCGTTCGGATGTTACACTGCTCTCGGGCCAAGATCGCGTTTGCTTGCAAACTCGCGTTATAATCCTCGAATCCAATGATGGCCTTGACAACCGAGCACTTGACACACTTCGCTTTCTTGATGGGCTTCTGATTCTGGACTCTCGTGGCGTACATTTTACTGCTGAGTCCTACAAACTCAAGCAAAATGTCGCTGTTGCACTCGTCCTTCATCAGGACCACTATCTTCTTGTTAACGCGTGGCATGTCAAACTGATTGTTCTCTCTGTAGTCTGAAGTGTGAAACTCGTGAATGTCTCTACGCATCGTGCCGTACATGTTGATATTTGACACTTCGTAGACCAAGCTATCTGTATCGGTATACAGCAGCTTGTACTTGTCACCAGCACGTTCGAGCATGTAATATTAATGGAAGCGATGTATTAGCGTCTTGGACAAGCCCAAAATACTCAGTCCGATATATATCGGCTTTTTGATACACACTTCAGCACGGAATATTTGCACTGCTACGAGATTTTCATCGCAGATCGTAGAGTTATGAAATGTAGGCTTCGCGATGAGAGCTTCGGCACCATATAGTCTTTCCCATTTGGTCAGCAAGTTATTGAAGAGGTTGAAAAGCATTTTTTCAAACTGGTTCTTGCCATTCTTTCGCATGTGGCTGTTCAGGCGTATGTATGACTTCAACCATTTACATTGCTCAAACTCCAGAGCCCGGTAAATTTTCTTCAGACGTAATCCATGAGCAAGAGCTTGTTTCAATGCTCTATAATGGATCACATAGTTCCTTTTGTCGTGAAGTGTGGACATCAGTTTCTTTTGTTTAGAACCTGATGGACACATGAGTTCAGCACAGAAGAACATATCCTGATGCGCTCCATGAAGCGTTAGCGTATACTCGAGATCCACTTCGAGGATATATTCTTTAAGGCTGTCGTCGGGAACGTTGAAGAAGTTGAGCGTCTCGAGATCAGTCACCCACTCGAATTTTCCGTAGGGTAATACCTCAGTCATTGCCCAACCATACAGCTGGTTGGCATCGTAGTACACGAAGTATTTTTCTTTAGCATTAGCATCATAACGTTCATCCATTTATGTATTATTTGCTTTCGCGTATCGGTTACAACACTGGCTGATACCTCCACGTATACCATGTACGACAAACATGAGCATGTTGATGTTTGTCAAGAGATCCAATCGAATCTATAAATAAATGATGATTACCTTCATATATTTAAAAATGGCGTCCCATAGCAGACCTGGCGTCGTATAGTAATGAACTAGATCCAACCCAAATGCATCTAAGCTATTACTTTTAAAGTTCACAAAGACTTCAGCTAAAAATATAACGTCAATTTTAAGATACAAGTCCGAGTATTGTCCTACTGTCTGTATACTGATGTCCTGCCATACTTGTTTGATATGCTCGTAGTTATCAGCGGCGATATGAGCATCGTGTAGACTACTGAAGAGCAAACTAATCTGCTCAGAAGTGAATCCATCCTTGTGAAAAACTCGTTCCAACGTGTCAAGTTTCGTCAAGTATGACAATAACTTGTCTAAAGACGATGGCATGAATCGAAACGAGTCTATGAAGCGTAGGCTTATGTCCGTGCCTTCGAGAAACTTTGTGAAAGATATATATCTCTCCTTAGTTCGGGGCAGCAGATATATACGTCCAGAAAAATACGTTGGTATCTCCTTGATGAATAGAAGCGCATCGTATCCACTGATACTGTAAAAAACAACAGGAATGGTCCTGGAGTCCTGATAATTCAGGTGGCATCAGTTATGCGCAGAGCCTCGATATCTGAAAAATAGTTTTAGTTATTGTAAGTATGAACATTAAAAAAATTTAGAGAGAGAGCTGAGAGAGAAGAATTACTAACTCCCCGATGAGATGCTAATGATCTCGAACTTTTACATCTTTTTTAGTAAAACACCTGTGAGCCCTTGTGAACTCGAGTTTTTCTAGGTTCGTCAATTCTTTCATCGCTACTCGATTTTTATACATATTTTGTGAATCTAAAGTAAGAGCATGAAGATTGCTGAGGAACCATTTCAGAGGATTGTCTTCGTCAGTATTTTGTTGATAGCTTCGATACGTAGATAGATTCGCATTATAACTGCACTTAACGAAGAAGCCAACACTGTAAAGTTTGTGCTGTTGATATGCGCATTTATGATCTTCGACTGGTTCCAACACACATTTAAAGTTGGCGTATACAGTAAATGGTAATCTATTTTTATGCCCGAAGTTCTTAAATTGTATTACACTATCTCTTTTCGTTAGAAGCACTATCTTGCACTGATTTATTTTCATGCAATCAATAGTATGCGCTGCTAATTTCACCTCAGTTTGAAAATAATGTAGACAACGCTCGCACAGATGTATTTTGTTATAGTGTTTGCCTAGTTCTTTCGTTATAAGGCGAGATTGTACGCTCAAAAGAATATTCTATCGAAAAACTTTCCAAAATTCACGTTTTGCTTGCATATATCACACATGGCCTCATATGAGGCCACTAGGCTTTAAAGGAAGAAAATTGTGAAAAAACGTTTGTTTAAAAAATTAGTTTATTGATCTTTTACATGTGTATATAAGAGTGTCTATGGTACAAAGGCGCTCTGAAAAATTCCAAAGCCCGCAGTTACACCTCGCGTATACGCAGCATATATTCAGAGTCACAGTTTTATTCCTGTAAGGCCTAGTGGCCTCATACGAGGCCAACATTGAATTGAATGGAAAATATAAAAGATTTAATTTTTTTGGTAAACTTATTAGCGCATATATTTTGTGTATCCAACTACTACATAAATTATATAAAAAAAAATTTTTAAATAAAAATAATATTCTATATTGTTAATCTAATTATTATTATTTAATTAAAGGAACTTTTTAAATGAAAATAATATACTATATTGTTAATATAATTATTATTATTCATTTTCTAAGAAACTTCCTTCAATATCTGAAACGATCATTTGCGCGTTCTGTCTCTTGAAAAGCGCACATATATTTTTTATGGCTGCAAAGTTTATTTAAGATACTCCAGTTACTCAAATACTTCTCACTTCTCTCAAATTCTACTTACTTAGGTATGTACATAAATTATTGTTAATATTATTGCAATTAAGTTATAAGACATTATTTTGTCTTAAGTTAATATACCATTTACTACAAGTTAAAAATTTTAAAAAACTTTATTATTTTTTGATAAAAATTTAAAATTTTAATTTTATGTTGAAAAGGACAAACCACCTTTGAATCTTCAATAAACCGAATTTTTTTTATTTCTTATTTTCATAGGAAATTTTCCGTAAAATACAAGTCTGAAGCCAAATTTTTCAAAAAAAAATTTTTTGGTAAAGTTTTAAGCAAAATTTGTATACCACCTTTTTACTGAATTTCAATAAAATTTGGTTCTTCCCTATTTTATATTTCTATCATAATTTTTCTTTTTTAAGACCAAATGTGAAATAAATTTTGTTAAGTAATATAAAATGTTTCGTTCATATATAATTTTACTCCATTTTAAAACATATTATGTATGTTTAAATACTTAGAATTTTATGTAAACGTGTTATGACTATCATGATACGTTTGAATGAAATAGGAATGGATTTGAAAGTTGACGTTCGACGCGCCACCAATTTATAGGAGGATAGTTTTGAAACTCGCATGCAGCTGAGATCGAACGAATTTTCGGACTACCTTCACGTAGCTCAAATTTGACTATGTTCACACAGCTTATTGGTACGTGTTGATAAACACAGCTGATATTTACACGCTGATATTGCTGAAAAGAGTTTGAAATTGCACGATAGTTGTTTGTTTCTATAGAGACAATTTTAAACCAATTCGTTTCTCAAATTCATTTGTGTGTTTTCTTTTTGCTTCCTTCTAAAAGAAGCTCTGTGATAGTAAAATTTTCAGTTTCGTTAAAACTTTATAGAAACGTGTTTTGAGGTGTTTTGAATTTGAATCATGTGTTTTTAGAAAATGACCGTACGAATGGCTGTGTGTGTATGTATGTATACCGTCGTATTTATGGAACTACGTGGTCTATCATAATAAAATTTTACATGCATATCGGTTTTTTTACTCTAAATTCGAGAAAAATTTTCGGGAAATTTTTTAATTTTAATAATTGTGGCCATTTTTGGCCATTTTTTGATTATTGAAAATTTTTTGTTTCGTTTTTTTAAATTGTATAATTTATACAAAAAATTCAGCAATAATGTTTTTGAAAGAGTATAAAATTGTCTACTTTTTCCCGCAAGATTTTCTAAATTGACCGTTTCGTTCAATTGTTGACAAAAAAGGTGTTTTTTTTTTAATTTCATATCTTCCAAATTAAACAGTCTAATGTTCTGAAAAATTGATGATAACAAAGAATAATAATGTCTACATGTTGTAAAAATTTTAAGTCATTTTAGTGATTAGTTTGAGAAAAAAATCGGATTTCTATGTTGCACGGTTACGGAAGTAAAAAAGCTTTAATCAACTTGAAATTTTGGAAAAAGATAGATCTTTTGATTACCTCGGCTAACTTCTTTTCCCAGCTTATGAAAACGATTAGTTAAAAAGATATTATAAAACAAATTCTTTGTCTCCTTGTATACCCGGTATAACTGAAAATTATTATATTTGTTAAACCTTATAACTTGCTAACGAAAACTCAGAATGTTTTGCCAAAGTTCATGGTTTTATGAGATTATGAGGACGAAAAAAAGGCATTATTAAATTAATATACTGGAACGATACATACAAACAAGGGACAAAAGTTTTTGTGACAATTTGTGTGTGTATGTGTGTGTAGTGCAGCGATATCTGTGCAAAGTGTCTTCAAGGGATAAGAGGGGAAGACTTCAAAGTACTCATCCTGACAATCAGTATTCTCGAGGGAAACCTAAGAAGAGGCCAATAGAATTTTCGACGAAGAAGGAAAATCAATCAAAAAGATCAAGGCACTCTACCAGTACAAAAAAACTTAAAAGTGCAACAGTGGTCAAAAACTCTATTGGTGACAAAAGAAATCGTACAATTTTCAAGTACACAGAAAGTAAAGAACTATGACCTTACTGTCATTGTTCCAAAAGCATCCCTTACTTTTGATGAAAAGAAGGAACTGCGGGTGTATTATTTGACTCTTCCATTTACAGCAGAAGATGTACAATTGTTATCAGGTTTGACATGAAAAAATGATTTGCGACCACCAGAAAGTTGAAAACATCATAAGTGCACAGTTTTATCAAATGATAAAAATGCAAAACAAGGGAACACAGGAAACAGAAAATTATCATCAGCTTCCCTTTGTACAAGATACAACATTATTTGATGTTTCTTCAATGGCAAACCTGCAAAAGAACATTAAATTTAATAATAAAGTCAACGAGTGTGACATTTTATATTTAACATCAGTAATTACAAACTAAGATTTAAAAGGTAATCAAGTTTTTAATCTTTACATATTTATCTATTATTCAATGTAAAATTGCTTTATTTTGATTTATGGTTCAAAGTTTAAGGAAGCGATAAGTGATAAGATTTAAGTGATCTATTGAAAGGTAATGATGCTATAATCTGCTTTTATTTCATAAAAATGTAGAAATTTTTTTAAGGGAGACACACTGTTACAGATTTTACAAGTAGGCTTGACGCTCGATTAAAGGATGAATCTATTATATTGGATGCAAAAATTAGAAATCTACGTACAGTGACCAATCAGATTAAAACGTTCATACAAGACAAGAGACCTCTTGAAGAAAGGGATAATATCGTATCACTAGATCAAATAAAAGAACTATATGATCACCTAATATTCCCATTACAATATTACCTGGAGTTTTAATCCTTTGATGCAAAGATTGCTGATGATAAATATACTAATCTGGTAAGTAGTAACTAAAAGCTATAATTATACCAATATTATTTCAGAAAAATTACTTTAAGTGCAAAATTAATTTAATGGAAAAAAACATTCACATCAATGTTATAGCGCCAATTTTTAAACATTTTTTCTTAAAGGATCTTTCTGGCCAGGTTACTGCTTAGAAAAAGAGTAAAAATAAATATATTTTGAAAAAAACTAATTTCTACAAATGCCTTTTCGGTAAGAATGATATTATCACTGTAAATTAAATGTACAATAACTATTTTTAACGGAGTTTATTACTGCTTTTGATGCAATGCAGTATGCATTCAATTCCAGCAACTCTACTGTCATTTCATCGAAAAATTTGTTGATAATGATTGGACCAGTTATCAATACTTCTCCAGATTGGGATGGAGGCCGTGTACTTAGGATAAGTAGAGGTTTAAAAATCAATGCTTGATTTTTATATTTTCGAACTGTATCGTTTTCTCCCATGTTATGTTAAGGAGACACAACACCTTTAAACCCTGCAAAAAATAACATTATATAAAATCCAGAAATTTTAAGTAAATAATTTAAAATTTTAGATATATTTAGCATAAATACGTTTAATTTCAGAATGCTTAACCCTTTATAACCCCTGCTTCAATTCAAGGAGGATACTTTGTACACTTGTAGTTTCGGTATGAATGCAGGGAATTTTATTTGAATGCATAGAAATGATTTGGCAATAAAAAACTGCATTTTTTATTTTGTTTTTATTTTGTTAAAGGTGTAAAAAGTATCCTCCTTAAATTTCAGCCAAAAAGAACCAAGCGTTCACTCGGACTCTTAAGGACAGTGAGCTGAAATCAGTAAAAACAACATTTAGAGAAAATCAACTTTAAAGTTTATGAAAATTGTTGAAAGTGTAACTTAAATTAGTGCTTACCAAATCCTTTGGGACCAAGTTTTCTTTCTTCCACACGCATAGACCTTCATTCTCAGCAATTATGAGGTATATTCACTTATACCTCTAGCTTCTGTACGGCTTTTCTTACTTGCAAACAAAAAAAGGCATTTTATGAATTATTGTCAAAATTTGATAAAAGAGATATTTTATCCTTAATACTAATAACACTTTTATGATTAGTGTGTTTAATCTTCCAGTTGAAACTGGTAGAAAATTACCAGTCTAACCTCCAAATGTCACCAAGCAGGTTAGTGTTACCAGGGTCAGCTGAAAAAGATAAAATAAATTAATGTTTGAATTTCTTAAAAATGAAATGAAAAAATACAGAGTAGTATACTTATATTTCTTTCGTAGTCATCACAAGGCCTTTTACTTCATAATACTTCAGTGCACACTGCCTAGTGTGCTCCTGCAGCGCAGCAATCCTCCTCTGCAAGCTCCCTGGCTCTCCTTCTGAGGGTCCTTGCTTCCTTGATGCTGGCCTGGACTTGTCGCTCAGCATGAAAAATCCTCTGGGCATCTGCAGAGTTTGCCCACTCTACAGCAGCGTGTCCAGATGCTACCTCAAACTGCTCCAGAATTCTAAGCAAACCAGAACGACCATCATTAAACATGGTTACTGCTGCATTTACACCAATTTTGAAGACTGTCAAACCACTGAATGATGTATTGGAGACTAATCTCCATACACAATTATTAAAACTCTCATTAGAGTTTTGTGTAAAACCACCAAGACATCTTTCAAGTAACTCTGGCTTCGACAGATCTCCATAAATTGGCCTCACTGCATCAATCACCACAGCTGGAAGGCTATTCTTATGACTGAAACTGCTGAGCTGATTAGCGGCTCTGGCTACTTGCCACTTGCACCAACTGTCGGGTCCTGGTAGGCATAACTGATGCATTGGCTTTGCGTCAGTTGGCTTTACCCAGATTGCATTGTACATATTGTCAATGAAATCTGAATGACTTCTAATAGCTTTGCCATAGAAAGTCGACAACTTATCAATCACTTTTGCAGTGAGCCTTCCTCTTCCGGCAATAGGCTTGTTGTCTGGAAGCTTCTTCCCAGAGAAAGATTTGACAAGGTTTCTGAGGCAAGTACCCATCCTCTTCTACATGTGTTGGATGTATTCCTTCTTCTGCAACAACAAATTCTTCGCCATGATGCTTGCTTTCACTCACTGTCTTGTACACTTTGCAGTCTCTACACGCAAAGCTACATGTCCAATGTAGCGGTGATACTTTATACTATACTCCTCTTCTAAGCATTGGAAAATTTCACAGATGCCGTCTATTTCCATTTTACCTATACTACCTTTTTAGTTTGTCGTGCAGTCAGGCTCGTGCTTCTAGTACCACTCTTCATACTCTGCAGTCTGTAGACGGTTCTTCCACGCTGAGAATGCCTTGCAGAAGATATTTTTTATAACAACATCCAGAACCTTGTCTGTATAGTGTTCCACGATGCTTGCAAATCCTTGCAACGATGAAAAGCCTTTTTTCCCCCAGGAACCATCTCCAGAAACATTCAGTCCAGGTGCTCCAGTCTCTGTAGCTACTTTTTCTTCTAATACTGCAGTCTTCATAGAGTCTTTGGCAACTTTCTTACACACTTCACTAAATTGTTCATTAATGGCATCATATGCAGACTAAGTCATGTGTTTCAAGCAGGCCATCAACCCACAAAATGTTGATAGACCAGCATGCCTAAGTCCAAGAGCACGAAAAGTAACCACTGCTCTTCTGTTGTTCTCCCATATCTGCCAGCTCACCACACTCAATGCATTTTACTTCAATCTTGAAACCTAATCCTTGAGCTTCAGATTCGCCAAGTTTAACCTGGCCATGGCATTGTTTGCAAATCAAAAATTCCTCGAGAGCAGGAAATAGTATGTTGATATCAATCAATCTATTCCTGACCTCAGAGGTTCCTTTCGCTGCTGGGATTAAATTTTTCTTGCTGAACTTGAAGGTCTTATCTTCGTGGCAGGTTCATCGTCGCATGTTGCTCCTAGAAATCTTCTTGGCCTCTTCTTGTCTCTTCCTCGAGAGTACTTCTTGTCAAGATACTCGCAAAACTTCCCTTGGCATCTCGAGCATCACACATTTTTAAAATTACTATCACTTTACACTTTTTTAAAAAAACTTCACTGCTCTGCTTTTACACTAACACTTAACTTTTTTCCTTTTTAGGGTTATAAGCTGTAAGCTACAACCCCAAAAACTCTATAATCCCTACTTATAGTAGTTCTAAAACGCTTTTGAAAAATATCAACTTTATTTATTAACTTAGATATCAACTGTGTTTACATAGAGTAAATCACAGCTCAGTACTTTATCAGCTATGTTCAAATATTTTCAGTCTACAATAGAGAAACCACGGAACGTTCGCTCTGTCCTTCTCCGACACATTGATTCTAACCTGCCCACAGGTGGCGCGCGGGCGCGCGATATTTTGAATTCAAATAAATGTTAAAAAAAAACCTATCTATCGGAGCCTCATATAAGAAGCGAAACTAGACATTTATTTATATAATAATGCAAAAAAATCGTATCAATACGCACTAATTTTTTTACTAGAATATCTATGCGGAGCATAATATACGTATATACTACGGTAAAAAAAATAGCATTTTCAACATATACAATAAAAATTGTATTCAGATTGAGTTTATAAAACTGAAAATTAAAATTATCAGTCGTATTAGAGAAAAAATGAAAAATATTCATGATCCGTCCCTCTCGTAACCGTAAGTGTAATTTTTACTCGAGGAATGTCAGTTCCGTAACTATTAATTCCGTAAGACCCAATATTCAATATTGCTTTTAATAATCGCCCAGCAAAAAAGTAACTAGTGCAGAGCCGCAAAGATTTATGATAAATAACTGATTTATATATCAAGATTATTACAGTACCGATTTGATAAATACAATATTCAATAAGTCCCCTTGGGATCTATAAACTATTAATAGGATTACGCATCCTATAAAAAGCAACGCGTCTCAAAAAAAAGAGGGATAATACGTGCATTATACATACAAAAGCGGAAGAGATAATTGATCATATAACATAATACAGTAAATGATATTTATCAATGAAAATCATTGAGTAGCAATGTTATCTCATCCTCAAATCAGGTTGGTAACGGCTTTCCAAGACCAGCTCAGTACCGGTCATATAATTTTGCAATCAATAGAAAGAAAAAGAAAAAAACAAACAAATCAAACATCCAACTAACACAGTATAGACACCAAAAATAGAACAGTCCGAACCGATGACACCACAATCGATAGTAAAATCAGAATGGGAAGAATTTATGCAAAAATAATCGAACGCCGGACGAAAAATCCGACGCCAAACGTTTCAAAGAAAAATGAACTAGTATTTTTAATTTCTTCAGGAACATCAAAAAGACTGAAGACATACACTACATCCGTTCATTAAGACAATATGTTTATCAAAACATCATGTGCCCCACTCATACTACACGAAAACGGTATCGAAACATTCTACTTATGGTATACCCTTAACTCAAGTATCAATTCAATCGTCCCTCATTCCGGATCCGATAGAATACAATCTGGATTATATCATTGTCACACAGCACGCTTCGGAGCACACTCACAAAACATCCCTAATTACAAACCACAAGCTTATTTACAAGACAATTCAGTAGCCAATGCAATTCTACACTACGATGACACAAACTGCCACTATCCTATGAGTCATACTTCAAGCACTCAAACAGCGAATCAATTACAACACATCAGTACACTACGGCAGGGAATATATAATGCTATTATGCCAACTTACAATACAACCTTCATACCTTTTTTGGCACATATAACTTGTAATATTGCCGGTCATCACAACTCGAGTATTGATAAAAATGCAAAAACTCTTGGGACATTAACATAAGACAGCCATTTTTCTACATGCCAGAACATTCACCGGAATTACAGCATAACAATTCAAATGAAATTTCAACAAATATCAAAATTGTCGAATCCTTGCACAACCAACCCTACATCACTCACAAATAACATACACAATACATAAACTATAACAGCGATGAATCATATTCAAATCAAGAGAACAACTTAGCATTCACTCACTTCTAAACACAATTTACTTTTTCGATACAAGTGCGTAAAAGTTGATTCTACACGAGTGAGAGGTTTGTCGCCCGAGTGAAGCGAGGGTGATGAACTCACGAGTGTAGAATCAATTTTCGCACATGTATCGAACAATATTTTTTGATACAGAGAGCGTAAATGCGATTTTAAAAAGTTGCAAAGTACGTAAAATCGCACTTTACGCACACAGTATCAAAAAATATATTAATTCACTCGTTGATCAATTTCAACAAATGAAAGACCTAACACTTTCGCAAGCCCTTGGTTTAATTCGAATCTTTGACGGTTCACCAGAAAGATGAATTTTGCACGGCAGTAAAACGGGTTTGCGCATTTTATGATCTCGGTACGGATGATTTTTTTCATGTTCCTAGCAAATAAACTGACTGACAGAGCAGCTGACAGCTTCACGGCACAGTTATTGGGTTATTGGGCTATACGAGACTTTCTTTCAGACATAGTTTTACAATACAGCAACATCGGGCTCGCAGATGAAATCCTGAGTCAGTTAAAGATAATAATGCAACTGCCAGGAGAACGAGCAGGTAACTATGGAATTCGCCCGCAGAAGCTATTGAATCAATTAATAACAATATACGAATCTACCCCTAATATTGACAGTAACGATAGACTATATAGAAAGCGAAACGCGAACAGCGAAGCGTTACAACACTTCACTTTTGGATTAACATCGTTCCTCGATGATCAGCTGCGCAGCGAACATCCAAAATCACTTGGAGAAGCTATCAGATTATTGAATATGAATGCAAGTAATGCGCGTGCCTAGCTTCATTCCAAAATTCTAATATACATGCAAACCCTCATACACAAATAAATTTTACAACTGCAAAAGCAATCAAAGCCCAAGACAATCCTCAAAATAATAACAATTTAAACGCAATTAATGTGGCTTAAGAGGACATTTATTACCTGCATGCGATAAACGTAGAAAAAATATAGGCACGTGTAACTTTTGCGGAAAGGTTGGCTACACGATTGATACCTGCCGTACTAAAAATATACAACAGGGGGGAAATAAAAATTATAATGGTAATAATCGAGATAATCCGAACAATTTCAACAACAATAGGGGGCGGAACAACACCAACAAAAAAACTACCTCGCAATAGAAACAACTATAGAAATAATTATGACAACAATAATAGACGCAATAACAACAATAATATCAACAGACCCAACCAGTATCATGCACGAAATAATCAAAATAATAACGGGTATTTCCATTGCAATAGTGATGCAAGAAACAACAACGAGTCATGGAGTAATAATAACAACCCTGAAATACCAAGTTCAGACAACAGATGAGCGGACATCGACCATAATCATTTAAACTAGACACCTGCCCGATTCGATCCTTAAGTCTCGAGCAGTCAGGGAATAAGGTTTTGCCTGATACAGGAAAATAACATGAACTTAAACGACAATATCATGTGAAGAAAAATAAGATACTTCACACCGAGACGGGCGATAAAGGAAGTTACAGTAACAGAGATAATAGGAAAATAACTGGAAGCGAGAAATTACACAACACTATTTTGTAATACAAAGGAACCAGTTGACGTTGCTGGTAAAAATACAATCTTAGCAGGAAATCTTAATTTGAGAGAGAAAAGAATAAATAAAATCATGTCAATAGTAGATACGAAAGGCTGCACAAATGAGAAGAAAGAACACATTCGAGAATTAATAAAAAATTATTCAGGAATATTTGGATTAGATGACGAACCCCTGCCAGCAATAAATGTTCTACAACATGTCATTAAATTAAAAATAGGTTAACTAGTACACGCTAAGCGCTTCCGACTTCTTGTTAATTTAAGAAACATTTAATTAACGAAGTCGAAGAATTAACAAATAATAACATTGTAGAACCATCAGACTCAGACTTCTGTAGGAAGTTATGGATCGTACCTAAAAAACCAGTTGCTGATAGTAATCAGAGCTGGAGGCTGGTTGTTCATTTTACACAAGTCAGTGAAGATACGGAATGCACGGCGTGGCCTTTACCATTTACAAGCGACATCCTAGAACTCTGAGCGCCAGCAAAAATACTTAGTCATAGATCTAAAGCAACGATTTCCAAAGATGTAAGAAAACCATTCGTAGTAACGTGTGACGCCAGTGCATATGGACTCGGAGCAGTTATTGAACAAGGAAAAATAAGGCAAGATCGGCCATGCGCCTACGCGTCAAGGACACTCAAGGGCAGCGAGCTAAGATATTCAACATACGACAAAGAACTCCTAGCTATTGTTTTTGCAAAGGAACAATTCAGGCATTGGCTGAATGGCCGAAAGTTTACAGTTGTAACAAAACACTCAAACATTTCTACAATACAAAAAGATTTTGACATCGTATACAGACCAGGCCGAACTAACATTAATGCTGACGCACTTGTACATACCCCAATATGGCCAGATGGTAAAAAGAATCCAGAATTACCACGAGCGCAGTTATACAAATTTGCAAACGAACAAGAATTTGAAGACAGCGACCTGAACGAAAAATGACCTCCACCAAGACTATTTATTATTATTGCAGATGAGAAGAATGCAATAAATAAATTACAAAAAAATAAAAGACCTCACTCAAACAGAAAACTCACAAACAGATGTGCCCGCAAAAAAGACAAGGTAATGAAGATATTATTCAGAAAAGGAGAGGTAATAGCAGTGAGGAACGAAGAGGACAGCTGTTATAACCCACTCGCAGGCTCTCTCATACAACTTCCTGAAAGTGCGCAACCAGACACACCGCCACGACAGCCCACCGCGCCAGTAGTTCCGCTCCCGGCCGCCAGGCGGCTACGCCACCAGTTCAAGCTCCCCACAGTAGGAGTACATCCCGGAAAGGGATATAAAGGCGCTGGGCTTGGCGCTAAGGCATCTCTCGATCTACCTCGAGATCTATCTCCCCCATCTCCCCCTCTCCAATCAGATCCCGTATCTGGGATAGAGAGCTCGTGCCAGGCAACTTGCGCAGCTACCAAGAACACGGAAATAAATCTGATTCTTGTTGTAAATAATAATTATATTTGTAATTATTTCGCTTCCCTCTCCTTCTCACATGCCGATACCTCCTACGATGCCCTGCGGGTTAAATTGGAGCTCACTCGGCTCTCCCTCACTCAAGCCCACAGGGCAAGAGTTTTGGAACTAACAAAAGGCTCCTCAGAGCCCCCCCCCCCTCTTTTTCCTTTACAAGAACTGGTTGGTGAAGCCTTCTCCAGGTTGGGCGGCCTTCCCTCGTCCAGAATCGCTCCAAAATTCGACCTAGAGAGGTCCGAGCTGTGTCCGCTCTCTAGGCAACGAAGAAGCTTCCACATAGGGCCTCAGCAGCAGCACTAGGACATCACCACGGGCAACACCAGCTTGCCTCACCTGTGCCCTCCGACAACCGCCCAGCGCCTTCACACCGAGCGCACCTCTTCCTGCACCCTTGCAGACCGCCTAGGTCTGGCGGTGCCCAACGAGGAGCCATACCTCATGCGTATGACAAGAGAGCGCTCTCGCTCTCTTCCGTCTCTTCTCCCCCAACAGGCCCGCTTATATTAAGTGGCGCCCAACGTGGAGCAGATCTCAGGCGTTTGACAAGAGAGCGCTCTCGCTCTCTTCCGCCTCCAACCACCCTCCTCCCACAACTTCTACCTATGTATATTAACACATCAGATATATTACAAAGAGACCAAAATACTCATTCGATGGCTAACGTAGCTAAACATAAACGACAATTGTATTCAATTTGTGAGCATTTTAACTAATGCGAGTATAGAACTATCGGGCAAAGATAAGTTCATCTTAAACCAGAAAGAGAAGCAAAGAATAGCATCCATCTTACACGAATCTATACAGAATTTTGCACTCAATATCAGAGGCACCACAACAGTAAGTTACAACAGATCTACCAGCATTTCCATGAATGTCGAGAATCATTCCTCAGATGATTTCCTCGGAACTAACATAACCAAGGATCCTTAGGAAGCCACACGGAAGAAACACAAAAAAAAGAAAAAATTGATCACTTCCATATTTACTCAACATACAGAAATTATTTGATCGCTATGCATTAGGTGCAGCAAAACCTTCCAACGCACCTACAAATAGAAAGAAGGTGGACGCTACATATGAGAAATCAAAATCAAAAACAATACCACTCATACATCAACAATCACGCAAAAAAAAGAAATCACTCACACTAACGTCACTACATAGATCTGTACCTAACTATGAAGTAAGTCCAGATGATATACGAATAGAACAGAGTCATGCCATCACTTGAAATTGAAAATACATTCTACGCCGAAATCCCCAATCACCACCCCACATCAGCAATAAGTCACCACTGGAGCAAACACTACCGAACATAGTGATGAAAATGCATGCAAAATTAAGGGTGGATATGAAAGAACGGAAGCAAAACGGTAGGAATGGGGTGCAAGTGGGCGTTTGGGAATCGAACTCCGAGTCAAAAAACAAGAACGTCAAAATTTTTTTTTCTTAACTGCAGAAAATTTTAATCAAAAACAACCGCCGGCATTCGCATTACCCAAAGCGTACCACGTGGCGATTGCCCGGTCGGATTTACGCTTCTTGCGTGTGTATCTGCGTATGTGTGTCTGTATGTGTGTTAGTGTGTTTCTTTAGCAGAAATGAGACCTAGAGGCTCGTCAGTTCCTCCGTATTTAATGACTCCAAACCCATTCTCCAAAGAGTGTGTGGGTGTCTGTGTTTGTTGACGTTTGTTCGTCTGTCCGTTCGTCCGTATTGTTAATAACGGGTATTAGCACCCCTGTTCTCAATTACGGCTGCCAAGCGTTCAGCCATATTGATGCAGCGGGCAATCTGAGGTTGCGGGATAGTGTTCCAAATGCACAGAAGTGCACGCTCTAATGCGGCCAAGTTCTGCAAATTTGGACACACTCTGCGCAAACGGCGACCCATTATGTCCCAAACATGCTCGATAGGGTTAAGATCTGGGCTCATTGGTGCGTGCCGAAGCAGAGAGATGTCATGCCGTTCAAAAAAGCGTCTGGTGATGTTGGCCGTACGTGGACGTGCGTTATCTTGCATTAGAATAAATGCCCTCTGTCGTTGCCGTCTGCGCAGTACAACTGGCCTCAAAATTTGGTCGATATAGCGTCTAGCTGTTAAGTTTTCACGCACAATCAGCAGAGGTGTTCTCCAATTTCGCGAAACGCCGCCCCAGACCATGACTGATTCACCGCCGTAGGCAACAATCGGACGGACAAAGTTCTGGCGAAAACGTTCTCCACGACGACGCCAAACAAGGGGACGTCGGCCGCTCCCGTGAAGGTTGAACCGGGATTCGTCGGTGAATAAAACGTTTCCCCATTGTCTTAATGTCCAAGCTCGATGTGCGTTTGCATACGCTAAACGAGCTCGGCGATGTCTTGCTGTCAACAGTGGTACACGATTAGGATGGCGTGCATTTAACCCAGTTTCACGAAGACGGTTAATGACTGTCCGGAAAGAAATAATACGGAATTGGTGTCGCTGTCGCTGTCGCTTTCTTTGTCGCTGTCGCTGTTGCTGCTGTTGTACCCGATTTGGGAAATTTCTTGCCACGATGTTCGCATTGATGAAAGGCTCACGTCGAACTTGTCGGACAATTGCCCGATCATCACGAACAGTCGTGACACGATGACGACCTTGTCCAGGACGACGAGTATATTGGTTCATCTCCTGGTGTCGAGCATTCATTCGGGATACGACAAATTGACTAACACCCATCCGATTGGCAACATCACGTTGACTGTAACCCTCTTCAAGCAGAGTGATTAAGCGAGCAACCTCCGGCTCTGTTAAATGCCGTCTTACCATGATAAGAAATCAAAATAAAGTTTTGATTTACGGAAATTTATTAAATTTTTTTTTTGATGCAAAAGGAGTAGTTTTGAAAAAAACTGTTTTTTAGCGTTGCAAGAACTCACGAAAATTAACAATAAGCAATTTCTGAAAAACGTGTAGATCGAGTTCGCAATACGATTGGGTATATAAACTTCATTTTAAATTGAATTAAATGTTTGAGTCAATTCAGTTTACAAATCAGAAAAATCATGGAATGCAACAACAGAATCATGTTGAGAATGATAAAATATTGTTCTTATAAATTTTGTGAAGTTGAGGAAAAAAAATTTCAAAAAAAATTGTTTTTTTATTTATTTTTGAAAAAAAAATTTTTTTAAATGTTTTTTTCCAATAAGTTTGAACGCCTCTATCCATAAAACTGCAGTCAAAGACCGAAAAAAACATTTTTTTTCATTTTGGTAAAGATTATGATCATTTACCGTCAAAGTCGTGATCCTTTAATTTTTTTGAAATTCGATCTAATGAAACAAAAAAACGGTTTGATGGATCAAATTGAAACTTTGTGAGATTTTTGTGGGCATATTGAACTGTAAAAGGCACACTTAACATTACAGGTTTACGCGATATTTCCAACTAAACGCCTGATTATCCGAAAAGCCACCAAAGACCATTTTGTTCTTGCTTTTTCAAATTAATGTAAAGACTAAAGAAAATTTTTTTTTGAAAAAACTTTCGCTGATTTTTGTGGTAAATTCATTCAAGATTTCAAAACCCTCCTTCATTTTCTTGTACAATAAGCGGTTGCTGAGATATTGATGATTAAAGAGAAAAAAGATTTTTCCATTCAAAGCTCGATATCTCAGCAAGAAGTGGTCGAATCGAAGTTTTAAAAAAAGCAAATTAAAGCTAAATAAACAAGTTATTCGACACATATGGTGGTTAAATTCGAAAAGTTTTTCCCAAGTTGGTAGACCATAAAAAAATCGAAAAAATTTTGAGAAAAATTTGTTTAGTATTTCTTAGGATTGCGGGGTACGTGATGCTTGAAAAATTGTATCATTGTAAGATCTTAAAACTAGATACATCAAGCTTTAAAATGTTTTTTTTTTAAATCATGATACGATCATTTTTAAGGGAAATACAGCCATTTAAAAAACTCCTAAAAATTCAGAATTTTTTTTTGACCCTTTAATTTTTTCCACTAGTGTATATGAAAATTCAGAACCATTGGGGATTCCTGTGTCAGTTTTTGAAACGATATCGCATATGTTCCACGTCAAGCAGAAGAAGAACAAGAAGAAAACTAAATAACCCCAGATACGACGATTTCCTATTTTGGCAGATTCAAAGTTTTCGATAATAAAGACCATTGCGTAGATCCGCAAGTCGATCTCATACGCAGAAATGACATACCCTCAAACCCACCCAGAAACTGTCTATTCTGCCTTAGGCAATAGAGCAAAATAAACTACTCTGCCTTATGCAATAAAGCAAAATTAGCCTTATCACCAGCAGTACAAGACTGTGGCAGTCCGCATGAAGGAACAGAAATCCTACTCTCACCCACAGAATACGAAGACGAGGACTGCATATCAACAGTCTACCTGTACCACCGGTGATAGATCGTTACAAGTTGATCAAGGAGTATCACGACACAAGTATAGGAGGACACAGTGGCATAAACAAAAAATCAGTAAAATAGCAAACGATTACTACTGGCGTAACATGAGATCAGATGTTCGTCAGTTTGTGTTGGGATGTTCAAAATGCCAAAACAACAAGATTGTCAGAGTAAAAACTAGAATGCCTTTAAGAATAACTAATACTCTCTCAAAGCCCTTTCAAAAAGTGTCCATGGACTTTTAAGGACCTCTGAAAGAATCTAAAGGATAATAGTACATCCTCACAGTTCAAGATTGACTGACCAAATACTGTGTTTTAATCCCAATAAGAAAAGTAACGGTCGAGGAAGTCGCAAGAGCATTCACAGATAAAGTTATATGTTACTTCAGCCGACCAGCAGCACTTCTAACAAACCAGCGTACACACTCTCAGAATAGATTACTAGAAGAATGCGCAAAATTATTTAGGATAGGATGGATGAATCGAAAGAATGCACCATACCCTTACGGAGTACTTGAAGAAATATATGGAATCACAGACAGACTGGAGCAGATCGTTCCAAATCTGTCAGCATACATACAATTGTACAGAACACGAGGCATCAGACTATATCCCACATGAATTAATATTCGGTAACAAGCCTCGCACACCGTCCAGTTTTCAACCAAGGGACAATGACAATTCTATAATCTACAATCAGTATATTTCCGATTTAATAAATAACCTATCAGAAATATAGACACTAGCAGCAATGAACTTGGTGCAAGCAAAATACAGACGAAATGCTATTACAACAGAAAACTCAATCACAAACATTTTAGAGAAGGAGAGACGGTATACATATACTTAAAGAATCATATAAAGGAAAACAGGATGAGGACTATGAGGGGCCATTAATGGAAGAGAACTTTCGAAGTTAAACATTCCTCTACGAGTTAGTAGGAATTTAGTCGACTGTCGCTGTTTTTTTTTCTTTTCCTCTGGCTTTAGGATTCACATCGAATAGGTCAAACGGAGAGTCATAGTCATCTTTTTTCGACATAATGGACAAAAAAAAAACACCGGTACAATTCCCAAGAGGGGAAGTAAGACTAGTACTTATAAAACTAGAAGCAACACGCGTACGACGAGGCAATTTCCCGGTCGGGATACACAACTAAATAACAATAATTCAATTTTAAACAATATCCTAAGTAGTAATGAATTACACACTGATTTATTCGGAGACAGTGAATCATTTCCGCCACTGAACATTCCAGCTCCTATCGCCACTGCAGCATCCGCTCGACCATCAGCTGATATTTTAGACGAAGTAAACGCGAGTGGTCAGGTACCGCCGCAGGGCGGCGACAATAGCGCGAATGTGCTTAATCCACACTTAGTTTTTCAACAAGAAGCGTCACAATTATTTCAATCCATGTACAATCGCGATCATGCTTTAAAACGTAGGACTGAGATACTTAGCGCTCGGGTGAACGAGGTAGATGCGTTATGCCAACGGCTTATCAATTGGGACACGCGTTTAACCGATGAAATAAATAAACGTGGACAGTCAATCGATCAAAACACTGAGGATATCCGCTATTTATCTCTACGTTGTGCAACACTTACGAAAGACCAACAGACTAATTTGGAAGAAACACAAGCTATTCAAGGACGCTTAAATACACACAATGCACGTTTCGCAGACGCGGTTGGGCAGAATCGCCTATTAGAGGAAAAGATTGAGAAAAATAGACTCGAATTAATTAAACTTATTGACGCGAAGACTAGGTCTCTCGGGAACGCAAGCGGTGACAGATTAGGTTCTCACGTTCGGATAGAATTACCTACATACTCTGGAGCCGTTTTTGAACAACCAATCCGGTTTATTAAAAGTTTCAATAACTACCTTGACGCAGTCAATCCGTCGGATCAAGCCGCCTGGTTCCTTATCGAACAAGCTCTCCGAGGTATCGCCTCCGATTGGTGGGAACACGTTAGGGACCGCGTACAAAATCTGGATGATTTTAGAGAACGTTTTCTTCAAAGATTTTGAAACTCAGCAACACAAGCCAAAATTAAAAGAGAACTAGAATTTGGGTCATATCGTGCTTCCCAAAACTTGTCCCGTAGTGAATATGTACTGTAGTTGTACAATATGGTTCGCGCATTGACTAATCCACCTTCTGAGGCATCAGCTGTTGAGTGTTTTTCACGACATTTTGACGAAGCCGTCCAGTTAGCGGTAGTCTCTAGGGAAGTTAATTCTATAGATGCACTAGTCCATTTACTAGACACGATGGATCAAGCTAGCGCTCTCAACTCATACTATACACAGGCTAGAAGAATAGATTTTTCTTACAAAGATAGAGGCACACCTGCCACGCAACTTGAGGGTACACGCAATCGCAAAATTCTTCGTTCTTCCACCCCTAGGCCTAATGACAGCAAAGCTGAGGCATCTACGTCAACACAAAACCAATCTCGTTTCTCGCGTCCTTTCCAATCCCGGGAGGGAAATTCGGCCAATGCAGCTAGAAACCGCTCTCTAAATGAGATCTCACTGGAAACAGTGCCAGAAGTTGACGATAATTCGGAAAACTAAGCAACGTTGTGCCATGCGTCTTGGATAAAGTACCTTTGTCAGGTACCCAGCATGACCCAACGGATCTTGTACGCTTAGAGAAAACAATAGATCTGATCGATCAGGCTCTTCTCGAGTCAAACCAACGTAGAGAGCCCATGCGTGACTACCTCTTGAATGAGGAAAATTTTTCTTCGGCATATCATAAGCCACAACTAATTCAATGTTCGGAAATAATTGTTGAAATTGGAAATATTATCGTTCCCGCGTTACTCGATACAGGTAGCAAGGTTACGTGCGTTTCTTCTCAACTTTATGAGGAAAACGTACATTTGTGGAAGGATTATCCAACATTTCCGTTGACAGAAATTAAGGCCATTGGATTTACGGGAGAAAAATCTGTAAACCTAAAGAAGCAGTTTAGGGCACCAGTCGGGCTCAAACATTTATCATTTCATTTTAACCTTTTAATTATTCCAGAACTTGTACGTTCATGCATTTTAGGAATCGACTTTCAGGAACGACTGAGCGCTGTAATTGATTTACGTAGTGAATCAGTGTTGTTCACCCATCCAGAGTCCCCAGATTCAGTAGAATGCTACTTCTGCTTAAAGGATCCTCTTATTAATGACCGGCAAACCGTTAACTCGATCATCACTAATTACGTACCTGACCCTAGTCATAAAGAAAACTTGTCTATCTTCTCTGAAAGTCAAGAAGCTATAGACCCGGATAGCATCACAGATGCAGAAATTTCTGAAAAATTGCTCTCGATGGACGGAGTCTCTGACATTCAACGGAAGCGGTTAGAGATTCTGATAAAAAAATATCGCGACATTTTCAGGAAATCACCCGGTCGTTTTCTTTCATATGTGTACCATTTTGACGTGAAGGATCAGTCCCCCTTTTCTCGCCGTCCCCATCCAGTGGCTGTTAGAGATAGAGAGAAAGTTGGGGCAGCGATTAAATTAATGGAGAGTCAAGGAATTATTGAGAGATCGCATACCCAGTATTTGAGTCCGCTTGTACCGGTTTATAAGAAGGATGGGTCAGTGCGCATATGCTTGGCTGCGCTAGAGCTAAACGAGCGCCGGGCCGATGATCACGACGGGCCAGAAGATTTGAATCAAGTGCTTACTCGCTGCCGTGACTTTCAGGTCATGACTAGCATCGATCTTGTGTCAAGTTATTGGCAAATCCCTCTTGATAAACAATCACGTTCATTCACTGGATTTTTGTTTGGCGGTCGAACGTATCATTTCTGTGTAGTCCCTTTTGGAACTAAGGTTAGCAGTGCTGCATTATCCCGTGCTGCGGAACACACCTTGAGTGGCCTACAAGACTTTCTTATCGATTTTGCAGACGACTGGCTCTGCATTTCACACGACTTCGACGAGCATTTGGAGCACCTTGAGTTATTGTTTGAACGTATATCACTAGAAGGTGTAACCATTAATTTCCGAAAGGTTAAATTTTGTAGGAAAGAGATTAAATTCCTTGGCTATATACTCACATCAAAGCGTATAAAGCCGGATCCAGAAAAGCTTCAAGGTATACGAGATTTTCCGCCTCCAGTTAATCAAAAACAGCTTCGTGGCTTCATTGGGTTGTTAAATTTCTCTGCACGTTTCACCGAGAGATTAGCTACCAAACTGCACCCGTTGTTACGATTATTAAAGAAAGGCGAAAAATGGAAATGGACCTCTGTCGATGACGAGGTCTTTCAAAAGGTAAAGGCACTTTTCTGTGAGGAAATTCTTCTATATCACCCTACCAAGTCACGGCCTTTCGTACTTTGTGTTGACGCGAGCAGACAGGCTTTAGGTAGTCTGTTATATCAATTGGACGACGAAGGAAAAAAACGATTAATTTGTTGCGCAAGTCGCTCACTTCACGGAGCCGAGTTCAATTATTTCACCACGGAGCTGGAACTCCTGGCTATTGTCTGGAGCCTTACAAAATTTCGTTCGTTTCTAGTCGGATCAGAGCTCATAATTGAGACCGATCATAAGTCTTATATTTTTACTCACTACCCGATTCTTGAATGATAGATTGACCAGATGGTTTTTAGCAATTCAGGATTTTCACCCCAAAATCGTATATGTTCCTGGGGTTAAAAATGTCGCCGCTGATGCGCTAAGTCGAATATCACAAAAGAGTACTTCGAATGTAGACCATGATGTGCTAATAGGGATCATTCTGTCCCGTAAACCAGATCCTGTCCTACAGCAAGGACTCAAACGCATAGATGAGGCACAACGTGCGGATATTAGGCTTCGTAAGATTATAAATTCAATCGAGAGCATGGTAATGGTAAAAGATTATTCACTGATGGGGAAAATCCTTGTGAAGGGTACACCACAGTATCGGAAAATAGTATTAACAGAGCCCTTAACTGAGGACGTGCCCGAAACCCAATGTGACTCTTTCCAGAAACCATCAGACGGATCCACACCAGAGGAACGAGCAGCTGTACGAAGTGCATTTATTCGGAAGTACAACGCACGCATTAAACGCCGTACATTGCCAGCTATTCAGTCTCGTACTGACGAACCAGATGTGCTAGTCATCCCACCGGCGGTTGTGTGGGAAGATGTGTAATAAAGAAGCTCTCGAGTCCCTACATACATTAATAAAAATAAAAAAAAAAGGGAAATATTCCCCAGTTTCTTACCTTACTTAACTTGATTATCATGCATGACCTGCCACATTCCCACCCCAACTCTTTCACAGGTGATGTTACAGGTTATGAAGAGCGAATCAAACTATTGCCATTATCTGGACAATAGTTTCACCAGAGGGTGGTGCGATGCAACGGCGAGTTTCCATAGCCTACAGGGAGGCTTTACAGAGCCGCTAGTTACGGCCTTGACCGAGGAGCTCTCGCAGCGGTTCACCTGTGCCGGCCCTGGATCTAGCTCTCTCTCTCACGCTCGTGCATGGCCCCATATGATTATCGCGTACGAGAGCTACCGACACAGCAACAGTACGCGGCCCATGTAATTGTGTCCATTGCGCATGTCCCACTCTCCGCATTCCAGAGCAATACCGCAGCTCATCTAAGCAGTTCGTACGCCGCGGTAGTCAGTTCTATCTCATCACTTCTTCCTGCAGCAACACTTTCTTACTATAAGCAAAATGATTTAGCTGCAGCCACATGTCGTCGAGACCAGAGCAAGTGATATCCAGTCACTTGAGTAGCCGCTCGTCTCGCCGCAGGATCATCGTACGGTCCTTATTGGTTTTAAGTATGGTTTTATGTATACATTACTAACTCTCTGCACCCGGGGATATCGATCAAAGACTGATCCGGGGAGTCTTCTCGAAATCGAGAAGACTCAGCAGATAACAATTATTAACACTGCCTCTGACAAGGCCTAAAAATACAGCTAAACGCTGTCCTGCTGGTTGTGGCTACGTCACGTTGCCAACAGGTTGCCTTATAGACGCATATCCGTGTATTTCTTATCCATTCTAATGAGTAAATAGTACATCTAACACACACCTTTTAACAATCTCAACTATTGCGTGATTCACTAAGCATGTCACGTAGCTAATAAGTACTTAATCAATAGTCGCCAATTCGTGATAGTGTGCCGCGTTCAATTTAACTCATAGGATATTTATGACGCACTTATTCATCCTATAAAATCCGTTTGAAAGCCAGGTTTCACCCGATGCCACGGTGAGGACAAATAAGTCAATGAATTAGAGTTTTGTAACTAAAACAAAAAATAAATAAAAGTTCAAATCACGTAATGGCTAGTAACCTTCTTATTGTCACTAATGTTCGGTAAAGGAATAGCTCGCGTAATTGTTACCTCATTTTCTTGCGATAATTTAGATCATAACCGATTTATATAGTTATTTATGATTATCATTCGCGCAGTGCGTAACCGTTAAATGTCCATACGCATTATGAATGATGTAAACAGAGCGTGTGTATGTTCGACCTAAGTAGCAATAGATTCTCGGAACGACAGTGTAACTGGTTGTTGTCTTCAATTGAATATAAATCTCATTCATGAATTAAGTTAATAAAGGCTTCATGCCACGACTATTTCCAAAAATATATGCTGTGTATAATTTATTGACATCATTCCACTCCTCCATCCAGTGCCTTGTGACCCTATATATATATATATATCTTCATATAAATCAAAATCAATAAGAAATCTCAGTGTCTTGATAGTTTACAAATAAAAACAATTATTATTCATTTGCGATACGAATTTGTTGACCCAATAAGCACCTGCTAAGTTTTAAACAAGTCATACATTAATCTAACTTTGTTTGATTGGTCAGTATGAAAACTTAGCATCGCTTACAATTGAAATAATTATCCTTTCATGGTACCCATGGTGGGACTGTATAAAAACATTATTTACTCGCGAATTAACTTGCAAATGAAATAATTATCCTCTCAATTTTTTTCTATCTTAGTTTTGCTTATCTTTTTTTTATTAAACATCTTCTCTTTTAATTTGATTCTTTCTTCATTAAATTTTTGAATTTTCATATCGTTAGTAGGTATTTCGTTAGATTCCAGTTTTTTTTTAATTCTTTCGCTTTTTGAGCTCACGTAGTTACATTTATTTGCATATATGCTACTGGATTTCTCGATAGTACATTAGCGTTTGTATTAATATTACCCGGTTTGTAAATTATTTCGTAATAGTAGTCTAATAATTTTAACCTCCATTTTTTAACTGTGTCATTTTTATCTGCTGATTGATGACAATAACGCATTATGATCAGAAATTATTTTAAACTTATTACCATAAATATAATTTTGGAATGTTTTCAGCTTCTTTTAATACACTGACGCAAATGCAATCGGTCTGTCTTCACCGATCTCTCCTTGCAATAATACGCAGCCAAATGCATAATTAGATGTATCTATAGTTATTATAAATGGTTTAGTCACATCAGGAAATTGTAATATTGGCGCTGAACATAAAGCTTCTTTTAATTTCTCGAATGTTGCTCTTTATTCCAAGCAAATTTTGTTTGTTTTTGTAGTAATTGTATAATTGATTTAGCTATCTCTGAAAAATTGTCTGTAAATCGTTTATAATAGCCTGACAATCCTAGAAATTCTCGAACATTTTTAGCATTTCGTGGAGTTGGAAATTTTGTTATAGCTTCAATTTTCATTGGATCTGTTTTTTTTTCCTTGCTCGCTAATAATATGACCTAAAAATTCCACCTCTTTCAGGAAAAATTTACATTTACTGGTTTCCAATTTAAGACCAGCTTCTCTTAATTTTTGTGCTACTAAATTAAATCTTTCATTATGCTCTTCTACTGTATTCGCAACTATAATTATATCATCTATATAAACGTAACAAAATTCTTTTTCTAATAATTCTCCTAGAACTTTTGTTAGTTCTCTTTGAAAAACTCTAGGGGAATTAATTAATCCAAATGGTAGTACTTTAAATTCAAAACGTCTTAGTGGATGTATGCTAAATGCTGTATATCTGACTCTTTCATTTTTATTTGGTGAAAACCTGACACCATATCTATTGTTCTAAAATATTTCCTTTTTCCATAGAATCGAATATCTCTTTTATATTCGGCAATAAATACGGATCTGGTATTGTTTTAGCATTTAACTTCCGATAGTCAATTACTATTCTCCATTTCTTTTTTCCGTCTTTTGTTAAACCTTTCTTCGGTAAAAAGATTTCTTAAATTCTTTCCGCTTCTCTTCTTTTTAATTAGCGTTGCTTTGTTTGATACTTGTCACTATGCATTTGATTTTAAGTGATCGCTGTGTAAGCGGATCTAAGGAAAAAGTTGCTTTTCAGCAGACTGTAGGAATGAATAAGATGACCGCTTTTTGAAGCTGATCTAAGGATAAGTCGCTACAAAGCAGACTAAGAGATAGGGTACAGACATACAAAACCCCTGCACTTGTTCTATATTTTGCAAAAAATCGATTTTTATTTGCTTCCGTAGTAGAGAAATTTAGTGTTAGGTTTTTTCCTAATCTTTGCTAGATTTTATTCAGTATCGGAATCTATTGTTGTTGGGTTCTGTTATGTATTTAATTAAACGTTCTTTTAATTAATTATTTAATTGATTTTATTTAAATTTCACTTATATCTCCATTTAACTTTTTTGTATCGGAACCAAATGTTTCGCCCTGACTATCCTAAATTGAATGGATAGGAACGTAATAATATGTGTAGTGGCGAGGTTATAAGAAACTGTTAATTTGCGTCTAACACTCTCACTGTTAGGGTTATTGCTGTTAAATTACGACTTTTTGATCAAAATCCTAATTCTCTCTCTCTCTCTCTCTCTCTTTCTCCCTCCTTCCCTCTCCCCTCTCTCTCTCTCCCTCTCCCTTTCCATCTCCATCCCCCATCCCCTCCCCCGTCCTCCTCTCCATCTCCCTCTCCCTCTCCCTCTCCCTCTCCTCCCTCTGTGTCTCTGGCGCCTGGACTGGCGAGGACACAGAAACTCCCGCTTCTCGTGGATTCCTGTCGTTCTCTGGCTCTCTCTCCTCGCTGGTGCCTTGTAAGCCGTTGGCGACGCACTCGCCAACGAGAACAAGAAAATAGTCCTGGTGATGGCGGTGACACAAAGTGCCCACGCCGTAGCACTGTCACTATTTCTCTCTCTCTCTCTTACTGCACGCACTCGCGCTTGCGGGCACTTAATATCGTCGACGTTGCGTCGACAATGTCAGCACGAGAAGTGACAAAAATCGCGCTCTCTCGTGGGCCGACGCGGCACATGCTCAAGACGATTTCGTGGGCCCGCTCATGTAAGAGCCGTGCTGATTGGCTCGCGGTCCACGCGTTGCAGCATGGAAGTTGAGCCTTGCGTTGCAGCCAGCCGATAGGCTGTAACCGCGAGACGCTATATATATAATATACTGATCTGACAGTTATTAGTTTAATAATTGACTATCAATGTTTGTTTTTATTCCTTATTCAATATTCCAATTGATTTAATGGAAATTATTCTATTTTATAAACATTACATCTCATAAAATACATTTTAATGTTTTTTACGTTGTCTTTGCAGTTGTAATACATAAAACTTCACGTACTAATAGTCCGGGAGCCAGCGACATATTTTAGCGACCAAAACCGACCCTTCCGATTTTGATATATGTGCTTCGAATGATCGTATAATGAAGCCTAGTGAACGTCAGCTGCGGCACCATGGGTGGGTTAAGCGACGGCAGCCTCCCACGCACGTCAAAAAAATGAAGTAAATAAATGAAACCGACCCGGCTGAAAATATAGGTACTGTTTAATAATGCCGTATAGATTATAAAAATATTAGTCAGCTGACTGTCACGTGGTGGATTACACGTCAGCTGCTTGGATGAACATTCATAAAAAAAATTGAAGTTTAGTCATTTCAACCCGGCTGAAAATTGTTTATATAATAGTTAATATAATACTAAAAACGAAAATAATAGTCAGCTGCATAGATGCCGGTAGAAAGGCCGTCAGCTGGCTCATTGAAAGGTGTAGCGCGGAAACCGGCCGTGAGCGCCGGGCGCATTTGTTAACACATCAGCTGACGACTTTCTCACCATTATACACCCAGCTGACCATTTTTTTTATTCAAAGTATAATGCCAACTATGATATTCCCAATTTTCAGCCGGGTCGAAATCACGTTTACAAAGTTATATGGTACAATGCATAGCATTTATTAAATTTATTTGTATTTTATTCTATTTATATTTTATTTACATCTCATTTATAAATAAATGAGAAATTATAATTGCTTAGCAGTCATCTTCACTTTGGCTTGTAACTGGCTCATCATCCTCTGATTCACTGTCGGAGTCGCTATCGGAAATTTCAGCCGCTAAGTCTTCATCATCATCTGTAAAAAGATTATAAAAAAGAAATAAATATAACATATATTTACACACCACAACGTAAGCAATAAATACATTTAAGGATTTATCTAACCTTTATCCGGCTGGATGGTAATTTCATTGATAGATGTTGGTAACTGGTTGCCGGTAAACCTAGAAAAATCGAACTTGTTGTCAACATCTATCCAGCCATTGTCTGAAGGTGATTCGCCGTTAGGAACTTTTAGATGAGCGTGTGTCCAAATTTTTGCTATAAAGCACGCTCTGAAATATTGTTGAAGGAGCTCGGCTTTGCATGGTGGTAGAGTTGAACCATCGATGTTTTTTTTGGGCAAGCGAAAAACGTCATCATTTTCTAAAACTTTGTAGGTTTTCATAAAAGTCGCTACCCTTGCTTCATTGACATTTTTTATTTGTTTAAAGCTGTATATTCTGCAAATAAACTCCTCGATATTGGGAAAAATTTCCTCTGTCTTGTCCGATAGCGTTGACATTTGTATGAAACTGTTCACGAAATCTGCAGATTTGCGCATAATTTCAAACGGGCGTTTTTTGCCTTTCCTAAAAAAGGCTGGGTTGAAATCACAGCCTGTGATGGCATGAAATGCTGGCAGCGCTGCGCACAAATCACTTCCTAGAGTGTAATATAATTTTGTAACATTTATATATCGTTGATGGTTTCCCACACCGACTTCCATAGATATTTGAATATTTTTCGAAATTTTGCTAATATTAGCCAACATTATAATCAATACATCGGTATCGGAACAACGAATCGTTACATTTGCATCGCATTGTAATTGACAAATGTGAAAGATCATCTTAGTGTCAGCTTCTTCATGTGCCGGGCAGGAAAGATCTTTTTCAAAGGTTCTTATCATTTTTCCATCATTAGCGATATACTTATAACAAGCATCTAAATTTATGTAAACGATTTTATTACCGATGTACGGTGCCATGTAATCGTTCGCCCAATGGTTAATAACGAATTGTACAAACACCTCTTTAAAATTAATATTTTTAAGCTCGCTCGTGAAATCACTTGGTCGTACCTGGTCAGGACCAGAAATCTTAAAATTATCTAGTCGCATTCCTCGGAGCTGATGTTCTGTATCTTTGATCGATGGGAAAATATATCGATCAAAGGCAATCACTATAATTTTTGCTGTATTTGCACATATCATCTGCAACAATTTTATTGAAATATTACCGAACGAACTCGGCGGATCTCTCATTAAATGTAATATAAAATATCCATCAAATACCATAACATCAGTGTTTTGAGGCGGATCAGATTGCACTTGCTTTTCAAGTAATTTCATTAAAGTCGATTTGTCTGTTTTACAAATTGTACCGTTGAGATGACACATAGACAATGGCACTGGCGTCAACGGGTATTCGAGGACCTTCTCTATGTTCAGTTCTTTTTGCAGGGATATGTTTAGAAGCTGACCAAATAAATCACGCTGCATGCGCAGTTCAACTTCTTTTCCAGAAACCATTATTTTTTTTTACCCATGGCTTCCGTGAAATTATGGTACTTTAATTGTGGAATTGCCAGTTCAAACTTACTCGGGTCGTTCACACAGATTTCAATAAAATTTTCTCGTCGTTTGTTCCCCAGCTGTTCGGCATTAAGCAAGAAATCTTCAATCTGTTGCGACGCTGCTTGGCCTGTAGAAATGTTGTACAAGCTGTTTTTATCCAAATCGTTAGAAAACGGGTTGATATTCCGTTTTATTCCATCAATAAAGGCCTGAAGCTGTGCTGTATTTTTTTTTATTCTGCTGCGTTGAAGATCTCCTGTCACATCTTGCTTTTTCCGCAGCCCCGTCTGCTCTATCGTGTGGCTAATAATAGTCGATCGAATTGTATGGCTTCGACACCATCGCTGCCTAGCTGATATAGAATTGCTCGTATGCGAAACTCCAGTCAGTTTATTAGCAGCATCAGCATTTATAGTTTGCTCGAGAGTGAGATCAATTGGTTGTCTAGAGAAGGATTTTGTTGTTCTTTTTACACCGAATGATCCTTTCTCTAATTGTATCCGTAATCCTGGATGCGATTCATCTACTTTCAACAAATTATCGTGGTATTTAACTAAGTATCGCGAATAATTAGGCTGATTAAATGCGAAAAATAAATTATTTATTTTCGGTAAAACGAATTTAAATAATTCGAAATTTTGCGTTCTTATACTTGCATTGAGTAATAAATAATAATCGATCAAATTTATATAAATCATGTAGAACTGAGCCGTTTTACCATGCTCGCCTTGCAATGTTTGCATTTTGAATACTTCATATTTTTCAAATAAATCTATTAATTCCTGTAGTTGCAATAGTGGTTCAGCTGATCTTGAATTTCTTAAATTTAACAAATATGTACGCATTTCATCGGTTAATTCTATATTTTCTTGATTAATGAAGTATTCGAAATGCAGTATTTTCAACGACAATGCTATCATTGGGTGCAGGCGCTTGCACCTATTAAAATGCTTGCCAGCAATGAAGCCGTTCACCGATCCGTTTGCAAGTATCTCCGTATTTACCATGATGTTCGTTATGCCGCAGTTGTCAATAAATTTGCCTACTGCGTTAAAATAAGCCATCATAATATGAAACGTTCCAAGGTGGATAAATAAATTATCAAATACTGGTTTATCCGTACATTGTATTTGCAGAGCAATTTTTGCGATCGCAAGATCATACGTTACTTGCATATACATTTCCCCACATTCATTTGCAACTATTTTACTTTGGTTCATGGTTTCTAGCACAACAGATTTATTTGTTGGTGAGGCGTTAATTGTTGTTAAGTAGCAAAGATTCTGCGTCAAACCTACCCACATCGGCGTACTTGGTATCTTGAAATAGTGCGAAAGCATCCATGCAAAATCAATGTGTTGCACTGATTGCAGATTTGGTAAATGCAAGCCCGCATTAGTCGGATCAACTGGCTGCATACTTTCAATTATTCGGGTCCGCTTTCTGTACGGTTGCAATTCATGGGCATTTGCATCAAAACTCCGCCGGTTTTTTACGATTTTAGGTCTTGACGAATTAGCGTTGCTTGCATCTTCCACAATTTCTTCGTCCAAGTGACCATTTCCATCATTTAAATCGGTATCGGCAACAGATGTGGTAGCAACGTCCTCACCTTCAATAATATTTCGACTTTCTGGAGTAAGACTAGCGTTATTTTGTTCAATGACTGCTTCATCATGATTCTGAAAAATTATACCGACTGTATCATGAAGCGTGTCTTTACCACTTGTCGTATCTACGAAGCGATCGAAGTTATTGAATGCAATGCCTGTACACAATCCGGGTAAACGTACAATGCCTTCCGGATAGATGTCGGAACGTTCCGAAGAAGTAAATGTTGCTTCAGTTTCGATACCTTCTATTCTACTGTAGCTGCAGCAGTGTCCGTACCGATTGACAATATCGACAATCTTTTTGCTGTTTGTCAAACTCTTCAAGGTCATGCCAAGACAAATTTGTTTTGCAGGTTTTATTCGCCCATTTGATACGGCATAAATAAGGTCTTCTGAAAATGATTTAACTAATCTTTCAGTTTTTTCATTACTTTTACGCCGATAATTTACGCCCGAAATTATTTGCAAATAAAATTTCGTCAATTCTTCAGGCACTTCGCATTCGCCAGTAATTAAGTCGGTTGTTTTAATTTTGAGTGGAAATTTCTTCGCCGTGATTTTGTTGATTTCTTCCCTCAAAATCCGTGCAGCACTTTCTAAAATATTTTGTTTTTGAATTTCATTTTGTATCATAATGCCTTTGTACGGTTTAACAAGATATTCTTTATTAAACGATATGATACTAATTTTTTTTACGAATTTCTTCAATAATCTATCTTTTAAGTGGTATGGTTTCAAACTATACATTGCTATATCCTGCTCGTTTTCCTCTAAATGATTTATAAAAATATTATTTAAAAACTTCATAAAATAACATTGCTCCCGATCGATGATGTTCTCCTGAACAAATTTCTCAACTAATTCGTAAGCTTCTGCTCGGATATCTCTAGTGCCAGTCAGATTTCTCTTCATCTTTTGATAACTGAGCTTCATACGAATGATAATACCGAGTTTTGCAGGTTTTATGAAAAACAGTAATATTATCTGAACGTAAGTCCTGTACCTTCTGCTGCATATTTGAATCGTTGATTGCTGACGCCATTTTTTTTAAAGTCTCGAGCCCATCATCTTTAAAAATAGATAGACTTTCCTCGCGGCCTTTCACTTTTTTTCTTTTTTTATCACAAAAGATGCAATTCGGTGCATCAGCTTTTTGGGTGACATCTTCTTGAGCAACGTCATCTTCGGTAGCTTCAATAATATTTGCACTTTCAGCAGGATTATCATGCTCGTCTCCAGAAAGATGTCTGAAAAACATGTTTATTATGCTAATAAATTTATGTATACAAATACTCGAAACTACTGTCCGACACTAGTGCGAAAAACTCAATTCTCGTTTTTAAATTAACTGTTTTTCGTTATAATTGATGTAATAACTATTTCAATGATTTGCAAAAGAGAGAAAAATCAGAAACACAAAAATAAAGTAAATAGCATGCAGTCGATCGTAAACATTTTATGTAAAACAAAGCAAAATAATCGCGTTGTAAAACATAGAAAAATAATCGCGTGAACTAATCGCGTTGCGCTTGTACGAACAATTTTATATAAAGAAAAAGCAGCTTTACTTACTCTGCTATTAAAGAAGACGATGCTTAAGAACCTCTATATTTCGGGGGCAAGGCTGTGAAGCGTCTATGACAAACGTTGTGATATTGCTGAAAATCATTCGGCTTTTCCGGCAATATTACGTCCTTTCCTTTAATATTATTCGTTTTACAAATGGATAATATTTCACTGCACTTTTTCAATCTTTCGTCCGTAAAAGGAATTAACGAATGGCTCGTGTTCTTTTTGCAAAAAACACAAAAAGGCGTTATGTTCGACATTTCGCTTTATAACCGTCGCACTGGCGTCTAAATGCTGGAAATGGTCCTGCTCGACTGACTGTAGCGGTTTCTCTGCGAGCGTCTGTTTCAAAATTCGAATAAGGGGGACCGCTATATATATAGTCGGACGAATAGGGTGTTTACCTGAAGCGGTCCCCCTTCTTCGAATTTTGAAAGAGACGCTCGGAGAGTAACCGCTGTAGCGTCTCTCCGCTAGCTCTCCGAGCGTCTCTTTCAAAATTCGAAGAAGGGGGATCGCTATATATATAGTCGGACGAATAGGGTGTTTACCTGAAGCGGTCCCCCATATTCGAATTTTGAAAGAGACGCTCGGAGAGTAACCGCTGTAGCGTCTCTACGCTAGCTCTCCGAGCGTCTCTTTCAAAATTCGAAGAAGGGGGATCGCTATATATATATATATATATATATATATATTGTAACGGGGTGGTTTCTAGGCGGCTATCTGCCTATGTACCCCGTACAAATGCAAAGTCCTCCTGTACTTTGCTTTTGCGAGATGCTGTACTCGCTCGTGTGGTCGCCTACCTGCGACGATGTCCCGGTGCTCAGTATGCACTACACTCCTGTATAGTGCCCGCGGAGGCGGCGGTATTCGGCGGTTTAGATAGAAAGAGGGATCGGGACGACGATTGAATGAACACACTACCGATTCTAATAAAAAGGCGTTTATTCAGTTAAACAATCCGGCGTCCGTATTGCGCGTATTCGCGTCGCGAGAAGGCCACAAAATATCCCGAAACAACGACTGGGGCCAAATGCCTCGCCAGTCGATCGCGTATAAATAAAAAGGAAAATGAGATCCTACTTTAGCTTATACGACGATCCTCGTTGTACTTTGGCCAGGGAGTCCTCTGCTCGACCTTGCCGTATCCTTGGGCTGTGGTAGCGTTGGGTTGCTGCCGTTGCTGCTGTTGCTGCTCCAAATGCTGCTGTCGCTTCTAGGGCTGCTGTTGCTGCTAGGGCTGCTGTGCTGTGGTTGCTGCTTGGGCTGCTCTCTTTGCTGCTGCTGTAGCTATAACTTTTGCGCGCGACGTCAGTACTATTCGCGAGAGCGGTCAAAAGTTAACTGACTCGAATTTCCCTCGAATTGCGAGATCACTACCGGCCTTCCCGCGCTTTGGCTCCCCGCGCCGGCGTGCGCGTTACAATATATATATAACCATCGTATCATATCAGTCCGATCTCTATTCGGAACAGTTTATATACCTGAGAAGTAAATATTCTTGAGCCGGTATACCTATAGATATCTATAAATGTGTTCTTCCGAAAGGTAAATAAAACAGGCCAAACTTTGTTGAGTTACCTGCTCTATGTGTTATTTTGCGAGGGACTATAATTTATGAATACGACTATGTAGCTTTAAAAATATTGTAATTTCTAACTTATAACAACGTATAACTTTGTAAACGTGATTTCGACCCGGCTGAAAATTGGGAATATCATAGTTGGCATTATACTTTAAATAAAAAAAATGGTCAGCTGGGTGTATAATGGTGAGAAAGTCGTCAGCTGATGTGTTAGCAAATGCGCCCGGCGCTCACGGCCGGTTTCCGCGCTACACCTTTCAATGAGCCAGCTGACGGCCTTTCCACCGGCATCTATGCAGCTGACTATTATTTTTGTTTTTAGTATTATATTAATTATTATATAAACAATTTTCAGCCGGGTCGAAATGACTAAACTTCAATTTTTTTTATGAATGTTCATCCAAGCAGCTGACGTGTAGTCCACCACGTGACAGTCAGCTGACTAATATTTTTATAATCTATACGGCATTATTAAACAGTACCTATATTTTCAGCCGGATCGGTTTTATTTATTTACTTCATTTTTTTGACGTGCGTGGGAGGCTGCCGTTGCTTAACCCACCCATGGTGCCGCAGCTGACGTTCACTAGGCTTCATTGTATGATCATTCGAAGCATATATATCAAAATTAGTCGGATCAAAATAATTGACAAAAATATGTCGCTGGCTCCCGGACTATAAATATCTATTATTTCATGAATATAAATATTAAACCCTACTTTTACCGACCGAGTAGATTGTAAAACCAAGAGTTCATTGCCCTACGTCTTGGGTGTATTTATAAGTATGCCACGTTTCGTATCAAAATATTAAGCTATTAATGAGAAAACCTTTGACGAAATTCAGTAGATAGAATTTATGTTGAAAATTTCGTTCAAGTTTTTCTCTTGAACGAAATAATATAATTAATTGAAACTTTATCAGCGGTAAATAATTATGAAATTAAAAGCAACCATCTCTTGGTTTTGAAAAATATTGTGATTGTGTAAAGGGAAGATCATATGCAACTTATGTTTTATGTATTTGCATATAGTCGAGATATGCACAATATTGTGATTACATAAAGGTGCAATACGCAAATTTACATGTACCCGAGACATACAAACTTGTGCTCTAATATGTACAGTTTTTACGAAATGACCCTAACATTCAAGTACAATCTGTCTTACCGACCATTAGGATGGTAAAATCGCATAAATCGGTTTCAGATCCCCTTAACAAAATAACTTACGCAATGTAATTTACCAAATCAACAAAAATGTACTTCCACAAAGATAGTTTGTGATGATATGTAAGAATTTAATTTATCAATTATTACATGAATTTGATAAATTTTGTATATACATGTATTAAAGCAAACATTTAGTATAACTCCCAAACTCAATAAATAGAACTTGTTATTTTACCAATAAAAAACTATGGAAAAAATATGTTTCAAATATTTAGAAATATATCATATAATATTTAAAATAATTTTATTTGAAATTTGAGAATGCACATTAACTATCCTAAAATATTTTTAAATATACAAGAGAATGTAACATTGATTGGCAATAATCAGGAATAGAAGCATATAATTTTAATCCCATTCCTTCGATTTTCAAGTTTTTCGAAGATTTTCGCTTATACCTTTGTTTGTCACTGCCTAAAACAAAAAGTAAGGGTACCATTCGATTCAGCAGCTCCAAATGCATAAAAACATATGTAAAGGAGAAAAAATTACCGATTTTTTTATTGTCTTTCAACGTTGCAAGAAAATTATCTGCTTTTCTCAGCAATTTTTCAAGCTTTTTGAGGATTTTCGCTTATAACTTTTTTTTTACGATACATATAGACAAAAAGTGATGGAACCATTCGATTCGGCAGCTCAAAATACATAAGAAAAGATAGTTTTAATAATGAATATCTGAAATTTAGTAGGTTTTTAGAAGGGTATAGAGAAATTAACACGTTTTTCCCATATAAAATCAATGGGAAATTTGAGGTGCTTTGAGGCACGTGATAATTTCGATTTTAAAAATCCAATTCCTTCTTGCGCAGAGTTTTTAGAGCCTATAGAAGAGATTTCCATCCGTGAACAAAGTCTCCGAGTAAAAAAGAAAATTATATAGTCCACCCTAGTCTATATGCTCGGTAGATGCATGTGTTTTACAGCGTAAACGGGATCAAAAACGCGCGAAAGTAATTTTTCATACTTAAAAGTGCAGTGATAACCTTAAGCTTGTGATATTTCGCGCACGAAAGTGTCTCGGAAAAATGCAATTCGCGCGCGAAGTCTGCGGAAAATTTTCTTCGCGTACGAAAAGAGTTCCACGTATGCGAAAAATATGCCGCCTAGACAGATCTTTTTTTGAACATCTGCTATCATACCGCGTCGACCGTTTACCGTCAAAGTAACAAATTTATTTTCTTCATTATCGGCGACCGTTCACCGTCGACCGTTTCCGTTGACCGTTCACCGTTGACAGTAAATGGCACAAAAAATGGAATCTTGCACCGTCTACTGATGACCGTCTACCGTTCACCGTCGATATTTACGGCCCCTAGACACTGCCATATATATATTGTCCAAAAAATATGAGAAAATATAAACTCATTTTGAGACCCTGTGTATTATTCCCATAGGTCAAAGTTGTGTGTTGTTTAAGAGTTTGAATGATCCGATACGATCCAAGCAAAGTTAATAATCGCACGAATACAGAATCCACATTATTATGAGTATTGTACAGTATTATACAGATGGCGTCAAATTGATTTTACAAAATTGCAAAATACATAAAGTGCATATTTTAGACATTCTAGATTTAAAGAAATTTATATATACATACCTTTGCGTATCACAAAATATACACAATTCCTAGTAAAAATAATAAATTGTAAAAATATCCTAACTACTACAAACTAACTTATGGTTAAATCATAGACAAGTCATGTCTTTTCTATTTCTACGTAATAGTTTCATCATATTACCCATTTCATTAAAAAATTACTGATAATGTAAAAGATTAGTTACTCCTCTTTGCAAATAAATTATATTATTATTCAAATAATTAAACCCTTTTCCCAAAATAAATTTTTACCCTTATGAAAATAATGTACAGAGATCTGAATGCAAATTTATGTAAAAATTTCTGCACATATCTCTGCCCAGATCCCCTGCTAACAAATGGCTATTAAAACCCATTAAAATAATTAAAACATGCAGAATCGCTGATTAAAATCAATTAATTAATCCATTTTTATCGACAATTGTGCTTTAATCGAATCATTTTTAATCTTTTTTAATTATTTCAATCCGTTTTAATCTCCAAATATTAACAGGGTCTCTGCATATAATTTGTAGCGTCTCATTTTGATTTCTAGAATATTCTCAAAAGCAACAAAATAATATAATGAGTACCTATATAGGTGTTACTATCCGGATGATAACAAAAAACTCTGGTTGTGAACAAAAATTTATATTTTTAAAGATATTACAAATTTTTTATTTAAATCAAATTATTAAAAAACAAAAATGTTTGTGTTAACAACCACTTATATTTTTTTTGCCTTTGAGAATATTTTGGAAATCAAAATGAGGCGGTACAAATTGTGTACAGAGATATGCGCAGAAATCTCTGCAGAAATATATTTGGACCTCTCAAACAACAAGTAACAATCGCTGATATTTCTTACTTTGTATATATATACTACTTATTGTATTAATACATTAGTTTCATGTATGGTACAAGCCTATTATGCTTCTAATGCAAGACGCAAGGTTTCTAATTATACTATACTACTTTATATTACTGAATTTTGATATTCTAGGATAATAATCTCATCCATACAATTGTTATTCAGAGTAATAAGTTTTAATAACAATCTAAATAATGTTATTAATGTTTCATATTTTTATTAAGTTGTATTAGTTTCTTGATTGTGTTAAACAATCTCAAAGCAAAAGCTAAAAACAACTGGTAAATTTTGCTAGGTTCGGTACGTAGCTTTTATTAGCATCTTTGCGTGTTTCTAAAAACATTAAAAATAGGTAATTAAATTATAGTTTCCTAAAATTTTCAGTTTCTCAATACTTCTAGAAAATACATTTTGTTACGTTGGAAGTTTGTAGACATTATCCGTATGGATGTGTGTGTGTACATATATACCGTGATATTTCATCCGGAGCTATACAGGCGATGTTGAAATTGATGATTTATATGAGGCGATTGAAATTTGGCATGGAGTTGTGTTTTTTGATTTTGAATTTGGCAAAAGTAACTTTATCTGGAAACAATTAACGTATTTTTGATGAACTTTCAAATTTCAAAAATTTTATTGTTGGCGAATGTCAAAAATTTTACTAATACCTAAATTAAAAAAAAACCGCTGCCAATTTATTGGCACGTAGGTTTCTCTAAAGAAATCTATTGTTCCTTATTCGTATGTATTGTTCCTAAAACCATGAATTTTGTCAAAACATTCTGAGCTTTCGTTAGCGAGTTATAAGGTTTAACAAAAATAATAATTTTCAGTTATACAGTGTATACAGGGTGAGAGACAAAGAATTTGTATTTTAATATCTTTTCAACTAATAGTTTTCATAAGCTGCGACAAGAACTTAGCCGAGGTTATCAAAAAATCTATCTTTTCCCAAAATTTCAAGTGTAATAAGGCCTTTCTGTGCCCGTAATCAAGACTAAAAAAAATTCTTTTTTTTTATTTTTTTTATTATTATTAGTTTTTGATTTATTACTAAGAAAATAAGTAGTTAAATCACTTGAAATTTTATATAGTTTGACACGGAGTTGCGTCTGAACCGCCGTCAAGGTAAGACGTGTTTACTTTCTCGGGTGCTCGAGTTTAAATCAGTCTACATTCCGCTGCGCGATTAAGTGTGCTCGGTTACAGTGAATTTAAATAAAGTTATGCTTCGGTACTTTTAATGCCGCAAAAGTGCAAAACCTTCTTATCCCAGCAATGAGCACTTAATTCCGACAACGGGGATGCTCTTGCAACTCAGAGTTCCCCACATAAATCGAACATCACCACAAAAAGCAAACCGACTTTATCGTACTCTCAAGTTACCGAACAATCAATGTTTCCTAAAAAAGATCAAGCTATTATCACTGACTTTGTTGAAGGATTACAAATCAAAGATTATGTTCTTGCCATTGGCGTCCTTGTTGGCCCGGAAAACATACGATTTGCCTCAAGTATTTCCCAAGGCCGGGTGTCTTATTATATATATATATATATATATATATATATATATATATATATATATATATATATATATGTTTTATATATATATATAAGATATATCGAGTACTAAGATATATATATATATATATATATATATATATATATATATATATATATATATATATATCTTAGTACTCGAGAGCTCGCTGACAAAGTCACGGCCAAAGACACGACAATACACATCGGCTATCACTCACACTGAGACCGCTTATTTCAAAATCCAAGAGAATCATCATATCTAACGTCTGCCCTATCATTCCACACTCAGTACTTATAAATAAACTACTAGAATACGAAATCAAGCCTATTTCACAGATATCTTTTCTCAGAGCGGGTATTAACGAACCAAACTACTCGTCCATTATAAGTTTTCGTCGGCAAATGTACATTCATACGGACGACATCTGTAAGATGCCAGAGTCAATTCAAATCAATTTTGACGACACTACATACTAGGTTTATCTCTCGAGTGACAAGCTGAGTTGTTTCTTATGCAAAGAAGAGGGGCACGTAGCCAAACACCGTCGCAATCTTAGCCAAAATCAAAATGAAGATGCAATCACAGAAAATCAATCCGATCTTAACTCTGTTCTTCATCATTCAGACCAATCTGTGCTACCGGATACAAAACCTTCAAACTGAGAATAAAATTAATACATAAAATGTAACTCTACATAAATATACATAAATGGACTCCACATAGAATGGATCGTATGTATGTACCTCGAAATGCGTGGTCGGAGATTTGTATCAAATGTCGAAAGCATTAATAGCCATTGTTGCAATACACGAAGAAAAATTTCGAAGGTTCAGCCTTCCTATATTATTTTGATCGTACAGATCTCTATCGATCGTATGTATTTATGTCTATTGCGGAATTATAGTATACCGTAACTTGTACTCTGTGAATTATATAATTTACGGAGTATTTATACTTCGAATTCGAATGTTTTGCAGTCTATTTTCGTCATTCCCGAATCCGAAAGTTTCGGCATTCTAACAATACGATCATAAGCGTCTACCGCTTCGACTTTCGAGCTCTGAGACTCCCAACTTCGAATAACGCGAAGGACTAGTGTAGTGTAAAGACGAAACACAGTCGCGTAGAACAGCCGACAATCGGCACGCTAGCATTCAAGTTTCGAGGTCTGAAATTGCAAAACGTCGAGTCCCTGCTGTGTGGAAAATTTTGGAGTCCCCACTCTCTCATTTTCACGTCCATACATGCACGAAAATCGTTCAGTATTGAAACGGCAGCACGGCAGGAGAGACCACGCGCGCATCTAAACAGCAAATAGTGGAGCGGCAAAAACATGGAAGAAGCACGTAAACAAACGGCTTATACACACAGTATATGGGACTGCGAGGAGTATATAAGGCCAGCGCGTACCGCAGCTAGTACTCAGATTTTCGCGAATGCTAATCCGCTCAGCTCTGCGGACTGGACGGATTATCATCCTTCAGGGGCTCTCGCATACATTAGTCACATGCATGTCGAGAATACCTCAACCCTCTGTACCTCACGCTTATTTTCGATATTTTAATAAAAGCCACGATTCAATATATATATATATATATATATATATATATATATTATTTATTTAATTAACTGAGTCACTTCCCAGGACATCCTACGTGGTCCAGAGCTATCAGGTATCTGCACCACGCTAAGATACCGTCTACCCAACATTGACGATCAGTGCTCACCTTCCCTCAGTGCGGGTGACTGCCGATCTAATAAGCATCACAGTGCATCCTGCCCTTCCCTCACCACGCTTCGAGTCTAGACACGAACGCGATTTCGTGATTCTTCTGCGAATCAAACTAGTCCTTTTCATTGGCGCTCAAATAGGGACTCGAAACGTGGAAGGGATTCGTTCTCGATTAACTTATCTGGACAGCTTAGTAAGGCAGGTTCTCGAGCGCGATGCACGACCAAGAGAGCAAATTGCAGAGCTAAAGAAAACAATTGAGACACTGCAACATAATGAGAAGAACATTATCGAACAAATGAAAATAGCTCAATTTAACGTGCAACGCTGTCATGAGAACGTGCTTGAATGTTGGAAGGATTTAGGGGTACCGTAGAAAGATTACGAAGCAACATCAGAAAGAATCACCTATATTTACGACATTCTCCTGGCTTATAACAATAGGCAAGAGAGTCATAAAAAACAAACTCGCTGAATAGCAGTGTTATCGAGTGTCATCATTTGATGAAAAAATTACATAGAGCCTCAAATGAGAAGTTAGAAAGCCTTGAGGACTCCGTCAAGGAGGTAAAAAATCTTGAAAATGATGCAGACCTCACCCGTGAGATCGTTACAGATTTATTAATAGTCACCAAAACCCGTTTGAGGAGTGTAGAGGATAAAGTGCAAGCTCTAGAAGAGCATATAAGGGATATCACCAAGGGTATGCAAAATCTAAAAATTTAAATTCAGTCGCGTCGCGCCCTCCCACCATTTTCTAAGAATCCAAGAATCCAATGTCAACAATAGTCGATAAATTATTAAAATAAATTCAAAAAGTAATTCTGAAATTTTACATTACTAATTTTCAAAATGGCCAATAAAGCTAGCAAAAGACGTTCAGAAATTTAAAGTGATGAAAACATTGTAATGGATAATAATTTAGAATGGCAGATAGCCGTAGTATTTGAATTGATAACATTGGATAAGAAACAGAATGCACCTGAGGATCGTATAGACGAATTGGAGGGCAACGAAGATGAAGATGTTGCTTCTCCACGTATAAAAATTAAGGACAGACAAGTTTGAAGGGGGCGTGGATGATACGAATGCCCGTATCGAAGCGCTCGCTTTATCTATGGAAAAAATAAAAGGACGTCTTAATTTACTCGAGACAGAAAACGATTCTCTCATAACACGAAATCAAAATTTACGCTCAGATCTCAACAAAAATAAAGAAAAAATAGAGTCAAACGTATCTATTACACAACTCCGGAAGGAAATTACAAAAATTTACGAATCGAGCTCTCAAGAGTCTACCAGACTCGAAAAGATGATTCGAACGCGTAATCAGAACGGAGAGCCAACGACCGACAGGTCTCGACGAATAAAAATAGATATTCCGAAGTTTAAAGGCTTAACTAGCGAAAGACCAATGAAATTTTTACGGGAATTCGAAAACTATTTCTCTCTTGTAAAGCCGGAAGATCACGAATTTAAATGCATTGTATCGCAAGCACTTAAAGGAGATGCTCATAATTGGTATCTTTTGCAAGGCGAAATCAGAAATTACAGTGAATTTTATGATCAGTTTAAAGAAAGATTCTGGAATAAAAATATTTAAAGAGCTAATGCCAGAAACGTAGAGTTCGGACAATATATCTCCGAGCAGAATAGTAGAGTCAATTACGCTATTTATATGTTTGAATTAGCCCGCGAGCTAAACATGGTCATAGATTAGCACGAGCTCGTAAAGAAAATCGCGGAGCATTTTGAAAGAGAAATTAGACGCACCGTCACTAGCCACAAAATAAAAACAATCAATGACTTCCTAGAAACACTTGCCGATTTCGACAGTGACGGCACATTCAAAAGAAACGCTAACGCAGACAGAACCCAAAGACTAAATCACGAAACCAAACAAAATCCCATCCACTGTCACACTGAGAACTTATCACCTAAAAATCCAGTAAATTCAAAAACAACGGGCAATCAGCCATGGCAAAAAACAAAGACGTGGACAGATCAAAGAGTACAAGCCATACAGATAAACAACAAGAAGACTGACAACAAAAACACTGGGAGTCATAATAGCCAAAAGGGGGTTAAAACAAACGAGACCTTTAACTTCGACTATTTCGACTGCAACGTAAAAGGGGAGCAAAAGTCGGGAAACGGAAAGTAGTTGTGCCGGCTAAGGATGCACTTCCCTCTCAACGGAAGAAAGACACAACTACTAAAATCGCATCCCTTATGGAAAATTCGCGTGATGAATTATTACACGATATCAATCCGCATGGTCACGAAATTAAAATTTCTCATTGCCCAGAAATAAGAATCTCACTAGAAAATATCATCGGAAGAATTTTATTATCAAAATTATAACATGTTGAAGCATTGTCCTATGTTACCAATAAGCGGAAAAATTATCAAATGTGCTACCGGTAGCAAGTTTGCTCGGATAAAAAGACAAGTTCGTCTCAATACTAAGTTCGAAAATCTATCTGAAAAAAAATTAGATCATGCATTATTGGTTTTGATACTATAAAATCGTTAAAAATGCTAATTAATACGGCCCAGGAACAAATCTTGTTTACCGTAAATAACGCCGACGGTGTAATAGCGTACGTGTACAGAAAAATGCCGCGGAATCAATTCACATCACTGACAATTACAGATTCGGGTAGGTTCACCAAAGAAGGGAATCTTACAGATCCAGACGGTCTCTACAGACAGACACAACACCTTGGTAACCTACTTGGTAACCACCTCGTAAACCTTATCCTATACCTTTCCCAAACTGAAAGGAAGCAACAGATGAAATCAAACGCATGTTACAATTAGATATAATACGACGCTGAAATAGTGTGTATATAAACCCAATTAAAATCGTAAGAAAACGCGATGGGTTAGTGAGGCTACGCCTCGATGCAGAAATGCTTAATAAAGTTCTTCAAAAAAACTTTGAAGTACTTCCCGGAATCGACGAGGTTCTTCAAAGATGTACAGATAAACCAATAACTAGTACATCGGATTTAACATCTAGTTACTGGCAAATAAAATTAGCTGAAAATTCACGCAAATATACGGCTTTCAAAATAGATTCACATGTATACGAATTTAACGTCGTCCCATTCGGCATAAAGACAAGCAGCACGGCGCTTATACGCGGGCTTGCGGAAACCACATGGGACTTGGACGAATGTCTCGTCTTATTTGTGGATGACCTTATGATACGGTCACAAAATTTTTATGAGCACTTAGAGCATCTAGATAAACTATATGAGAGATTAATAAAACATAATTTGAGATTAAATTTCAAAAACACAAAATTCTTTTGTAAAAAAATAGAATTTTTGGGCCATTCTATTTCCGGTACAAGAATACGGCCAGATCCGGAAAAAATTCGCATTATTGAAGATTTCAAACATCCACGGAATTTGAAACAATTACAAAGTTTCATTGGCTTTGTAAATTTTTATTCAAAATTCACTAAGAAATTCGCGGAATCTTTAGTCCCATTGTTGAACTTAATAAGAAAAAATGTCGTATTTCTATGGACTGACGTACATCAAATAGCGTTTGAGAAAATCAAGTCATTGTTCGACGAAAATATGTTTTTAAAATAAGCAGATCCAAAGAAAGCCTACATTTTGACAACGAACAGCTCAGACTATGCGTACGCAGCGGCTCTTTCTCAATTAAATGAGGAAGGAGATGAAGAAATTATCTGCTTCGTGAGTAGAACACTTAAGGGGAGCGAATGCTCATATTTCACTACAGAAAAAGAAATGCTTGCCCTTGTGTGGTCGCTCAACAAGCTGGATACTTTCTTAAGGGGGGCAGTTGAAATTATAATCCGAATGGACCACGAGGCCCTCAAGAGAGGAGTAGGGAAGGCCAGTGAGATGATACAGACGGCAAGGTCAACACCAGCCTCAACCACCGCCGCCCATATTATCAGGCCAACCAACCCGCGACCCCACATCATCCAGAGGCCACCAGACATCCTGGCACGACCCCCACCAACGCCAATGACGACGGGTAAGCGGATGGCACCACCAGCACCACCGGGCCCGCCAAAATGCCAACGCACGACACCAACACCACCAACGCCAAGCACCTCCTCACCTGCCACCATCGGAGGAAGAATACGTACCGCAAACCCGCGAAAATTCGCTAGCTGCCATATTGCCCAAAATAGAATACCTTTTCTTGCACTTAAGAAAGTACTCGTAGAACATAAATCAGGTAATTTACAATTACCAATTAATGACTTCAAATATATATGTTAAGCTACATTGATAACAAACTAATTCTAATAATATTACAAAAATACGTCAACTAAAATAAAGTATTTAACAAATGAATTTTCTATTTTTAATTATACCTGAATGTGAAATACAAGTATATTGAGTTTATCATTCAAACGCTCTTGATGTGTTCGCTGCGTATACAACGCACGAAGTCCAGGATTTGTCCGCTTTGTTGCGCAAGATAAATATTAAAGGTCATTAATTTTTGTATATGCAATGCACTATTTCAAAAGTGACCTGTTAGAAATGATTATCATAATGTCTAGTAGGTATCACTACAATCCAGTTCGGTATGTATTCATTTACTGATTGTTCTCTTCAGTACAGCACCTACGGTGTCAAGAACAAAAATAAGCTAAGGGTTTTTATTGTTATACTTTAACTTAGATATAATTCATAATTTTGACATAAGTGCATAACAATAAATATTTCGTATTAACTATAGAATGAAGACTTTGCGTGAAGCTGAACGAAAAAAGAAACGAGAGGCGATACGAGTGAAACGAGCACTTGCTGAAAAGCGCCAGCGCACTCTTCATAATAAACGTAAGGTACGTGCATTACAAACAAAATCATCAACTCGACATTCTGAATCACAGATGATAATGAATCACTTAAAGCAAGACATGTAAAGCTCAGAACGACTTAAGTCTAAGACTAAAATATCGTATGCGCAAGTAACGAAAAAGAGAAAAATATCAAATGAAAATTTAGAAAATAGTACTAATGAATCGCTTTGTACACAAGTATCATCTCAAGCTAATAGGTCTTTCATTGAGTCACCTTTGTTGGAATCCGAAAATTTGTCAGTACAAGAAAAGGTTACACTAGTAAATAGAAAAAAAAAATGTTAATGGTGCAAATATTAATTGTACAGATTTGCTATAAACATCCCAAACACAACCAAAAAATATTTCAATAAAATTCGATTTGCAATTAAAATCTGCTAGGAGGCGAGAACAAACATTGTGACGACAACTTTCGAAGTTATATAAAATTATAAATACAAAAAATACAATTATAAAGAACTTGAGATCAAAATTGTATAAACTTACTTAAAAGAGAGAATTGATCGCCAGAAATAAATGTTAGAAAAATTATCAAGCAGGGCAAATCAGAGATTAAAAAACATTTATTATATGCCAACGTTCTTATAAGGCAATTGGAAGAAAATAAAAAATTAATAAAAAACGAGAAAGACAACGCAATTTATTCACGAGTAGTAGCAGCAAAAATTATTAAGAAATATAAATGTATGGAATTAACATCTGGGTTAGTGAGTAGCTATTTAATACAGGTCATCAGTATACATTTTTTGAAAAATTACGAAAACAATTAAAGAACATTAAGTAATAATGGTTATAGATTTTCGGGAAATTATAGTTGTAAATATTCGACAGAAATACAAGGCGTAGATTTTTGGGCGTCTAAAAAACATATTTCACTTCATACAGGAGCCTTTTTCTATTTTAATGTTGAGTCTAAAAAGATTGAATGTGTTTTGTTTTGTACTGTATCTGATTGTCTTCGGCATGATGCTCCATCTGTTTGGGCTCACTTGAAGCTCATCATAAATCTTATTACAAAATATGTGCCTACAGTGAAAGTTCTACATTTCCAAAGTGTAGGCCCGTCGACCCAATACAAGAACAAAACAAATTTCTTCTTATTCTCATATCATTGCAATTTATTGGGATTAGATCACGCTTCATGGAATTTTTCAACAGCTGGTCATGGAAAAAGTTGTGCTGATGGAACTGGTGGTACCGGAAAGGGTTATGTGATAGAGATGTTGCGTATGGTAAAGATCTAACATCCGCACAAGACATAATAGATGCAATTAAGTGCTCAAATTCAAAGGTAAATATATTTTTGGTTACTGCAGATGAAATTAACGCAAACGACAAATTAGTAATTGAAAATATAAAAGCCGCTCAAAATTCAATGAAAATTCATCAACTTATTTGGGATAAGACAGATAACAATATATTATTCTTAAATTATTTATCATGCATTGATTATATACAACATCCACCTTGCACTCGCTATTCACTCAATCCTGGCAAAATTCTTTTGGAACTACGAATAACGTTATAACGAATACTCAAACTTCTGACAATGTTAATAGCATAAAAGAAATAAAAAATAAAAGGCTCAGTAATAAAAGAACTGGAAATATTACTATAAAGTGTAAAAAAAATTCCAAAAGGGTTAAAACAAATGCCGAACAATCAAATGCCACTGTTTATATAACAAAGTCAACGAAAAAAAAATAATGTTAGTTTGAAATAAAATTTCAGAATTTAACTTTATTCAAATTTTCTATAATATATAAATAGAATTATCGTTATATATTATATAATTTAATTTATTGATATAGATAGTAACATATTATTTATAGATAAATGTATATAAGTTATTTTTTTATATATTTTTTGTAATATCTTGAATGACTACATGCTACAATGTAAAAAGAAAATAAATGCTGTAATTATATATTATTAACTTTTTTCCCTCTGATCTCGTTGAAAAATAATAAAAGAATTAGTAAAATTCTTAATTAATGTCTTTTTATTAAAAATTATTCCAGCATTTATAAAAGAAACCATTTTTCTTTATTTTAGTGAAAAGATATAATTTTAATAATTTTTAAATCATCTGGTTTGCATTTTACCTCTTGACCTTAACGGTTCGCAATAAAAAAGTAGCACAGACATGAATCATTCTTCTAAAGGGTTTATAATCACATCTGTAAAGTATCAATACTGTGCAAACAAATTTTTTTGTAAAATTTTCTTGATATTGAAAGTTAAAATTTATGTGCATTAGCCCATATACAAGCAATAAAATAGCAATCCCACTGGGTATAGCGGGAAAGACAGAGCATCGACGACATAGAATGTGAGTAACCACTGAATAGCTCCGAGCCGCGAAGGTCAAGAGAATAAAAGTATAAGCCAACTCGAGAAAGCATGAGTCACTAGCACATTATACATTCCGAATACTTTAAAAGATAGGAAGCGAGAGACGATAAGAACAGGAGAGACAAAATGATCGAACAAAACGAAATACGAACAATCAGGCGCGAGACGACATTATTATACGAACACAAATTTCGATAAAATACAATTAAACAAAGAGTTAGAATAGCAAACTCAAATACGTCGTGAAATTATAATACGCGAAAGTTAAAACCAGACTGGGATTTGAGCATACCGAACGTCGCTAGAAGCATTTCAATAGCGAGTGTAAAAATACAAAAACATCATATCCGCAACCAGGAAAGTCAAGAACAAATTGGGAAATGCAGATGCTAGAAACGCTTTGCTTCACGATAGCCAGAAACTATACGCGAGTCAGCAGTAGAAATATACCAGGATACTCCTTCGATATACATACCTCATAGCAACAGAGACGCATAACTTCGGCTACTACCGACGGACCGTCATACCTACGCATCGCGGAGGTCAAGCCAATAGCGGTCCTGCTTTCAATACATCTATTATAATTGCAAGAGAGGTACACGAAATAAGCAGCCTTACCCACAAGCAGTGGGCGTCCATATTCACGGCAAGGTAGATAATTTCACTTACATTTGTGACTGCAAGAAATCCAGAGAAGCCATACGATGCAAAGAAGCTCCGACCACCTGAACAAACACAATAATGATAGAGCAGAGCAAGCCGGAACTATAAATCTGAGGGAAACGTATTACAAGCAGCAACAAAAAGCCAGAGACGAGAAATAGTAAGAAGAGCAGTAGAGAACGATCATAGATAACTCCATATAAGGAAAAGTTAAGCCATCTTATTGGATATTTTCGTCGAGAACGTTCTAGAACATTCGCAATACCATCATAGGAAGAGTACGGACTATATGTATAAGGGTCCGGACGAACTGCGCCGTTGGCTTAGTCGTGCCTAGAGTCTTAGTCGGCGCGAGTCATCTCCACTATCGCGATCTCAGAAGCTCAATCGGTAGCTTAGTTACCTTCGGATAAAATTTCGCCAAGTCGGAAACTCGGTTCGGAACTTAGCATAAGTGTGCACACAATCATTCGGTCCGGAATTCAAGTTCAACAAGACAATCAGAATTATCAGGCAAGGCACAAATAAATTTCATATCGTATAAATTATGACGGAAACCAAGAAAATTGAGTCGCGAGATGAAGTAGTCACCGCATAACAACGAATAGAGAAAAGAATAAGTATACGTCATGAAAGTCTTTCAAACGCGCTTCTGAGTCACATATGATAAAGCCATCGGAGAACCAATCGGAATCAATAAAGAAACCTACAATCATTACGACTCGCACCGTCTCTCAGAGTAGATCGTCTCTCATATACGGTTTGGTAAAACTTAGTTTTACTATATCGACTTAGCATATTTCAATAACAAAGTTCGGGTAACTGTCATTTTAAGTGAATAAAAAAGGACTTATTGCTGTTAAATTACGACTTTTCAATCGAATTCCTAACCCGAGTTCTTGCATAATTGTATCTCATAACTAAATAACTTATATTTCGCGTCGACTACTGACCCAGTGGTTTCGATCACCCGCCGAGAGGACGAGCAGGTAGCAGAACAACAAAACAGCCGACTCGACAAAAGGTAAGTGTCAATTCTATACAGTGCTACTAGCCCGCTAGAAGCTTCTCTCTCTCTCTCTCTCTCTCTCTCTCTCTCTCTCCCTCTCTCTCTCTCTCTTAGAAAAATGGCTATAGAACTAATGCGTATCATCGATTATTCGGGGTTTTTCAAATCGAGTTATATTCTGAAGGCACGATATTAAGTTCTCTTTCACTAAAAAAGGGTTTCCCAACCAGGCATTTTGCGCTGTTCTTCAGGATCGCGGGAATGTCTAAACATCGAAAGCGCTACGATTTTCTCATAAACATTCTCGTCGTTCTCCGTGTTCTCTATAATAAACTAACCATAAAAAATCTGGCAACCGACGAGAGCATCATAGCCAAGGACGTAACAGTAGGGTTAGGAGCAGTACTCACAAAGACAATAGACGAGATAGATCACGTAATCGCGTACACGAACAGAGCGCTGTAGAGCCCGGAAAAGAATTATACAAGAACGTAACTCGAATGTCTAGCAGTAGTATGGGCTGCGAGAAGTTCCGGCGATACACAGATGGCTTGAAATTTACAATTATTAGGGACCACAGCAGCTTACTGTGGTTACAAAACTTGAAAAATCCCCAGGGGAGGCTAGCAAGATTGGCAATGTTACTATTAGAGCAAGATATCGAGGTACTACATAGGAAGGGGGCCTTACATCAAGTTCCAGACACGCTCTCGCGAATGTTCGAAGAACCAACGGAAAAGCTAGCTTCCGTCGCGAACGCGCTATAGGCCCGAGAAGCGAATGAAGGACGTCAAAATTTTACCTAGAAAGTTCGCCGACTGAAAAATAATTAATGAACGGTTATATCACAAAGTCGAAGATCCGGTAATAGACGCGATCACTAGCGACGGGTCGGAATGGAAATTAGTTTTAAAACCGGATGAAAGGAATAAAGCGCTACTCGAAGCCCACGAAATAACCCAAGCAGGGCACTTGGGTATCAAAAAGTCGTACGCTCGTTTATCTTACGACTATTTTTGGTCAGGAATGTTCAAAGACGTAACATATTATGTAAACAGGTGCGACGTCTGCCAAAGCACAAAGGTCGAGCAAAAGCTAGCCACAGGGCACCTATGTCAAAGGGTAATCGAGCACCCGTGAGTAGTGGTCGCGGACGGATATAATGGGTCCTTTCCCGACCAGCAAGTCTGGCATGTCCTATGTGCTTGTGATTCAAAACCTCTTTACAAAGTGGATAGAAATCAAAGCACTGCGGAAAGCGACGGGAAAAGCCATAAAGGATGCGATCTTAGACCTTGTTATTAATAGATGGGGAACACTTTTCATACTACTAACCGACAACGGCACCGAATTTGTTATCAACACCATGTCAGCACTAGCAGACGAACTTAAAATCCACCACTCGAGTACGCCCCCCTACATACCACAAGCAAATTCAGTCAAAAGAGTGAATAAAGTGCTTAAAACCAGGATATTCGCATTTATCGATCAAGATCATAAAGATTGGGATAAACATTGCTCGATTTCCGTTACGCCTTCAACACCGCCAAGCATGCTTCCATGGGGGTCACGCCAGCCTTCTTCAATTTCGGCCGCGAACCGCTACCTTTGCAAAACCTGCGGATAGAATTGGAGGCAACGACCGGCATTGACAAAAACGACGAATCGACGTGGGTCGAAAATCAACGACGACTAACGGCAATTCATGAATGGGTCGCCCACAACATAGAGGCCGCACACGACCAACAGGTGCGATATTACAATAAAAAACACCAAGCAATTGCGTTTGTTGCGGGGGAGAAGGTATGTCCAAGGAACAGGCATTATCTAATGCATCCAAAAACATCGCAGCAAAATTAGCAAACAAATTCAAAGGTTCATTTAGAATTACAAAAATAATATCATCACTCGTTTAAAATAAAGTGATGCCTCACATACACATCTCTGACTTAAAAAAGTATAACCCTACGAGACGAACAGACCAATCTTCTGGACGAGACGCATAATAACAGGCTTAATCATGACATCCGTTAACGCTGCTATATCTTTTTAGGCTTAAGACTTGCTATCGGACGCTACTGCCCGACTGCTACCGACTACTCCTTGCCAACATACATCACCTTGCTCTTGTTCACACTTACACTGGCTCTCGTCTCATTCCAGTTCATCACACCATGCTCTCGTAGACACCTAAAACCCTTGAAATTGTTTATTCCGTATTGTACAGAGAAAATATTTAAGAAAATAGGCGAAAAACCTGAGTTAATTTTTATTTATATTTAACTGAATCTACAAGCCCTACCAACTTCTCATCCCGTAATATTCACGTAATAAGGGCGTCTGGGTCAAGGAGTATAGGACCTCAACACCAACAGCTGCATCCTGAGCAAGGACACTACCAGAGATCTGGGGGGCTAGAAAGGGACCGTCCGCCGATCCAGGGCGCAACGACCAGCTAACTTCAGGTGGACCTGACTACAGCGCAACCCGCCACCCCGGGAAGAAGAGAGTTGTGAGAGTTGTAACACGGCAGTTCGACTGCACGTCACAAAGCGAGCGAGCGACGCCGCGTCGGTAAAAGAGTGACCGACTCTCGCAGCGGAACGAGACAGCTTGCGAGTGGGTACGAAGGGGGAGTAGTTCGCTCAGCAGACGCGCGCGGCGCTGACTCGCGGTCCTCGGATGCCGACCGGCACGGAGGCGATTCGGTCTCTTCCTCTTTCATCTCGGCTGTCGTCGCAACAGGTTTTCGGTGAAGCAGCTCGGGAGCGATAAAAGCAAACTTGAGTTACGCCGAGGACAGCATCTGGGCCGCCAGGGGATAATCACGAGTAAGTAAGATCAACTCAGTGAGATGTATCGGTTCGCGGGTAATACAGTGCGCGGGTGCCTAGGTGCGCCATATTCTACGGCCACGTGCCAACTGCCGTGCCTTTGTTTTCAGCTACTGTTCGCGGCCGCGTCGTAGTTTTCACTGCTTAGCTCCCGCTTGTGTTCATTCTCGGCCAGTGTTGAGCTATCGTCTCCTTAAATAAGCAATTATTATCTCCCAGCTCTCGTGACAACCCGTAAGCTATAGTCCCCTCATAAACTATCGCCTTTTCTCATGAACTATCGCTTTCCTCAGCTATCGTCTCCTCTCACAAGCTAAAGCTCCTTCTCACCAGCTACCGCTGGTCTACGCTCTCTTTAATATTAGACCGCCACCGTAAATTCGTTCTCGCCGTTTGATTCGCTATCGAGTAGATTAGTACTTTAGGCTACTTAGTAACAGAATATAATTCAACGATTAGTAGATTAAAGCGCGGAAGCATCGTGTGTAATTAGTATAGTGAAATGCGTAGGGATAGCGAGACCCAGTATCGCGTATGTGTGGGTGTGTGCAAGTCACGGTCGCGGCAAGGTGTCGGCAAGCGAAAGGTTACAGAGTCGGCGCGCGAATAATATATGGAGTGGTATTAGGACGTAGTTTTGGAGATTCGCGAACCCGTGAGAGTACGCCGTGACGGACGCGCCGATCGGCGAGGTGAATCATAACACATTGTGGTAAGGGAAGAGGATAAGAAAGAGGATGGAGTAAAACAAGCCTGGTGGCATACACCAAATGACGGAACGGAACTTGGGAACGCGGGAGATTTAAAATAGCGTATCGACAGCACTCCGAAGGTCACAAAATGTGAACTCGCGTACAGCCGTGCCATGACCCATCAAGACATCTGAGCAAGCTCATCTTTATACACTACATACATTCTGCATTTAATAATTCTTACCATCTCATTCACATATTCGATCGTCATCTCCTTTTTTCCGCAGCGTATAATTGATATCAAGAGGGGTTTTATGCCACAAGACTTCCCCTCTTAGAGCAAATAAATTCCAGTTACTTTTCACCTCAATCGAGTCTATTCTTAATTATCCGAATTTCATCCTTTTTCATCGCAAAATTCAAAACAACAAGATTCTAGACATGGAAACTTCTTGTCTGATAATGCAGAAGTGTCAATAGAGCTTTGAATAAATTTGGCACAATATAGCGTAAGGATAGGTTTTAACTGGTCGATGGAGGTCCGTTTTAACAAGACGGAGGTCCGTTTTCCAAAGACGGAGGTCCGGTTTTACAAGACGGAGGTCCGGTTTTACAAGACGGAGGACTGTATACTTCCGCCTTCGGACCTCCGTCTTGTGAGCGAGGTAAACTGGCTTGTTAGATAAATAAATCCATAAATAATATTCAAAAATAAATTTACATACAAAACATAAAGTTTTTCAATGTATTGTCTTCTCAAATAATGTAGCAGTAGTTGTTGTAAAAATTATCAGTAAATATAGAATAGTGCATGATTATTGTCTTTCTTCTAGGATTTAGATCATGATAAGAAGAAATATAAACACCTCTTTTAGTTTTATCATTAATTTCTATTATTTCCCGTATTTATTTCAGAAAAAGGGCAAGTCAACATTCGTTTTAACACATGTTTTACAAATTACTATAAATAGCTAATTTCAATATCATTTACGTTTACAATTATTTGTTATGCAATAACCTCGCAACATCTTACCCTTTTTATTAGGTTGGTTTCAGATTTAATGCAGCAGTCCCTACCTAGAACGAGGTCATGTTATTCATCAGACACCGATGTGGGTCTAGGAAGTCACAGGGAATGCGTTTCTCATTATATGTTGACTATATGTCTGATAACAATAACGTTTATCAGAGATACGTCACCATAAAATAATGATCGGTTGATGATGTTACGAGCACACGAACGCTTAGTTAATTATTTGTTATTTTGAAGTTGAAATTTATTCTTATTTATTTCTAGAAATTACAATAAAAGTACAATAAAGCAATAACACTATATAGGAACACAAATAATCATTCAATTTAAGTAAGTTCATTCTATATTATTGTATGATATGATATAATAATGTTTAATGAATTTATAAATACGATATTACCTAACCGACCTACGTCAATTTAAAATAAATTAAAAACTCTTGGAGGTTGGCAAGCGGAGCGAGCAGGTGGATACCCCCCTAGTATATACAGGGTGTCCCATTTTAAAACCACCAACCGAAAATCTCCCAACCAAAGCATTTTAGAGAAAAATTTTTTAAACAAAAGTTGTCAAGTTTCAAGGGGGACACACAACGATGACCTTGACCTCGACATTGACCTTCATCATTATTTTAAGGTCAAATTGATTTTTTTAAATGGAAACCCACATTTTTTATACCATTCTACGTCCAACTATGATCCTGACCTCAACCCTGACCTTGACCTTCAGGATCAATATAAGGTCAAATCGATTTTTTTTATGTTAACCTTTAGTTTCATTTCCTATTCCGATAGTGCGAAAAATTCTAAGTGTCAAATGATATTTAACAATTTCTACCCACTGACTTTTCTAAGGTTGAATAAAAGGGCTTACACCGCATAGCAAGGAAGCTTCCTGGAAGCTTCCCTGTGAGAATACAAATCTTGCAGGAAGCTTCCAGAAAGCATCCATGCTATGTGAGCACCATACTTTTTGCACCATCCAGAGATATTGACGTGGACGTAGTAGGTTCTGTTTCCATTGGCATGCTGAATTATCGTAAGTCCCCTTGCCTCTTACCTGCGAGATGCTAGATTAACGTGAATCCCTTCGTCGCTCACTACTGTAACTATTAAGATTTTTAATCTCGCAGCGAATGTCTAAAGTGGCTGTCATTTATTGGAAGGCAAAAATTTACTCCACTTTGGGAGTGTCGTGTCACCAATAAAATAAGTGTTTCCATTTCAAAAGATCGTTTTGACCTTATATTCATCCTGAAGGTCAAGGTCAGGGTTAAGTTCAAGATCATAGTCAGACGTAGAATTTTCGGCTCTTTCCATTTCCGGTATAGAAAATGTGGGTTTCCATTTAGAAAAATCAATTTGACCTTAAAATAACAAAAGGTCAAGGTCGAAGTCAAGGTCAAGGTCATCGTTGTGTGTGCCCCTTGAACTTGACAACTTTTGTGTAAAAAATTTTTCTCTAAAATGCTTGGGAGATTTTCGGGTGGTGGCTTTAAAACGGAGCACCCTGTATATATATATACAGGGTGTCTGAAAAGTTCCGGAACGGTTCGATAACATCTGAACTAACAATGGTAAAAAAAAAAATAAAAATACATGGTTAGGATTTTTTCCCAGCTTTGCGATGGGGACCTTGAATTTGACTTTGACTATGTTCATCAAGGTCATTCGAAGGTCAAATCGATTTTTTAAATAGAACCCCCCATTTTCGACCCCGGAAATGAAAAAAGCGGAAACTATTTCGTTCAAATATGGTCTAAAATATTTCAAAATTTGACCTTCGAAGGTATGGACAAGGACAAATGCAGGTTTGGTACGATATATATATAAACTCTGCTGGGTGAGCCTGGATGGCATGTTTCAATGCAATATTGGGTATGCCATCAAGTCCTGGAGCCTTATTGTTTCCAACCCTCCTGCAGGCTGATAGTAGCTCCTCCTCCGTAATTAAGGGTATATTATCTACATCTATTTCTTCTACCATAGCACATGGAATGTCCGGCTGATTTGGGAAGAGTGTTGTTACCACCCTGCTTAGTACCTCTGGGCACTTTGGTGGGGGTATGTAACTTCCCTTGATCTTCTTCATGACAATTTTATAAGGTCGGCCCCAAGGGTCTTTATTGACCTCATCTTGCAGCTCTCTTAAACATCTTTGTTTACTCTCTCTTATACACCTTTTAAGGTTGCGCTTTGCTTCTTTCATTTTTTCGTTGTAGTTCTCCACCGTATCCATTCCTCTACCGGTTCGGTAGAATTTCTTCCTTGCCCGTTGTTCCAATCTTCTAGCTCGATGGCAAACGCTGCGCGCTTCTTTGATCTTGTCATTCCACCAATATGCTGGTAGCCATCTTTGACTGGACACTTTTCTAGGCATTACCGCGTCGCACGCTTTGGTGAGCTGGCCCGTCATTTGTGCAGCCTTGTCGTCTGCTGATCCCGTCAATTAAATATTGTCAAACATCGTCAAGAATAACTCTTTGTCATACTCTTTGATTTTCCATTCAGTTCTTGTACTACTGGGATTTGTACAGAATTTCCTATTTGGTCCGCCTAGCTCCATTATTATAGCTAGGTGATCACTATTTATGTAGTGATCACTCAAGATCCATTTGTCTACCTGTCTTATGAGGCAGTTACTGACAAATGTCAAGTCTATGAATGACTCTGCATCTTCTTTTTTGAACGTGGAGGTGTTGCCTTGATTCAGCAACACCACGTCTAGTAGCGGGAATGCCTCCAGTAGCACTCGTCCCCGTTTGCTAGTTCTGCTATTACTCCACTCAATCGCCCATGCGTTAAAATCTCCGGCTATTATAGCTGGTTTTTCATTCCTAGTGTCGTGTACCAGCCGGTCTAGTAACTGCTGAAACTGCTCTATTGACGCGCTAGGGGGGACATTGCAACTGTTTACACGTATACCGCCTATTTTCGCTCTTTCAAAGCCAAATTTCCTTGTTTTACATGAGGCGTCAGATTCCCAGGATGGCTCATTCAGATCTTTGTACTGCTCACTGACAAGAGCGACATCGACCTTGTGTTCTCGTACAAACTGACAGAGAAGGTCTTGCGCAGTCTCACAATGGTTGAGATTTAGTTGAACTATTCTCATTATCCTCTCCTGATTTTAACCGCTGCTTGGTAGGCTGGGCACAAGTACCTACCAGTGACATGGTTCGTCGGTATATTGTCACCTTTTTTACGGCACAGTAAACAACACGGTTCACTACGGCAGCTATTTGCTTTATGCCCCGTCTTACAGCATTTTTAGCAGCATTTGCTTCTATCCTACGGATCAGTACAGTTGATAGCGACGTGGCCAAAACCAAGGCATTTATAACCCCCAAGCGGCCCCTTACTGCGGTTTGATGAACGGATCCTACAATTGACCCATCCAATTTTAATTTTCTCTAGCTTTCTGAACTTGGTCGCTATTTCTTTCGACAATTGCACAACAGCTATCTGCGTGTCTCCGTACGCTTTTCTCAGCTTGCCTATCGTTCCTGGACGTTGGCACTGTAGCAGGTCATCCTCCACGCTACACAAACTTTTATACATGACATTAATGCTTCGTGCCATGTCCTTGATAGTTTTATGGACATTATGTTTGTCCTTTACAAACTCTCTGAGTTCCTGGATCTTTTCTCCTAGACGCTCCAGCTACTCATTTCTTCTTTCAAGTTTGTAGTCCCATTTTGAGTTATTGCCTCTATGGTTTACCTGCTCTTGTTCCGTCTGTATGGCCATTTCAGAAATAGTCTTTATTGGACTACACTCCATGGCATTCGTTGTTCTACTCAACTGCTGTTTTTGTCCGATCTCTGGGTAGGAAACCCAGTTGTTAAGACACTTTTTGGGGTATCCAAAGTTCCCAAGTTTGTTTCGTTTGTTGTACTAAGCATTTGTATTATTATCCTCCTCTTCCAGCTTTAGTCACCTACCTTCCACCGAGCTCTCTCCGCGAAGTTATGCTTCACGTGCGTGAATTCTGGCCTCATGTCCCAGCGCAAGTCTTTCTCAAAAAGCCTCCAGAAAAGGGTAACGAGGCCCCGCCCCCTCTGACAACAATAGGGCGCGTTCCGGGCGCCACCGGGCACTAATGCGATCATTGGGATTTTGGCAGCCTGGGAGTGTCAAAACCCAGCTTATCTCGTACCCTTTCCCTTCAGCAGTCGAAGCCCAGTCGGACTGCGGCAATCGGCGAGGCTCAGACATAACTCTAAGATCAAACCTTGTTTTCGGTAGTGACAGATCTTCAATAAGCTGTTTGGTCCGTGGGAGACATTTTATTTCTCTCTAACCCTCTGTTTGCAGCACTACGTACGTAGTACTATGCGCTTACAGCGAGCGTTCCTCTATCCGCCACCCGAGAACGCGCCACATGGGGTACAGCTCCCCCTCGTGTGTGTGTGTGTGTGTGCGTGTGTGTGTGTGTGTGTGTGTGTGTGCGTGTGTGTGTGTGTGAGTGTATGTGCTCGTATGAAATCTCACAACCCGTGCAAGTACGCACCCCAAGCTAGTGTGATATTTTAGATCATTGCTTTCATTTCATAATTTCTTACTTGTCTATTATTACTATTTTCGATATAGTATCGTATGAAAATATGATGAACGAAATAAACGCAAATGAATTTCTCATGTAAGAAATTACGCCAATTTGTTACGTGATAAATTACGTGTTTTTATCGCCAAGGATTACTAGGTTTATAATATAATTTTTATTATAGCATTTCGATCAATATTATGAATAATATTATATGTAATCATATATACTTGAATTAATTTGCTTTTATTTGTATTACGATATGGCAATTATAATAAACTAGATGTTTAATATAATCGGTATAATAAGTCATATATTTGTTTATATATATTGTAAGGGCACGAATTACAATGTAAGCGAGAAGTCGGTAAGGAAGCGATTCTCGTCGTCGCGGTTTCGATAAGCGAACAATCACTTAAGCGGGATCGCGACTCTAAGGCGTTAATAAGTATAGACCGTAAGTAATCGTGAGGAGAAGAAAGGCAAACGTGAATGTTATAAGAATTAAGCAAATGTAGATAGACATAGCGAGGTTACCTTGTAGAATGATGTCCTTGGCGAAGTGTAGAGAGCGATGGATCCGGCAGTCGGACAAGGAACTTGGAATAGGCGCGAGTTTTAAATGAACAATAGATTTCAATAGCCTTTATTTTTACACAATTTATTCAATATAATTAAATGTGTCAATAACAAGTAATTGGATACAGACTAACGCGAACGAGTTTGCAGTTGAGCTGGCTGTCGGACAAGAGAGTTAGACCCAGCGCGGGCCATGTATTTATACCCCTATGCGTTGCGTGCGTTACAAATATAAATGTAAAAATTATTCTAGTAAGGAAGGTGGGATTAATTAGGGGAATGGTAGTGAAGGAAAATTTGAGTGGGTGCGTTTGATGGCTTCTAGTAACCAAGTCAACGGAAACACCGGGAATTCTTGTGGATGGTAAGGTAGTTATTTGCGGATAACGTAGCGTAGAGTTCTTCTTTATCCAGGCTGATGTGCTCTGGTGGCGGTAGGTGTCAGGACATTACACGCTGGCCCCTGAAGAATCTCGCCGCCGGTGCGGCGTCGGTTACTGTAGCGGTCCACTGACCTGCTATGTTTTCCTGATCCTTTTCTGAAGATTGACCCTGATTTTAGCCTCTTACCACGGGTTGTCCGACGGCTGATATACCTTCTTGTTGGGGCTGCTGTCCTAATACGGCCCCGAGGTCTGACGTTCAGGCGTTCGGGATCTCCGACTTTCTAGGGAACTTAGTCCTTGTTGGACTAGTGCCTTATCAACCCTTTCGAACTGAGTATATTGATTGTTGTTTGATTAATTATATATATTTTTTTTGTTTATGCGTGTACTTTTGGGCAAGTTTTCACACTCGCCTCGTGCGCATCTTTTTTTTGTGTGTGTGAGTGTGTGTGTGCGGGGAGGGTTTTTTTTTTGTTTTTTTTTTACGTTTTGTAATACATTGTTTTTGCATTTGGTTGTAAAGCATTGTAAAACATTATGCCTCGAACCTTATTATCTTATTTTGACAAAGATATCTCGCCCCCTGTTCCTTATAAACAGAAGGGCGCACAACTCACATCCGCGCCATACTGGCAGGTTCCTGCCGCATTCTTTGCAGTTTCCATAGACTGCGGAGTCGGCGAATCCTAGACCTCCGTATGTTTTTGTCCTCTAATAACCATCCGTGGATGAGTCCCCGGCGTGGTCTTTCCGCCTCCCAGTCCAGGTATCTCTGGACGGCCTGTTGAACCTCCCTGGCGTTGGCTTTCGCCTGTCTCCGGAGCTCCTCCTCGCTCCGCGGCTCGACATTATCCTCCTCCTCTGCTTCGTCGGCCTCTTCCTCCCATAACTCGTTTGATTCAGGGTGCTGCATTTGCTCGCTGTCGTACCGGAGGTTCTGTCGTAGTAGCCACCGATCGGCTACCTTCTCCTGCCGCCAGCGTTCGGCTTGGTGAATGATCTCCCTACTGTTGGCAACTAATATCTCCGCCAGGAGTATAGTTCGGCTGGCTTGCCGGCATACTCCTGGCTTTTCTTCTCTCTGGATTACAGTCCTCTTGGCGGCGGCGAAGATGAACGCGTTCACCAAATCACTGGTGTGGTCGTTGTTGGCCGTTGCTTCCATCCTGCAGTGTTTGTTTCGAAGCGGTACTGCTATGACGGTTGGGTCTAGAATACCGTGCTGACCGGACACGTGTTTTCTCGAGGCTTCTTCACTTTTCTTTCGGGGTGTTGAGATGGTAGTGAGGGCAACTCGTTTGGGTTACGTTCCGGGAGAGGACGGTTAGGTGGGGATTTGTTCGAGAGGATTTTCCGCTTTTGTAGCGCCTTGCGTTTTTTTCCAGAGTTTGCGTAATATTTTCACTTTTAATGTTTGCTACGTTGTTTATTACCCCTTTATTTTCCTATTATCTAAGGGTGACATGGGTATATAGGTGTTTTCTAAGTTTGCTACCGGTTTTCTATACTTACATGCCCATACAATTATTGCGGTAACGACTATTGCACAAACGATGATGACTGTTACGGTGATTGCTAGAAATATTAATAATTGCAGGTCATTTTCGCGCGCGTCGACTGTAAGCGTCGAATGATTTTGTTTGTAATATCGTCCGTGAGTAGACATGTTATGTCGCGTTCGGTCGTTATTTAATAAGGAATCTATTTTATAGACCATTAGTTGTAACGTTGGTACTATAGGGAATTCACTTATGATTGCCGATTCGGCTCCCTTGAAAATTCTGTTTTTAACCGCGATGCTATATCTACTTCAATTACTCCAAGCCCGTCGAATGGTATTTCCTTGGTATCGTTATCACATTTTACTGTGACTTCACGGTTATTCATGGCCGAAATTAGCCACATGTAAGGATCCGTTGTCGGTATTATAAAGGTGTCCGATTCTGAGCTTAATTATATGTTACAATCCTGCAGAGCGTGCACGCTTGGCTCGGTAAATAATAAACAATCGCATGATTTCTCGTCCGTGAACGCGAACTTGTTCTTACAAAGGTAGTTGTTCTTAAACTCCATACAGTTTTTTTAGCGCGGTTTGATTTGCAAAGAAGTGAATACCTGATTTGTCGTTTATGGCTATATAATCGTGATAAGATTTTATGAAGGCGGCTGTTAAGTCACGAACTCGATCTGTGTATATATAATTATTAAGAATTCGTACTTATTTTGTCGTGGAGGAGATTCTCTGCTCTGCAGCTGGTGTTGGATTAAGATCGGCCAGTCGTAGGTGCAGGATAGAGTGAATAATTGTTTTAATAATAGAATGTATTCTGATGGTCGTTTATTCAAATGTAAAATTCAATTTATATACCGATCGCGTCGCGACTTACTTCTGGTAGCTATGTCGACTGTCCGGAGCGTCGTAGCAGAGTCCAGATTCTAAGCGAGACTGAAGTGCAACGGATTCAACGTACACTTATTTACTCGGCTGATCTACTTTATTGGCCATACTCATCATTTTCGAGTTTTCGGCTTCGCAACGCTGATATTGCTTAACTACAATACGCCACAGGACTTCGCAATGCTGATATTGCTTAACTACAATACGCCACAGGACTTCGCAATGCTGATATTGCTTAACTACAATACGTCGCAGGACGTAACATCCCCCCAACAAGCTAGTTGCCTATTGGTACAATAGCAACTGAATTAGACAATATATTAACAAACAATTTGAATTATTAAGTCCTTAGCACACTCTTTACTCTTCATAGTATTCTACAATATTCTAACTAGATTTTGAAATAGTTGTTTTTATTTATCATCTGACTTATTATAAACTTAAATGAATACTCTAGAATTCCATTTACATTATTAGTATTAAATCTACTATTTTTAGTGGTTATATGTATCCTAAATTAAAAATAATTTCAGTTTGTTTTAAATTATAAATGAAGTTTATATTATACACTTTTTGATTACTTACGATTCCAGCAATATAAATACATCAAACATTAGTATAAATATCATATTGTTTACGTAGAATAACAGTAAAGAGTTTGAATATTTATCAATTATAATTACTGCTGTATAGTTTAAAGTGGCTTTAACGAGAATAATGATATTTTCGTTTCTGGTTTAGACTCTACCTTTGATTCAACTTTTGATTCTATTGGTCGATTTATATAGGTCTTTGAATTAGGTGGATATATCGGAATAGGTGGTGATATTTCTTTCTTGGAGGTACTAGGATTTTTCACCACTATTTCTTGCAGCTGTATATCTCGAGAATTCATCATTGGTGTTTGCATTTTGTCATCGTCTATTATCGTATCGTTCCTTTTCATTACGATTAATAAATGTGTAATAGAGCTGAATATAGCTCCAAGTAGATGAAGCGTCCATCCGTACATTGCATGTAGCGTATATCCTCTTATTAGAATATCGATTGCCAATTTGCCGATATGAATAATGATAAATATCATTATTAATGCTGAGCTGATTGAACCAAATTTGACCAGTTTATCCATAAATCGAATCCAAGTGCTCTCAGCGATGTTCATCAATGTATTTTCAGTTAATAGATTAGCTATTACACCTCCTTGCATGGTTTCTTCACCTTGCATTCCTCTAGCTATCGTGTTGAGTAAAAATGCTCTCTCCATCGGAAACATGATATGTTGTTGTAATTTTTGAAGATCCTCTTGTGAATAAATCCCACTGGTTGCCAGTGAATTCAATTTTTCCGGTTGCCATGCAATTTTAGTTGACGGTTTCAAAGTCTTGATAATGTTATTACTTCTTCTTGGCGCAGGCATTAGGTTTATCTAGTTATCGCCAATTTTAAAATATTGAGGTACGATAGAGTTGCAGTTTATCTGTGTACCTTTCTTTAATAGTATATGGGCTTTTGGCGTGAGAAACATTGTTTTGTTTCCTGATGAGACTGTCAGTTGTGTATAGCAGTAATCTGTATGATGAATCTTTACTTCTACAGGCGTGCACTTAATTATGTGCATAGCCTCCCCCGCTAGTCTGGCAATATACCCAGGTTTTTGCATTATGTTGTAGGCAAATTCGTCGGGTGAAATGGATGCAAGAGACAAGGAATTTTGGATAACTTTTCTTTCTAATTCACATTCTTCTTTTAGCATATTTAAATACAAATTTTTAAACTGACCCCTAAAATGTTTTTCTACGTATACAAATTTCGAGTTTACATATGTAAAAAGATCAAAACTAACTACCGGCCTTTTGTTAAGCATGTCTTCTTGAAATAACAATTGATTATCAATTTCTTCGCAAATGAATAATTTTGGATGTTCTGTTTTATATAAAATCCTACCGCAAATATTTATCTTTTCTCTACTAGTTAACGCAAACGATATTTCATTAGTACTTATTGTATAAACTGTCTCGCGATTTTGTGAGATTATTTTTGTCGATACTCCTCCATATAATATATCATACTTTTTTTTAAAACAACTATCAGTATTTATTACTGACCAAAATGTATGGCTAGCTTGTATATCAATACAATGCTGCTCCGAGAATTTACATACTGTCCCTGAGCTTAATCTTATTTTATCGTTATCTAAACTTACATCTGCATATTCTTCTAAAAGTGTAATTTTTATAAGTCCCTGTACTAAAACATCACTCCATGAACCAAAACTATCCGAATATGCTGCACCTGTGCATTTCTTTTCTTTAATACTTCCCGCAAGTTCAATTCCTGTTGATTTAGTTGAGTTGATTTTTAAATCAGCTATAGTGTGAAAATGGTCATATTTGAATATTCCTGTTTCATGGATTGATCTACAATTTTCGTGGCTTATATCATAAATATATTCTTGTACGCCCTGCTCTACAGCACCTATATGACTAAACATTCCGCAATGATATACCGTACGCTTAATTTCTATTTTACATTGTATCACTCTTACTTTTCTAAATTCTGCCAATTGTAGTAGTTGTATGGTGGCGTTGGTCGCGTTTACATCTTCTTGATGGAAATCGCACTCCCCCGAATCCAGTAGAGAGTACGTGGTGATGATGCCCCACAATCGAATCCTACTATGGCTTGACTTGTTTTAAAAATTGCAACAATTAAAATAATTTTAGGAATCATTCTGTCCAAATTTCCTAGAAAAAAAATATTTTAGAATCATGTATGGCAACGGCTTAATTTATTCACATGAACAGTTTTTGGTTTTCCATTATAATTTATAGTTACGTTATTATTTTCATTTACTTTTAATATTTCATATGGCCCCAGGTTGTGATTCTTTTCGAATTTACCTGGTTTTGGTTCTTTAATTAACCATACTTTATCGCCAATTTTTAGTTCTATTGGATTTACGTAACGATCATAATATTTTTTTTATTTCATTTTTGAATAGATAAAATTTTTTCTAGCAATCGCTGTGATTTCTTGTAATTTAGCTACTAAATTTTCCAAATAACCATTAAAAGTAGGCAATTGTTCATTTTTCTTTAATGGTTCTCTAGATGGAAGCCTAGCTGGATAACCAAAAACTAGTTCATGCGGTGTAAATTTATGGCTAGTATGCATACTAGTATTATAATTAAATTGAGCGAATTCTATTAATTCGTCCCACTCAATTTTCTTTGAAGAAAAGTTCTTTAGATATTCGCACAGCGGATGATGTGTTCTTTCCAATGAGCCATTTGACTGAGGTGAAAATGCCGTGGTTTCTATTTTTTTAAATTTAAATCTTCGTGCTATTTGTTTTATTAGTTTACTTGTGAAGTTTGCTCCCCTATCCATGAGTACAAGTTTAGGTGATCCAAAAACGCATATAAATTTTTTTATTAGAGCATCTGCTACTGATTCCGCCGTTTGATCAGGCAGAGATATAATTACTATTAACTTTGTTAATTGATCTTGTATCGATAAAATATATTTATTGTTATTTTTAGTAACATTTACTGGTCCGACTATGTCCATAGAAATTTTATCGAATGTTTTTAAGGGTGTATCCGTAATAATCATAGGTTGTTTAGTTTTTATTCTTTTCAGCTTTTTTCTTTGACATTCTTCACATCTTTGTATCCGTTTTTGGATATCTATTTTTAAATCTTCCCAATAATATTTATCCTTGATTCTATTGTACGTTCTATTAATACCAGAGTATCCCCCTATTCTAGTCGCGTGTAAAATTTCAAATATTTTATCTCTTTTATCCATTTCTATATAAATTATATAATTTAAACAAATTATCACCTTAATATTCGTCTCGTTAAATATATCTTTGAGGATTTCTTCAACTTCATCCCAACTAATATTTGTTATTTTTATATCTTACGACATACTAAATATTGTATAGTTCTTTTGCAAACAAATAGTCTTTAACAACTGAAATAAATTAATAAGCTTTGTTTTGCTATTGCTGATTCAGCTGTATTTAAACATAGTACACAAATTTTGTTCTTTCCTTTATCTATTATTTCAATTTCATTACTGTCTAGATTTTTGTCCCAATCAATATTTTTATTTTTCAATAATTTTGCTGTATGTTCATCTCGTGACTCACCATTATTGTTGATTAAATGTATCACATTATCATTCCGGAATTGAATTGCATTTTTGGAATATACTATATTTTTTTGTTTGTTTTCCTGACTTCCCTCGTCACACGCAATTCTATTCTTTGTGCTTTTAGTTTTTTTATGTTTACGGTTTTTTATCTTCAACTTTTTCTTATTAATTTTTGTCTTTTGTTGATTTACGATTTTAATTTTTTTTCTTCGTTGGTTAATTCTGGGCGAATTTTATTCTCTTCCCGCTTTTTCTGAGCTCTAGTTATCACATATATTCCAGCTTTTGCCACGGGATTTCGTGACAAGGCATCTGCATTCGTATTTTGCTTTCCAGCTTTATATATGATTTCATACTCATAGTCTAACAATTTTAATCTCCATCTTTGTACTCTTTCATTATTATCTGCTGATTTTAATCATACCAATGGCTTGTGATCCGTTACAATCACAAATTTATTACCATAGATATAACCTTTGAAAGTTTTTATGGCATACATAATCGCCAAAGCCTCTTTCTCATACGTCGCATATTTCATTTCAGCTGGTTGCAATACTCTAGATGCATAAGCTATGGGTCTGTCTTTACCTATTTCACCTTGAGAAATAACACATCCTAGAGCATATTGACTTGCGTCGCTTGTTATTATGAATGGTTTGTCGAATTGTGGCTATTGTAAGACTGGTGCAGAACATAACATCTTTACCAGTTTATCAAAAGCTGTTTGTTGTTCTTCTGTCCAAATAAATGGTCTATCTTTTTGCAATAATATTGTTAATGGTTTTGTTATATCGGCAAGATTTTTTATGAATCTTCTATAATAATTAGCAAATCCTAAAAATTGTCTCACTCCCTTTACATTTTTAGGTATAGGAAAATTTTTGACGGCCACGATTTTCTTCTCGCCCGGCCTTATCCCGGCTTCGCTAATTATATGCCCTAAGAAACAAACTTCTGTTTTACCAAATTCACATTTTTCTGGTTCTAATTTTAATCCTGCTGCTATTAATGCTTCTGTTATTAGATTAAAATTTGCATCCAATTCCCCATTGAATCTCCAAAAATAATAATGTGGTCAATATAAGTGTAGCATATTTTATTAATGTATTCGGCTAGGACTGTATTTATCACTCGCTGAAATGTTCTAGCAGAGTTCTTGAGACCGAATGGTAAAACAAGAAATTCAAATCTTCCCAATGGCTGTACACTGAACGCAGTTTTTTCTATATCCGAAGGTCTCATTTTTACTTGATGAAACCCTGATTTTAAGTCTAAAACATCAAAATATTTTTTGTTTCCTATGAGATCCAAAATTTCGTTAATATTTGGCAGTAAATACGGGTCCGCTATAGTGACCTCATTTATTGCCCTGTAGTCAATCACTAATCTGAATCTCTTTTCTCCTGTAACAAGTTCTTTCTTCGGCACGACTAATGCGGGTGCATTGAATGGGCTTTTTGTATTTCGTATCGCATTATTTACGATTAATTTTTTTGTTTCATTGATAGCAATCTCTTTCTTTTTGTGTTCTAATGGAAACTGCTTTACATAAATATGTTTATCTGTCGTTAAATTTATTTCATGTTGTTCTACAGTACACGTTCCTAATTCATCACCTTCGATCCAGAAAACATCCGGATACTTATTTATGATCCGCTCGATTCTTTCTTGATTCTTTTTACCTCCATTTTTCATTTGTAATTTCTTTCGTAATATTTCTTGTCTGCTAGGTTTCTTGAGTTGGCCGTGTTGAATTTTCTTTAATGTATCGATTGCTTCTATATTTAAAATTAAACTCTCATCTATGCCTAGTTCGTCCACTAACTGAGCTCCTTCAGGAACATAGTCAATATCGAATGCTATATATTGATATTCTTTTTCATCAAACAACAACTTTTCTTCAGCTTTTGACAATTTTTCTCTAGTTTCTTTCATTGTTGTTAGTATGTCCTTAAAATCGCATTCTTTTACTTCAGCATTGATTTCTTGCGAGTTTTGCTCCTCTTACAATGCTACGTTAATGTTATATATGAATTTGTCTATATGCTTACTATCGATTTCCAAAAATTCTCTAAAATTTTCTGGCTCGTTTTCATTTTTACTACTTTTATTTATTACTTCTGTTTTAGTATCCTTACTCACTTTGTATTCTTTAGTTATTGTATTCAAGACTGCTTTCACATCCTCATAAAATGTATTTTCTATCACCATCTCATTTTTTTTAAAATCTTTTGTATTGTCGGAATTTTCTGCCTCTTGCTCCATGTTCACATTTATAGTGCTTTGCTTATTATCTTGTTAAATTATACTTTCTTTATCTTTATTTACATCTTTACTCTCGCTACATTTGTTTCCTTTTAGACCTTCATATATTTCATTTTCTTTAATGATTTCTTTTAACATTTTATTGAGAACCTTTTTTCGATCATTATTTACTCCCTCTCTTTCCTTCTGACCCTTGTTTTGTATATTTTCTGCATAAGTGTATATCTTCTTAATTGGTCCACTTTGTAGTTTTAATTTTACGTCGTTTATCTCTAAATATCCTTCATCTAGACGTAATTTACTTTCCCTGAGTAATTTAATACCTAAAATGCCATTATACGGAATGTCAAATTCCTTTGGTGCTACATGAAAATCACAATATTTATTATTTATTGATAGTCTAACTATCCCTAAAGTTTTTATTTGCTTGCTTGCTATTCCTGTCAGCAATATTTTTTTATCTTGTAATAGCGCCCCTGGAGAAATTTGGCCTACTTTGATTATATTTATCTGTGCACCACTATCGACGAGCAAGCTGCATGATTTACTTGTATACGGATTTATAATCTCAATATATTCTAATCGATCATCTCATTTTATATGATATACTTCCAATTTCTCTGTATTTGATACATTTTGTTCATAGATATCTCTTGTTTTTATTAAATTTGCTGTGCCATCGTTTGTTGCGAGTGTATTGGCCTTATTATTTCTCGTCCACTCGCTTCGAGAAGGCTTTACTCGTTTCCCGCACGATTCACTTGCTGGTTCTGCAATTTAAAGCATCCCTCGATCATATGGTTCGTATTTTTGCAATAGCTACAAAATTTATTCGCTCTTGATTCTAGTGCCTTAATTTCCTGGCAATTTTCTACTGTGTGTCCGTCTTCTTTACAATAACTGCAATTTTCCCTCTTTTGAGCCATATTTTCCAAATTTTTTAATTTTCTGCACTCTTGTATTGGATGTCCTTTTATTTTACAATATTCACAACTTATTTGTTTCCAATTAGGATTATTTGTATTTTTGTTCTGATTATTAAAATTGTTGCTTATTCTGTAGTTATTATTATAGTTATTATAATTGTGATTTTTATATGAGGCGTTGGAATTATTCGTATCTTGCTGCCGAGCCATCCATTTCGGGCAGTATTTTCCCGAATGACCTTTTTCGTTGCAAATCTGGCATTGGATATCCTGTTGACATGTTTTTGCTCTATTCTGTGCTACTAATATTTTAGCTTCTTCACACTGTTCAGCTTCATGATCATTTTTATTGCAAATTGCACACATTAGAAATTTTCTATCTATTAATATTGGACAGTATTTCAATACATGTCCCCGTTGGTTACATCTTTTGCACATAACATCTGGGCAATCTTTTATTGTATGAGTTGTGCCATTGCAGAATTCGCACATTTCACTTTGTTTTCCTTGATTTTTACAATTATTAGGATCGTGTCCGCTTTCTTTACATTTCCAGCATAATTCGTACTCTATTATAAATGGGCATTGAGTTACAGTATGACCTATTATTTGGCAATACTGGCAATGGTTGCCTTTGATTCTATTCATTTTGCAGGCATCGATTGAATGCCCGTGATTATTGCAGAATTTACAAATTAATTGTATCTTTTTTTTTACTATTCTGCAGCTATCTGACAAATGGTCTTTATTTTTGCAGTAAACACATGCCACTTTATGACAAAACAATGCCTCATGTCCATAGTCTTGACAAATCTGACACGAGTATATGGCAACGCTTGTGTCTCCTGATATAGCTGCTTGATTGCTTAAACTGCAAAATACTTTATTTGTTTTACCAAACATTAAATTTCTTCTATTTAATCTCGTCTCTATTTCTATTGCCTTTTGTATAGCATCGCCCAAATCTTTCGTTGTTCCTAATTCTAAACGTATTTCTTGCCGTAATCCTTCTACAAAGGGTGATAGAGTTTCAGCATCTATTTTAGTTTCGAATCTTTGTCTTTCCTCTTTTGTATATGCTGCTACTTCTTTACTGTCTTTAACTTGCAATACTAATTCTTGCAATCTGTTAGCAAAACTGAGTACCGTCTCGTCTGGATTCTGCAGACTTTCCGCTATTTTTCCATAAAGTGTTGCCATTTTATCCGTTGATGGATAAATCTGGCGGATTCCTTTGATAAAATCTTGAATATTACTAATTTGTGCATTTAGCATCGCCCTGTAAACATCGCCTTTTAGTTTCATTTTTAATATTGGAATTAAATTTGCTTGATCGGTTTCTGACAACATGTTTTTTGCATGCTTTAATTTTTCTACATATTCATTAACTGATATGCATTTTCCGTCGAACTCTGGTATTAGGTTCGCTACGTATTTTAGCGATAAACGCAACTGCGGTGGTACTTGCTGTTGTTGATCACCTAGCCCCGGACCGACCATGGTGTTGTCTAATAAGCTGTCTAAATTAAAATTGAAGTCAAATTTACTCTGTGAGTTGTTTAGATTGCCAATTAGGCTTGGTTGCTCGTTAAAACCTTCGATGTCTATCAATGATATGTCCTGTTTCAAACTATTATCGAATTTCCAATCTTCTGTTTTTCTAATCACTGTCAATGGTGTTACTGGGGTTACTGCTGCTCTCCTTTGATCTTCTTTAGATGTTTCAGCTGATTCTTGTTTATTAGACGTAGTTGGTATATTAATAGTTAAATGGGCTTTGTTCAGTCTTGAAATTGCCTTTTTTATTGCCCCCGTTGATTTTTCTTTGTTTGTCTGTTCTAAATTTGCTTCTTGCTCTATTTCTACTGTATTTTTAACTCTTGTTTTATTATATTTTTCAGTGTTGGTTACTGATTCTTTATCTTTTCTTTGCGAAGTTATACTGTTCTCTGGCGGTGATCGACTTATTTTTTTACTTCTCTTAAATGGTGTTTTATCATTAGAATTATTATTTGATCCTGTAATGTAGGATTATTACAAACAACGCTCCTAGTTAATTTTTTGTCTAATAGATTTTCCTGATTGTCACTCATTTGGTGCTCTCATTTTAATTAACTTTTTATTTATTAGATCACATTCACAGATTTCGGATGTAATATTGCTGTCTTACTGGTTTTGCAATACTTGACCTACTTTCCGCGTTTTTGCGGACTAAACAAATTTCGGTCAGTTCATTTATTGCAGCTATACGCGTGACACAGTAATTTGCCTTTACTCAGCTATATCAGTATTCTTTGAACAATTTTAGACTTTTAACTGATTTTCGTGATTCTACAATTTAAAATCTATTTATTTTTATTCAATTCAGTCATAGCAAAATTAAATAATTCATCAAATTTGTTGCCGATTTCAATTTGAAATTCTGATCCTTCAACTTGGTTGTTTACTGCTTTTGGCTGCCTAACTTCTTGCAATTGGAAAAATAAACCTATTTTCTTGTTTAATTGTCTTAATTCTTCTATTAATTTAGATCTTTCCTTAAATAGTTTCCGTAAAAATATTCTCTTACCACCTCTCTTGTGATTATTCTTTTTTACTATATTTACTACACTAGTATTATTCTTCATGGAATGAAATACGTGCTTTTATAATGTTAAATAAATCACTATTTACACGGCAGATTGGAAACTGCACGAGATTATTTGTTATACTTATGTTTTGACTATTTTACATTGACCTGGTTTTTAAACTGACATAAGCGCGGCAGATTTGAAGCGCTGCGTTCGATCACCTTGCTGGCGCTGCAACGTAAGGCAAGCAGGTCACTCGGCCCGAATTTTCTGTGGACTCGCGAATTTATTTTTCTACTTTGTTGATTGCTTTTTTGCACTTTTTATATTTTATTTATTTACGCTCCTTTACGTTTAAACCGTTTTCTTAAGGTTAAAAAAATACGGTAAGCCTATCGAGTGTTTGTGCTTTTATGTGCTTTTTAGGAAAAGAGTGATCGCTATTTAAGCAAATAAAGGATAAGTCGCTTTTCAGCGTCTTTAGGATAAAAAGATTGACCGCTATTTAGCAGGTCTAGGGAAAAGTTGCTACTAAACAGACTTAAGAAAAGGGTTACACGCATACAACACAAAAACTTGATTTATATGGATTAAAACACTATCACTTTTATTATTTACTGATATATTTTATGTTAGCAAAATTTTACTTTTCTTTTTTTTTATTTTTTTTAAACGTCTAGCGTTCGATTTGTACCGGAACCAATGTTAAGTCACGAACTCGATCTGTGTATATATAATTATTAAGAATTCGTACTTGCTTTGTCGTGGAGGAGATTCTCTGCTCTGCAGCTGGTGTTGGATCAAGATCGGTCAGTCGTAGGTGCAGGATAGAGTGAATAATTGTTTCAATAATAGAATGTATTCTGATGGTCGTTTATTCAAATGTAAAATTCAATTTATATACCGATCGCGTCGCGACTTACTTCTGGTAGCTCTGTCGACTGCCCGGAGCGTCGTAGCAGAGTCCAGATTCTAGGCGAGACTGAAGTGCAACGGATTCAACGTACACTTATTTACTCGGCTGATCTACTTTATTGGCCATACTCATCATTTTCGAGTTTTCGGCTTCGCAATGCTGATATTGCTTAACTACAATACGTCGCAGGACGTAACACGGCTACGTTGTCCTCTATATTTGATACTTGATACGCGGGAAATTCGATTATTTTGTATACTCTATACGAGTTTTGATCGACTAGTGGTACAATTATTTCAATTATAATTTCCCCGTTAAACGTAACTATATTTAGTTCCACTATTTCAGACAAGGTTACTGCATTCAACTTTTCTAATTCCATCGGTAATTTCGCCTTAGATTTTTGCAGATAATGAGTAGGGCTAGTGCGTTGGCCATTATACTTTTAATAATTTTATTTTGTGCTTATAATTTATATTTATTTTACTTATAGCTAACAGTTACGGATAATTCGTGCGCTTTGTGCGACTACATTGGATATGTGTGTTCCCCCTCCCCGCCCCCTTCAGTGTGCGTGCTTAGTGCTTCTACGATAACTGATTTACTGTGCGCTTCACACGTGTCTGTCCAGTTCTTCTGTGCACGTAAACTGTGCGTCTAGTATTTCTTGTACTTGTTCTTTGTCTTCTGCTTGCGCTTCTCTCAGTCTGATTTCTTCCTCTCTTTTCTCTCGTTTGCGCTTAATGATGTGGTTTTTTGTTTCTGCTATTATCTGTTCGTTAATACGTTCGGTGGTGCTGTTATCAGCTAGATTTATTGTTGTCGGTATTTCAATTCGCGCTGGGCATGCTGGACTGTTGATGTAGATAAGGCATGTGTCTGCCTCTGTCCACACTTGCGTTATCTGCGTGGTGTAAAACTGAATGGTTCTCTTGCAAATATTGCATTCTATATGGTTTGTTAGTTCGGAGGTTAACCGACTGGTTCTTGTTATGATCGTTGTGTATAGGTTCCGTATTATTGGTTTGGGGCATATTGCGAAACAACCGGGGCATACCTTTGATGTCCCACATTCATAATGTATACACTCTGTATTGCGAATTATCTCCATTTTTTGTTTTACTCCAGGGATTTGTGCCACTTCAGCCTCTAGTAACGGTTCTTTGATTTTTGTGTATAACTGCATGCAAGTGATGCAATTTTGGCTTTCATTACTGAGCAGTAATGTGGTTTTGCATATTTGGCAGCATATCGATATTTGAACGTTTGGTTGAATCAATATGTGTAGGTGTCTTCCTCGCGAGATTAGTTGTAGGGGGTCTGGGGCTTTTATTTCGTAGCAGTTTTCGCAATAGATTAATATGTTGTATTTGTCTACGTAAATAATCTTTTGTGCTCGAGTGTGTGAGTAGCACTTCCTGTTTCCGAAGCGAAAACTAGCAAGTTCCTTGAGGCTAGCTGTGATTCCCATATATGCTAAAAAGAGATCTATCGTTAGTTCGTGCGATTTTCTTGGGTGTCTTGTGCTATATTAGTTATCTGTGCAAAATACGTGTAAAATGTGCATATTACATATAGACTCGCAGCATGGGTACTATAGATCGCCGTTTTAGATTTCTTAAATCTAGTAGGTGCACGTGTATATTTTACGCGTGTCGTCGCCCGTGGTATAAGTCCTTATAGATTTCTGGTTTGCAAATGTATCTTTTAATTTCTGGTCTTGACCCGCGAATGTATGTGTAGATAGCTAATCTTTCTCGCTGTGCCGCGTCCATTGTTATTTCGGAGAATTCTATCTGAGCTAATTTTCCTGCATTGTTGAATTGTTACAACAGTGTGCCAATTCTTTCGCTGTATTCAAATATAGTTTCTTCGCCCCTCTGTGCGGCCCAGGTGAGTTTCTTTTTGAGTTTGATGAGGTCATTGAACAGGTTTAGTAGAAGCTGGGCATTCATTGTTGTTTGTTTTTATACATCTGCTCATAGACGTTTTTTGCGCGGTGGGAGATACGGTATTTGTGGCTCCTCTGGTACGGGGTATATCCTATTTTCGATTATTTGCGATGCGTTATTTCCGTTTAATTGCCCTAGATATTGGCATTCTATCATGTAGTTCTGCTTTCCTTCCGTCGGCGTGTTATTGGGTCTTCCGATGTGTGAGCTAGGTGCAATAGTAGATATGTGAGCGAGTTCCACAAGGCGCCTGGAATGTGTATAGAAAATCCGTATATGCTGTGTAATGCGTAACCATGTATTACTGTATCTAGTATAAATTTAATTAGTCTAGATATCAATAGTATTGTTAGGCATGCTGCGCTAGCTGATTCGGAAGTTATAAATTTGATCCATATGCGATTCCATGTTGAGTTAGCGATTTTTTCTAGGGTTCCTTCATCCATTACACGCGTATTTCGCTGCCCATTTTCCTTTTCCTGCGAATCCCATTGCTAATTGATTTAGCACTGCTGTACGCTCGTTGGGAAAAATGATGAATATTTTAAGCTTTTCTGTGCCGCTGTACGTGTATATACCGCTGGTCGCTAGATCTGTTGGGTTCTTGTACTTCCACGTTTGTTTCGTCTGTGGTCTCAATATTTGCGGTGCATCTTGCGTTGTTATACCAGGCAACGCCTTGTACCATTGACTGCCGAATTGATATATAACTGGTATTATTGTGTCGCAGATTGTCCGTATCCCGTATTTGCGCAGAATGTGTGTGCGCGGTGATAGGAAAAGATCCTTATCGTCTTTTCTTACTGGCAGCTCTTGGAAGCATTCTGTAGTTTTGCGAGTTCTTACTTCACCTGCTATGCATTTTATGATGTGCACTAGTTCCCCGGCAAGTAGGCTGATGTATCCTGGTCCTGACATTAAATGATACGCGAGTAGGTCTGGCGCTATTGTTGCGATACCGTTGGCTATGATTTTTCTTTCTGGTTTGCATTTTGCAGTAGTACATCTTGATATAATTTCGTCATTTGGCCCCTTATATGTCTCTCGGTATACACGAATTTCGAATTTACGTATGCGAAAAGATCAATGTTATTCACTTCTTTGCTTTTTGTTGCCTCGAATCTTTCTTTATATGGGTCTTCTTGTATGAACAATTTAGGATGTTCTGTTTTTATTAGTTGAAATCCGCATACATGTGTAGCTCCTAGGTACTTAAATGCGTAGGGTAGTTCTTCGGCTTCGAGTACGTAAAGTGGCCGCCGTTCGTTATCTCTTTCTGTGATCTTAGCTACCGGGCCGGTGTACAAGTTAGTATATTTGCTTGCCTGACAGGCGTGCATCGGCATGACGTTCCAGAATGAATACTTGTAGTCGCTGTCTATGCAGTGGTCTTCGGAAAATATGCAAGTGGTGCCGGAGCTGAGCTTAATTTTGTTGTTATTTATATTTACTCGGTTGTAACGTTCTTCCAGGCGTATAGTTACGTACCCGTGTGCTACTACATCGTAGTATTCTCCGTACGGATCCGCGTAATAACCGGTGTTTTCGCACTTTTCGTCGTTTTGTATTGCGCCAACGAAGGTCATTGGATGCGTTATAGTGTCGTTTATCCTAAGGTTGTTGATGATATCGTTCACAATGGTTAGAGATTTGTGCACGTGCATTTTTAGGCATTCTTCGGGAGATACTTTTCTGAGGTAACTGACTTCGCTGTTTTTTACGGTTGATTTGTGCGAGAACATGCCGCATTTTTCGACCGTTCTTTTGATTGTTATTTTGCAATAGAATACTCGCGTGATCGTGAAGTCGTTGAGTTGTAGTAATGTTATTTGCGTTCTCGTTGTGTTAAGTATTGGGTCGGGTATGTCACATTCGCCGATGTCTACTGGAGAAAAGGTAGTGTAATTAGTAAATTTTTGAGTGCAGTCGTATCCTATTATTGCGCAGATCTTTATAATGCTGGCTGTTATCAGTATTATCAGCAGAAGGCTTTTCATCTGTAATCAGTAACATGACGTTAATTTAGCACAATTTTATTTAATTACTAACATTGCGAGACGACACTCAAGCGGTTTATTTTTTTTGCATTAACTATTTGTTACTATTTTGCGGGCGCAAGTGCGATAAGCTTAAGCAGTTGCTGTGCACAACTTGTGTTTTATTTGCGCGTTTTTGTATTTTCACATTCCCGTTGTCTCATGTTTCAATCACTAGATATGGCCCTTCGTTTTGGTCGTCGAATTTATGCGGTTTAGGACCTTTATGCATAATTGCGTAATGACCCGCTTTTATTTTTACTGTATTTGCCTGTTTACCGTAATACTATTTGGCTCTAGCTTTGGCTTGCGTAATTCGTTCGGAAGCTATTTCATGCAGCACGTTTACGCGTGAAACGAGGCCCGTCATGTAGTCTGCGTAGGTCGGTAAAAGGTCATCGACTTCTATTGGGCTGCTCGCTGGTAGTCGGGGCAACCGGCCGAATACGAATTCGAAGGGCGTGTGCTGTATTATAATTAAACATGGCTAGTTCTATCCACTCGCCCCATTCGCTGTCTTTTGATATGAACATTTTTAAATATTCGCTTAGTGGGTTATGCGATCTTTCCAATGATCCGTTTGACTGTGGGTGGAAAGCTGTAGTTTTTAATTATTTTATTTTAAATCGCTTGGCTACTCGAGCCATTAGTTGGCTTAGGAAGTTAGTTCCTTAATCTGTCAGTATGGCTTGTGGGGACTCGAATACGTAAATTAACCGTTTGATGAGTGCGTCAGCTACGGAGGCTGCTGTTTGGTCCTGTAGGGGTGCGGCTATTGCGAATTTGGAGAAAGTATCCTGCATTATAAGGATATACTCACTTTCTTGGCTCGTTCTCGGTAGTGGTCCTACTATGTCGAGGGCTACCTTGGAAAAGGGTAGTGGCGGTAAATCGGTGATTATCATTTTTTGTTTAGTTTTTATTCTGACTAGCTTTTTTAGCTGGCAATCGTTGCATCTCTGTATGTATTCCTGGACCTCAGTTCTTAAGTTTTCCCAGTGGTATTTTTGGCGAATTCGGTTGAATGTTTTATTGACACCTTTGTGTCCGCCAATCGCAGAGTTGTGCATTTCTGCGATTATGTCATGTTGCTCGGATATAGGTGGCTGCACAATTTTCCCGCTATATATTATTAGTTTTAAGTGTTGTAGTTCTAAGTTTTGCTTTATGATGTTTAATACTTCATTAAATTCTAAGTTTTCGACTTCCTTGGATTTTGCTAAGCTTACTGTTTTTATATCTTTTTCGGACCTATATGACCTCGTTTAGATTTTGCATTAGTATGCTTATGTTGTTTGCTATATTTATTAGGCTTTCTCGTTGCTGATGCCTTAGGGGTAATGCGATTTGTGTTTTGTTGTTTACTCTAATTATTTTGGGTATGCCGATTCTTAGATTATCTAGATGCGGTAGTTTATTTATTTCGGCCAGTTGCTTGGCACCGTCATCTAACGGTTGGCCGTTCGTGTCAGTGAAATATATATAATTGTCTTTTCTCATGAATAACTTTTTTTTACAAAAAATGATGTTATTTTTATTCAACATATGGGGCGTGTTGTTTTCTATTGGCTGGGCATGCTCTTTTGTGTCATCGTATTCTAATAGAGCGGTCACATTGAGTGCTTGCATATCTAATTCCGGTGTATCGCCTGTGGCTGCATTCGTGCGTATATTGTTGTCCACTTGATGGGGACCACTCTCTGACCTGAAACTCTCGTTATCTGCGTTTGGCGTTTCTTGTGCAGTTGCTGGCGGCGCAGTCGATGTGCCCTTTGGTGTGTTATCGTGGTGTTTGTCGGCTGTCAGCTCTGTCGGTTCGTCAAGCTTTCTACAACCTCCAGCTGCTCTCTTGCGCGGTGCGAGCGCTTTTATGGCTTCTTCGTACCTGGCGTTAGTTATTTGCCGCCCCGTTCTCTGGTGCGTCATGACGCCAGTCGGTTGTATTGCCTGTGTTCCGGAAATTGTTGCCGTGGTGCTTTGCTCTCCCTCTTGCTCTTCTTCAATGATGTCTAAGCCCGTTATTTCGGTAATGGTCAATACGCGTGCTTCTGCTGGGTTTTCTTCTGTCCCGCAGGTGTCCTCGTTTTTTATGGTCGTTGTTACGTGAGGCTCCACTGGATTTCTTGAGAGAGCGTCGGCGTTTAAGTTGATTGCGCCTGGTTTGTATATTATGTCGAACTAATAATCCACTAATATTAGACATACGAGTGGCCTGTGGTCGGAGTATAGATCGAATTTTCTTCTGTATAAGCAGGGCCTGAACTGCGTAATGCTAAAAATGATGGCTAAGGCCTCTTTAGAAAACGTGCAGTAATTCACCTCGCTTGGTGATAATCCTCTTGATTCGTATGCTATGGGTCTGTCTTACCCGATTTCTCCTTGGCTTAAAACTCCTGCTATGGCATAGCCCGATGCGTCGGTGGTTTCGTGGAATTTTTTGTCGAAGTCGGGGTGGATGAATATGGGTGGTTCGCATAGCTTGTCTCTAAGGGTCTCGAATTCTTGTTGCATCTCTTCGTCCCATATAAATTCTTGGTTTTTCTTAGTAGCTGGTTGAGTGGCCTACCTATTTTTGCCAAGTTTGGTATGAATCTTCTATAATAATTTGCTAGTCCTTAAAATTGTTGTACGTTTTTTGCCGTTTTTGGTATTGAACATTTTTTAATTGCTTCTATTTTCTTTTTACTTATTATATGCCCTAAATAATTGATCTCTTCCTTCAAAAATTCGCATTTGTCGGGCTGCAACGGGGTGGTCACAATCCGGTATTTTTTTATTCGGTTCTCTGTAGTCGATTACTAATCTATATTGTTTTTCGCCGTTGGGCTTGGGCTTCTTGGGTACGCAGAAGACTGGCGCTGCATATGCGCTCATACATGGCTCTATTATCTCCTTGTCTAATAACTCTTGTACTTGTCTATCGGCTTCTTCCCTTAGGGTTCTCGCGTCGCGCGCGTACCTAATTCTTACTGGAATTGGACACGTAAGCGATATTTCGTGTTCAAGTACGTTGGTGGCAGGGAGCTTCATGTCTGGTAGATAAAATCTATCCGCATAGCGTTCTATTAGCCCTTCTATGGTAGCCCGCTGTTCGGGGTTGAGATGATCGAGTCGTAAAAGAGTTTTTACTTTTATTGCTCTCGGGCTCTCTTGGTCGATTTTCTGAGCCCTTATGGTGTACGTGCTTCTACTGTTCGGGTGCGGTGATAGTAACTTGATTATTTCTTGGGCTCTGTAACTTGCCTCTTCTAGTCGCCTTGCCTGATTTATTGCTTGTATCAAGCTAAAGGAAGGTTCTTCTATGATAGCATAGAATTTGCTCATTTGTTTGAGTAATTTTTTAATTTTACCGTGTGAGCTGTACTCTTGATTGTTGAGTATTTCACCTATGTTGTAACAGCTAATTAGAGGGCGTTATAATTCTTGCGGCTGTGTGATATTGATGTTTTTTAGTAAATCCGGTAATTTATTAATTTCGTATATTATGTCTGGACTGGGTTTTGCCGTTTCTTTACTACCTGCGTGACTCATGGCTTTTACTTGATCGTTCGCTGCTGCTCGGTTGCCTGTTTTTTTCTGGTTGGCTAACATTATGAATTTGTCTCCCTCTTGGTAATTAATTCTGTCATGTTTTGTTTTCTGGGTCGATACTTCGGGCGTGGTTGCTTTGTCATCCGACAATTTTGGCGCCGCCGCTTCCATGCCTTCTGGGTACGTTCTAATTTCTGGATCGGCTGACTGATAAACCTCTTCTCTCTTTTCTTGGAATTTCTGCAAGACAAAGGAGTTTTTTGGTTTTTTGGTATTTCTGTTTTTTTCTGAATTTTCTGATTTTTCTGATTTTTCTGATTTTTTGTTACTTTCTGAACCGATTGCGCATTTCGTTTTTGCGCGATTTTCTCAGTTACCAGAGTTTTCAGGTACTTCTGATTCTTCTGAACTGACAGATTTTAATAACAGGATTTCGCATTTCTTCTCAAAATGCACAGATTTTTTCGGTTTCTTCATTTCTGATTTTTCTGTTTGCACAGGTTCTGTGCTTTCTACGATTTCCGATTCAGATTGATTTTTCTTGATTATGGGTTTCAGAGCGAAAATTTCGCGTCCCGGTTCTGTGCTCCGCTTTTGTACAATTGGTTTGCATAGCGAAAGCGTGTAGTTCCGGATTTTGAATTGTTTGCTAGGGTAACTTATAAATTATTTCTATTTAAAAGAAGAAAAGGGTGAGGAAGAACAGATTTTGCTCATTTAAAATGTTTATATAAAGATAAAAGAAGAGCATTCAAGATGAATCTTGGCGATGAAACAAAACCCAGAGGTGCCATGGCGACGAATGCAACCTCATCTGATTCCAATTTCATGCTAATGAACAGCATGGTAATACTTTCGTACTCATGAATTGCATAAGCGGTATACCTACTTTTGATGGCAAATGAAGCCTTAGAGAATATATACAAGATTTAAGAAATGCAGCGTCTTTAGTGAGTGAAGACATTCAACCACAATTTTTACAGAATGCCTTACACAAGATCACCGGACCAGAGAAGAAAAGCTTAATTAACAAACAAATTACAACAGTGGAAGAACTGCTAGCACACCTGAAACAGATATTTGGACCAGAGAGGAACTTCAGTTATTTCAACAATAAAATTCAAAATGTTCGAATGAGAAAACATGATACCGTAGGTGATTCCTATGATGAAATCAACGTCTTGCTTGGCAATGCAAAAACAGCCCTCCAAGAAGAAAAGGGAAACAGTTACAAGACCATATCGTGGCAGGAATCATGGCTGCAATAATCCAAGACCATATAGTGAAGCACGAACTGGAATGAGTTATAGAAATAAAGGGAGATATGTCGATCCCAAAATGGAATATGCGATGGATATTCTGACAACCGTCGTCAAACAAATGGTTACCAACAAAACATTACCAAGAAAACAATTACAGAGATCCAAACAATGCAAATTGTTACAATAAGACAAATTATGGAAATTGATTTCGCCAAAATCAAAACTACAACGACAACCGACAAGAAGGTAACAGTTAGCGTGAGAGAAACAATCACGCCTACAGAGGGAGTCAAAGAATATTCAATCCCAGACCGGAAGGTATGAAAATACACAGAATCGACCCGACAGACGGAACAACAGTAGCTGGCGTAATGAAGATCCCAGATACGACCATCAGAATAATAGGGATAATTTAAACTACTAATAAGCTCGTCACGAACCCAAGATGGCGAGCCAAAACCAGAATTATCCGAGACAATGCGACCAGCAGATGCCAAGGAATATGGACGAAACAAGTTATCAAAAACAAATGCAGGATTACAACCTGAACCGAACTTCGGATCAAGGATGTGTTCCACGAACTGTAAGGGACTTGAAAACTATGATTGGGAAGATGGAGAGACAATGGCTGTAAGAATAAGGATACCCGAAGGGACACAACGACCGTACTTAGATTTCATGATAGATCATGGTGCAACTGTGAATCTGATAAAAATCGGAGCTTTGTATGATGACCTACCAGTAAGCATCGAAGATGCCAGGGAATTAGGAGGCATCACGGACCAAACCGTGTGGACGGCAGGATCAGTGTACCTGGACATAAGAGGAACCCCCGTAAAATTTCAGATAATACAGGACGATTTTCCCATAAAGCTAGATGGCATGCTGGGCAGGAATTACCTAGAAAAGGAAGAAGCTGTGATCTCTTACCACAAGAATACTCTCATGGTGAGTGGTGATGCCATGCACCCCATACCATTCATAGGACATGAAGAAGAGCATAATTCTAAATACCTAAAGAAGGTATATAGATGTAAACAAGCAAATGAAGTGCTAAAAATAGAAGCAAAGAATGATGAGGAAATTAAGTCAACGAAACCAATCACTGAGAGCAAAAATATGCTACACCGGACAAAGTAAAATACGTGACAAAAGCTAGAACTAGACAAGTACATCAGATTAATTCAATCAAACGTGACTTAAAGGAAGGCTATATTCCTAAAATACATGTGGGAAATGACAGTGTATTTTGGTCAACAATGTAAATAATACCTGTAAAATGATGGCTATAAATACTACCGAACAAGATGTAATGATCGACGTAGATCCAAAAGAATTAATACCTTGCAACACCGGACTAGACTTTCTGCAGGAAACAGACAGTGATTTTGATGGTGAGGCAATTGTTGATCAATACAAAAGACTAGAACGAGTGAAGGAATCAATCAGAAGAAACCATTTGATTAGAGAAGAATTAGAAATTGTGGACCACATTATAGAAGACTTTTGGATCGATTCCTATTGTCAGGAGACATGCTCCCGTGCACCGACATGATCGAGCATTATATCCATCTAGAAAATAATGTACCTATAAAAACTAAGCAATATAGACATCCTCCTCAATACAAACAAGTGGTAAGAGAAAGCGTAGCCAAGAAGCTCAAGGGCAAAATCATAAGAGAATTCAATTCTCCCTGTAATTCACCAATCTGGATATTATCCAAGAAACCAGATAGCCATGGCAATTTAAGATGGCGCATGGTGATCGATTTCAAAAAACTAAATAAGAAAACCATCAGAGATGCATATCCATTACCAAACATTGCGAATATAATGGATTAGTTGGGAGGAACAACCTACTTTACGATATTTGACTTGGCCAGTGGTTTCCAGCAAATACAGTTGGCTCCTGAAGATTGCTATAAAACATGATTCACAACAATAAATGGATACGATTAGTACACAAGAATGCCTGAAGGATTAAAGAACGCCACGGCCACTTTCCAGCGCCGCATGGAAAAGATCCTTAGAGGACTCCAGAATATTGAAATGTTAGTATACCTGGATGCTATCATAGTATACAGTAAAAACTTGAAGGACCATGAAAGAAGAATGCGAAACCTTAATGAGAGGTTCAGAGATTAGCAAAGTTAGTCTTACAACCCGATAAGATTGCATTCTTTACACACCCAAGAGTGCCAAGAACATAAGGGAAGTACTAGGAATTTTTGGATACTATCGAAAGTATATCAAAGATTTTGCGAAAATATCAAAAATGGCGTCGGGGGGCAGTCGGCCTCCTGATGCTCCGCTAGAAAAATATTACAAATGTCATCCTAGTACTAAAGTAGGATCGGTAGTGTGCATTGTGTGTGGTGAATTTTTCTATACAAACGAATTTGTAGCAAAATATAATGCTGGAGTTCCTGTAAAGTTCCTGAATAACTCGTTTGTTATTTGTCAAGAACATTCTAACCTGGCTTTAACTTCGAAGCTGCCATATGGTAAGCTGTCAGCAGAAACAGCTGAGTTGATTGCCCAGCTGAAAAGTGTTGACAGAGAAGCGACAAAACAAGAATTGCTCTCGGAAATCGAGGAAATCGGTTTAAATAAAACCAAAGGACTAAATGATACTGTTTTTGAAGATTTAAATGAAGTCGAAACACTAAAAGTGGAGAACAGCCTTCTTAAACAACTACTGAGAGAAGTGCAAGACAAAAATAAGTTATTAAACGACTTGTTAACAAAAGAAAAAGCAAGCAATAACAGTGCTAATTTTATCAAAAAAGTGTCATACGCTGATAGTATCAAACAAATACCTGCTAAACCTAGAGACAAAAAAGTGCCAAAACTAATTATAAAGAAAACAGATAAAAATGACAATACTAACATAAGTAAAACAGTGTATAACTGCATTACAAAGGACAAAACAATACAAACAAAAAAAGTTACAAATAAAAACAATGATCTGTTAATAATAAACTGTATGAATCTAGAAAGTGTCCAAAAGATTGAAAGTGCTCTAACAGACAAATTAAAAAACAGTTGCAAAATTGAAACAGAACAAATTAAAAAACCAATAATGAAAGTGATAGGAATAGACAATGTGTTTAAAAACAAAGAAGAACTCGAAAATGATATTAACCAAAGAAACTTTAGCAACATGGAAGATAAATGTAAAGTTCTACATAGTTTCAGTAGTGCAAAAAATACAATTGGTGCTATTATTGAGGTGACATCTAACATATATAAAACAATAAAAGAAAACAGAAGTAAAATGTTCATCGCATATCAAAACTGTAAAGTATTTGATATCATAAATACAAGTCCATGCAACAAATGCGCGAGATTCGGACACGGTGGCAAGAATTGCGAAAATAATGCAACGTGTCACCAATGCGCTGGCGATCATATAGCGGCAGAGTGCAAAAGTGACCAGCTCAAATGTCCAAATTGTGATTTTACCAATAATAAATACAAGACCAAATATAATACAAGTCATAGTGCCATAGACAGCCAAATGTGCGAAATTCTCAAATTTAAAATAAAGAAATTCATCGAATCCACTGACTATCCCCTGCAACCTACTTACCAGAGATACTTCGGGAAAGTAGAAAGCAGCTTCGATAGAAACACAACAGCGAGACAGACGGTAAGGAAGGTAACTACAACTGTAAACTCGCGTGTGCAGAGGATGAATCAAAACAATATATCAGACACCGAAAGTGCACTGCATAAGTAATTTATATCAAAAATGGAAGAATTTGAAAGTAGTGAAATTAGACTAGATAATATCAAAGAATTAGATAAAAATCTAGAGAATAAAGAATTTTTACTATGCGTAAATATTAGAAGCTTAAATCAAAATTTCAATAAATTAGTTATTTTTCTTAACAGTCTCCAAACAAAACCAAGTATTATTGTCTGTACTGAGACGTGGAATTTAAAATACCATGATATGTTGCATCTAGATGAATACAAAAGCTATTATAATAACAGCCATATAAATCAAAATGATGGAGTTGTAATTTATATTCCTGAAAGTATTAATGAAGCAACTGAAATCTTACAAATAAATAATTTAAAAATTTTAAGTACAAAAATCACCTTACAAAACAATGATGAAATTACCATCTCATCTCTGTATAGAAGTCACAGTCTCACGAAATCAGAATTTGTCTTAGATATAAAAGCTCTACTAGAAGGTAACAAATCAAACAAAAATAATATCATAGTAGGTTACTTTAATGTTGACATAAATAGTAGCGAAACAATAGACCAAGAATTTTTGCAGATTATGCTAGAAAATGGCTACTATCCTGGAATTAAAGATATTACTAGACCCGCTATTACTGATTGTAATAGAGGAAGTTGTATTGATAATTTCTACATAAAGTCTTGTGGCGGTTACTCAGGGCCGGCTTGTCAGACGCAGATGTCACTTTATGCGTTTATGACAAACGTGCGAGAACGTGGAAAGACCGGCTTTTCTTTCGGGTTTTCCCCGCGTTCGTTTTTCGGCCGTACATTTTTTGCACAGCCTCGAAAGACGTACGCGGGCGTCCAGGTAGCGTCATAAAAGGCTTACCTCCGGACGCAGGCCGGGGTTTTCCCCGGACCTTGTTTTTTTCCATCTTTGCATATGCTTAACCCTTGCCCTCAGCGGCCAGCTGAGGGCACGGAGGTGGGAGCATCCAAGACGGGCCTTTCCACACGACATTTTACACGATCGACAGACAGTCAGTCTAGAAACACGGCACAAGACACATCTCTCTCCAACACCCGCGCACACTCACACGCTCGAGGAAAAATAAATTCTAAGTTTTCCGTAGTTTCGGCCTTCACCATTTTTCCTCTCCTTCCGAACCTTCGCTCCCCCAAAGTCTAATAACATTGAACACAAAACTTATGCTTTGACAATACCTTTTAATGATCACTACCCTATTTTCATGACCATCAAGAGTAGCAAAAATAAAAATAAAAATACAGACAATACACACATAAATTATCAAAAGCTACACAGAATTACAAGCTTGCAGAAATGGTCTGACGTTGCTGAAACAGAAGACCCAAATAAAGCTAATAGACAGGCTAATACAAATGATACAAAAATGCATGAAAGATGCAGAGTACAACACTAAAAAACGTAAACAAAGAAACATGAGACCTAGAAAATCATGGATAACTAGTGCAATAATGACTTCATGCAACAAAAAAGAACAGCTATATAAAATTTGGAAGCAAGATCCAACGAATACAGGAAAAAGAAAAAATTATCAAGATTATGTGAAATCATTAAATCAAGTTATTAATTAAGCCAAGGAAAATTATGACAAAAAAACCATAGAGGCTAGTCAAGGTGATCAAAAGAAACTATGGAAGATTATCAATAATAAACTAGGTAAAAGCAATAAAAAAAGTGAGATTGTCAAATACATAAAAAATGAAGATTCTAAAATAACTGACTCAACTTCAAACAAAGCAATTCCTTTACCACCAGCCAATAATAAAAATATCTTTATCTTTCCAACTAATAATATCGAAGTTCATAAAACTATAAAAAGCTTAAAAAACAAAAATGGAGGCATAGATGGCATAAATGCAGCTTGTCTAAAAAAAATTGCAGAATATATCAGCGACCCAATAGCGACTATTATAAACAGTTGCATTGAGAAAGGAACCTGGCCAGATGAACTTAAAAAAGCAGAAATCATACCAATTCACAAGGCAAAAGAAAAATTTCTCATAAATAACTACAGACCAATTTCCTTAATCTCTAATATAGCAAAAATTTTTGAAAAAATTCTGCACAACCGTCTAATAAGTTTTATTAACAAGCACAAAATTATCTCCGACAAACAATTCGGTTTTAGAAAAGGAAAGAGTACAAAAGATGCGTTGAACTTAATCACTAATCTGATTTACAATCAGCTGGGCAACAGTAAACCAATTGCAGTCACTTTTCTTGATTTAGCCAAGGCCTTCGATACAGTAAACCATCAAATATTGTTAAAAAAGCTATACAATATAGGAATCAGAGGTAATGCACATCAACTTCTAACAAGTTACCTAACAAATCGAAAGCAAAGAGTAAAAGTCAACAATAAAGCAAGTTCATATAAAACAGTTAATACCGGAGTCCCGCAAGGAACGATTCTAGGACCTCTACTTTTCATCATTTATATAAATGATATGTTAGAAGTATTACCAGAAAACTCGATTATATCATATGCTGATGACACGGCTGTGATAGTAGAAGGTAACAATTGAACGGAAGTTGAAACAAAAATGAATGCCTTTCTAAGTATAGTTTCAAACTGGCTTGTTTACAATAAGTTGTCACTCAATACAGATAAAACAATTTACCTAGAATTTGGAAATAATTGCAATAGTACACCAAAAACAATGAACATAACGATAAAAGGTAAAAATATAGAAAGAGTGAATAGCACAAGGTATCTGGGTATTATTTTCGTCAGTAACATGAAATGGAAAGAACATGTGATGAGCGTTTACAACAAGAACAAATTCTTTATTTTTGTTTTTTACAAATTATCAAGAATCATGACAACTGACACCTTAACAATGCTCTACTATGCATTTTTCCATGGTACATTGTCCTATGGAATTATTGCATGGGGAGGAGCTTATATAAGCTGCACAAGAACTTTGCAAAATCTACAAAACAGGATACTCAAGATAATAAACAAAAATACTTTCATTGTTGACAAACAACCCCTTAATATTGATCAGCTGTTTACTTGTGAGTCTCTCCTGTATCATTATGAATATTTGATGGAGAAATTTAGCAACTCTAGCTCAGTAACAAGAAACAAGAACATAATTCTACCAAAAACTAATAAAAGAGTGAGTAATAAAAACAGCCTCATAAGGGCAATTTATTACTTCAATAGATGTTGATCAGATATTGGCGATAGAATGTTACCAGGTACTGAGTCGGGATGGCGGATTACACACATACTTGTAGTTTTAAAGTTTTTTTCTTTAGTTTTTAAGTCTTAGATATAAGTATTTTTTGTTAATTTCGTTTTAGTTTATATCGAGTCAGACCAGCGAACAGGGATTTTCCCTCTGCTGGGTTACTCTTTTGTAACGTAATTAATGTGCAATATTAATGTAATCATACTTGTATTGTATATATACTCTGGTAAATAAATAAATAAATAGCGAAACCATTAAATGACCTACTAAAGAAAAACGTGAAGTTTGAATAGACTCCTCAATGCGACGGAAGTTTTCAAAAACTCAAGTAATACCTAATGGAAGAACCCATCTTACAATTCCCGGACTTTGATAATGAATTCACTTTAACCACAAATGCATCAGACTATGCGATTGGAGCAGTCCTAACTTGAGAGAAGGATGGATTTGATCATCCTGTCCAATACTTGTCTAGAGCTTTAAATAAAGCTGAAAGGAATTACTCCACCACTGAAAAAGAGTGCTTGGCGGTACTATATTGTCTACATCAGTTTAGACCATATTTACTGTGCCGCAAGTTCACACTAGTGTCTGACCATGAAACATTAAATTGGATTCATAGCCGAAAGGATCCTGGACAAAGACTAATGAGATGGACGCTTAGATTCACAGGCTACGAATATACATTCAAATACAAACCAGGAAAACTGAACAAAAACGCTGATGCTCTTTCAAGAAACCCTTCTGAAGCAACCGAAGAGGAGATAAATAAAAACTTACCAAGGATCAAAGTGATGATAATTGAAGAAAAGGCAAAACAAGAACAAGAAAAGGCCAAAACTAAAGCACCATCACAGAAGACTAGTTTTCGCAAAAGAGCACACTCAGCATCGGAGAAAACCATATCAGCCAATGGCAGAGGTAGACCTATAGGAGCGAAAACAAACAAAGAGACGCCCAAATTGGAACATAGTGAGGTAGCCGAGAGGACAAGAGCAAAACGTGCTCAAGTAGAGAGTCCAGTAGGACAATATATCATGCAAGGATGACCAAGCAAGGCGTCCAAACACATTGGTGCAAAGAAGACCGCACAGACAGAGACACCAATAAAAACTGAGATACCAGTCACAGAAGCAACTTCCATCAAACACAGAGAAATACCAGAAAGTTCATTTGATATAGATTCGGACATCTCAATGACAGTCAATCCGTCCAGAAGATCATGGTTGCCGGCAACGGCTAATGAGGAAAGCGACTTAGATAAACCACTAATACCAGATTCCAGATACAGCGGATTACGCCAACCAGACTCAGAAAGTACAGAAGATGAAGCCCAAGAAGTACCAGAAGACGAAACATCTTCAGAAGAAAGTCAAAACAAAGCCATAAGCAACATTGCAATAGACATGTGTAAAATTATTATACAGCGCAGTAGAAGACTCCCAAAATGAAGAAAATGCAGATAAAGAATCAATAAAAAATTTATCAGTCAGAACCACCCTAATAAAACGAGAAGTAGAAGAAGCTAGCAGGAAATTTGAAGAAAGCAGGAGAAAATACGAAATGGATAAACATGCTTATATCAATGAGTCAACAACTGAAATAAATACACAACTGGATTTACCCTCACACTTCTCTGACGATGACAATGTACCCGACGATATGCGTGAAGCAATCTACACATCGGATCCACGGTTTGAGAAAGAAACCGATGTAGACAAAATCTGGAGGGAAAGTGTTCAGACTCTCATAAAACGAGCACGACAGAAGCTACAAGAAGCATCTGGTCAAGAGGACACAGAATATAGTCAGACGTCGAAAGTGTAACTGACATCATATTGCCACCAGTGAGAAAAACATTATCGGTCACACCCACAATAAAAAGTGACAGCCCTACAGTCAACAGTCCGCCGAGAAACAACTCGAAGAACCACAAGAAATTAGGAATATTGAGTGAGATAGAAGCCGAAGAAGGATCTATTATAGATATAAGATTTTCAAAACCACCAGAGCCCACAATGCCTTCTCTTCTACCCACACCACCAGGTTTAGAACCACTAAAGAAAGGTCATGACATACAACAAGACGAGCAAAAATCTGAAAGCGATTTGATTCGTACCACTGCAGAAACCATGCGAATTCCCCACAACCTAACCACCGTGAGGGAATGTCTCACACTCAAGCGGGACAATATTGTACACTTCTTATCAGCAGATTGTGACAATACATGGTCCGTTACAAGACTAGTGGAAGAAATAGGAGCCATTGATTTAATGAAGATAAAGAACAAGAAGCCAAAACCAGGACAAGTTTTAGTCACTCCTTTCAAGAAGCATCAAATATTCACTGTAATAGTGAAAGGCAAGTACTTCAATAAAATTAAAACAGAGAATGTACACAAAGGGCTCAAGAACCTAAAAGAAATATTATTATCAGAAATATCAAGAGTTTCAGAGTAGCACGAAAAGGAAACATTCTGGATCAGAAGGGCTCACAAACCATCATAGAAATACTTTATGAATATGTTCAATAAAGTGAAATAAGAGTAACGATGTGTTACGGAAAAGCAGAAGTACCCGCTGAAAAACACAGAAAGGAAATAATTAGACACCTTCATGACAGTGTGACAGGAGGGCTTAAAGGAATCATCCAGACGTATCAGAAACTACGGGAAAGATACTACTGACCAGGAATGAGAAACGACGTTCAACATTACGTCAGGCGATGTTCAAACTGCCAAGAACAGAAAATAGAACGGTTCAAAACGATAGAACCAATGATCATCACAGACACACCGATAGAAGCTTTTGATAAAGTGTCATTTGAAACAGTAGGAAAATTGAGGATGACACAAGGAAACTTCTATCTCTTGACGATGCAGTATAACTTAAGTAAATATCTAATAGCGATACCCATTAAAAACCTCGATGCAACGGCGATAGCTGACGCACTGGCAAAGTACCTCATCTGCCAATTTGGAGCCCCGAGAGCCATACTGTCGAACAGAGGGACCAGTTTCTTGTCAAGCATAGTTGAGTCACTATTGAAACTATTCAAGATAAACCATTTGACAACCTCAGATTATAGACGATTGGGCCCACCTAACCCCCTTTGCAACCTTTACATATAATACCAGTTTACACGCGGCCACAAACTTTACACCCTTTGAATTGGTTTATGGGAAAATAGCGCGTTTCCCTTTGAGAATCCCTTCCGATGAAAAATTAAAAACTTATAACTTCTACACGCGGTACCTAATACTAAGACTAGAAGAAATGAAGCTTCTAGCAGGGGAAATCCAAATAACCAACAAAATTAGGACCAAAGAGAGGTATGACAAAAAGATCAGAACTTTCAAAGGAAAAGTCGGCGGATATACCAGATTAATTAAGGAACCCCGCGTCCATAAATTCAACTCATATAGGAATAAACCATTAAAAATCATAGAATTCGTAGGTCGGAAAAATGTCATTCTAGAATATCCCAATGGAAAGAGAGTCGGGAAGCACGTTGACAAATTAAAGGATGTCGAGGTGGAATCTGACCCGAATTCTGATTACATCACATGAATAAAGAAAATAATCAAAGGTACAATATCATTTATGCATGTAAACTAATCACTATATTTTTGGAGGCTGAGATACCTGAACATAAACATTCTAATAATTTTAAGCATAAATATGATGACCCCAAGCAAAATGTTAGCACCGCTAGGCATAGTTGGCACTCTAAGTAAAAGCTTATTTGGTTTAGTCACAACAAATGACGTGTATGACATTAACAAAAACATAGACAATCTATTTCAAGGCCAAACCAAAATGGTACAGATTATAGACAAGAATGCGAAATAATGTCAGCACAATTTGAAGAGTTACACAACATTACCCAAAACCATCAGAAAGTACTGCAAAACTTTGAAGTAGTCCTAACCAAAACAGTAAAGAATGTGGTCAAACAAGAAGAGGAGCTAAAACATCTAGTAGAAATGACAGTATACGTAAGGTGTTTAGAATCAACACTAGATCACTTAGTAAGGAGTAATGAAAAAGTACTAAAGGTACTGAGATGCTTAAAGGAAGGAAAAATACATCCTGAACTGTTGACAACAAACATGATACACCAAATAATGACGGACATGAAAAGGACAAGCGGTAGTTTAGATTTCGCAATACCAACGGAACATCTAAGGATAGAAGAAATCAGAAAAGTATCAAAAATCGATGCCATTCACGAAAATGGTAGGACCATAGCTGTACTACACATCCCATTGGTTGAGAGGGACCCCTATCAAACATACAAATTGCATGATGTAACAAACAGTACCCCAACACATAACGAACGGAACTATTAGACTAGCCTTCATAGAGCCCTCACACAAGTATATTGCAATAAGTTCAAATGAAGAGAAATATATAAAATGTGATGATAACCTTGCAACCAAATGCATTAGGATCCATTATGCATCAATTTTGCCCAGTACTAGGACCTCTCTGTCACGTCCTGCATATTTAGAAAATTTTTAAAACTTTAAATATTTAGATAAATGCGTACGTGACGCTTTTCAAAAGAAAATAGAAATTCGGAGATGCGGGCCTGAAGAGAGAAAGCGAGGGACAAATAGCTCTATCATAAATCTCTTGAGCTGCGCGCATTGACGAGAAGCATCAGCGGATGCATTATAATAGAGATAGTAAAGTTTTTCTGCGCATTTTGTTTTTGATACTAGAAAGTTTTCGGCGTGACAGACCAAGCGCAGTTTTACGACAAGCAGCTGCTTTTGCCAAAGATATCGGCAGTCTCTTAAGCGACCGTAAATTAGACAGCTTACGAGGCTCGGACCTTTTTTTTTATTGCAGGGACAATTCTGGAAGGTAGGCACGCTTGCAGCTGTGTACAGATTCTAGAATTTTCCGCTGTTTTTCAAAATTTGAAATATTTATTTAGAATTGTTGTCATCAGGCTGGTGTATAAACTATGCAATTTTCGAATTGCATACCTTCGCGTTTAGCAACAGCTTTGATGAGATGATTCTGCATAGAATATATATACACATAATTTGTTTGCAGCTAATACTATTATTATAGTTATATAAACTAATAACACGATTTATTCATTAATTATTTGGCACTCAACTGTATATTTTTCGATCTATACAGTTCGTTTTTTGTGCATAATTTATGAATGGATCAAATGTCTATTTGTTTATTTTCAATTTTTATTATATACTTTGTTGTGATAATCGGTTAAATTAATTAAGATATTATTAACGAAGCAAAGATAAAAATTATAATGTTATATAGTGCTTATTATTCTGTATCAATAAATCATAATATTTAAATAAAACTATAGAATATCAGGATAATTTTATGACGCCATCAGCGCTTTAATCTTTGTGAAAGCATCTTGTTGTGCTTCACTCCACTCATGCTTCCTTCCCTTCTTGGTCAATGCCAATAGGGGTTCAGCGATGCTCGCAAAGTCTTTTAAAAACTTGCGATACCATGACGCCATTCCTAAGAATCGCCTTAGCTGTTTCAAGTTTTTCGGTGCCGGATAGTCCATTACCGGGGCTATCTTACTTGGATCAGGCCGAAACCCGTCATGATTGACTAGGACGCCTAGGTACTTGACCTCACCTTGGCAAAAGACACTCTTCTCTTGGTTGATTACTAGGCCTGCCTCTTTCACCCTTGTCAAGGCCTTTCCTATGTACTCGATATGTTTCTCGAACGTCTCTGTGACCACAATTATGACAACGAGGTATGAATAAGCGTATGGCTGAAGTTCTGGTCCGATAACTTCATCGATTACCCTCTGGAATGACGCTCCTGCGTAGGCTAAACCAAAAGGTGTGCGCTTAAATTGGAACAATCCTAAACCTGGCACCGTAAACGCTGTGATTGGTCTCGCTTCCTTCTTGAGCGGTATCTGATGATACGTATTACTGAGATCCAGTGTCGAAATATACTTCGCTTTCTGCAGTTTACGCAGTATATCATCCATGTTCGGCAAAGGATAAGCATCAGCTTTTGATAGCGCATTAACTTTTCGAAAGTCAACGCAAAAACGAAACTTTCCATTTGCTTTGCGCACCAAAACCACGGGGCTAGACCAATCACTTGTTGCTCGTTCAATAATGCCCGCCTCCAACATCTCACGTACCTGGCGGTGCATTTCCTCTTCCATCATCCTCGACACCGGGTAATATTTCTGCTTTATGGGCCTAGCAGTACCAATGTCGATGTCATGCTCAATCAGCTGAGTGCGACCTAGCGCATTCGGCTGGGCTGGTTTCATCCTAGTCAAAAGTCTGTTCAGCTTAGCGCGTTCGTCCTCCGTAATCCTCGCTAAACCTACTGCGGCTATATTGAGCACACCTGTGACACCGAGCGTAGCCAGTTGAAGCTGTACTATTTTCCTTTCACGCTTCAAGTATAACAGTCCCTCGTTTGGGTCGTGTACTGCATCGAAGAGTCTGCCGAAGTTTGCTCCGACTAGGCAGCTCTCGACTGCATATGGCATTATTGCTACCGTTACTTCTCTCTGGACTCCCTCGACTTCAAATGGCAGGTCTACTGTACCCACAATCGTTGAAGTCTGTCCATTGGCGCATTGTGCTTGTCGACCTTGGCACGGGAGTAACTTGCGCCCACACGCGCTGGCTATTTGTAAACCTAGCGTGCCCATTACTGTCAACGCCGCTCCAGGATCATAGAGCGCTCGCACTTGGAATTCTCCAATCCCAAATTTTACCTAATAGCGTGACTCATCGCCATTTAGGTTGGGTTGCGCCTCGTTGCTAACCTTGGCTAGCTTTTCGATCATCAGATCGAAATCATCCGGCGAGGCCTGGCGCGCTGAACTAGTCCCAGTCTCATGCTGCGCCCTCCTCTGAGATGTAGGGGCCTCGCCTACGTCTCCTTTTTGGCGTTTCCCGACTGATGTCTACACGTCCTGGCGATATGGCCCTTTTTACCGCAGTTAAAACACTCTACGTCTTTGTAGGTGTTTGTCTTTGCTTTGTTGGGGCTTCTCGACTTGTTTCCCGACCTCGGACTTTCCTTCCGTGGTGGGCTAGTCTCCTTGTCCCTTTTCTTTGGACTTCTATTACGCCCTGTGCTGGCACTGCGGTAATTCTTTCGCCACTGTGGTGACCTTGTCGGGGACTTATTCCGAAAAGCTTTCTTAAGTCGCTCGTCGAGCAAGCGATTTATCGCTGCTAGGTTCAGCGGCTCTTCCCCTGTTGCCTCTGCTCCCAAAGCCGCTACCTTGGCCTTGGAGCTATGAGGACAGAGATCTGGCTTATAAGCCAATTCCGGCAACAGTGAGGCTGCGAGAGGTGGAGGGGGTCTATATACCGCCTCGCTCTCGATGGTGGCTTCTATTTCAGCAGCTGCTTCTAGAATTTGTTCCACAGTGCTGTAGTCTTTCCGCTGCAGAATTCTTTTTATAGCAGGCAGCATGTTGTGGTATATCGCATCAAGCTGCTGTGATACACTGGGCTTCGGCACCATCCTGCGCATAATACCTTGCAGGCTTGTGATATACACATGTGATATAGGCACAAGCACGCACACACTGTGTGCGTGCTTGTGCCTCTGCTTGAAGCCTCTGCTGGTATCCTTGAGTTTTACCGAACCACGTTTTGGCACACGTGCAAAACTCTTGCCAGCTAGTCCATCCTCCCGTCTCATCAACTCGGTTTAACAACCACTCATAGGCGTAACCGGTGAATACCTCCTGGAGTGCAGCTAGCATCTGCTCTTCTGTAAGGTCGTTAATCTCTGCACCCCTCCATCTTCTGAATGAAGTGCTCGATGCTCATGCTGGCATCGCCGTTGAATCGGACTGGCCACTTTTCGAATACACTACCGGCCGCTCTAGACGAATTGTGGGAGGACGTCATACCACTGGTAGTGCTTCTACTACCAGGTACGCTACTCGTCTCGCCTGTAGCGTTTCTGCTCCTCCCAGAACCTGCTAGGGGTTGACGTCTAGCTCCCCTTGCCGGCAACGTCGTCATATTACGCGGCCGTGCTACTGGGCTAGCCATGTCCTCATTTCCATAGATACTGTACGTATCTTGGAAGTCTACCCTTGCAGGGGTAAACCACCTTGCGTCTTGCGTGTTGGCTTCGGAGGGGCTGGAGTTTGCTCCACTCTTGTGCTCGACGCGGCGCTACCCATCATCATCGCCATTAACATTTCGACGCTCTTCGTTAGCTGCTCTATCCTGGCGTCTGTTGCCTCCGCACGGCGTGTCAGAATCTTTACAGCGTCATCTGGCTCATCCTTCCCAGATTCCGTTGTCTCTTTCCTGTTTGCCGCTGGTATCGCTGGCTGACCTCACGCTCGCTGTACCATTACATCAGCCGTTCCTCTATCGTGAGTCGGAAGGGCCCTGGGATCCAGCTGCTCATCGTCCTTCCTATGACTATCTGCAACATTTCTTGCTTCCTCCTCCTCATCCGAAAGTTGCATTGCTGGGATTACCCACGGTGTACTGGCTGATGCTCGCGCTATCTTCTTTATAGCGCCTTGCCCGCATGGAACCCGTGTATTACTCGACCACCTTCACCGTTCTGCTACGGTCTGGTCGTGCGCCAATCTTTCTAGCGGGTGTGTTGCCGTAGGGTCATACGATTCATCCGCAATCGTATCACCTGTCGTTTCCAGCTTCGTTTCATCTATAAATGTTTGCCGGAACAGCTCTCTTTCAACGCGAGCTTCCGATGGCAACACTTCTCCAATGGGCATAAAATCCTCTTCAGCGTAGTCGCCCATTAACCATCGGTGAAGTCTGGCAGCTTTGGCTAACTTGAAGCCCTCAGCTCGAAGCTTCAACGAGGTCAGTGCTTCTTGTAAATCGGCGTCATCTAGTGCATAGCACCAGTCTTCTACGCTCTTTTCGGTTTTTTGAGCCATCTTTCACGCGTAGATTTCACGCTAGAATTTATTGACTATATGAAACTAATTCACGCAGCAGCAGCGGCTACCTAATCTGATAATTTACTAGCGAACTATTGTGTATTTGCAATACACGAAAAAACCACGCTTTCCTATCAGTATTAAGCTAGCCTAAAAAAAAATTAAAAATCTAACGCCTCTACTATAATAGCTATGGCGTGATTTTATTTCGCGGAGTCTAAGTGCAAAACAGCGTGCTTTGCAAAAAAAAAAAAAAAAAAGAGAAGTCCAAAAAAAAATCTAATGCCTCTATTCTAATAACTGTGGCGTGATTTTATTCCGTGGATTCTAAGTGCGAGACGGCGTGCGTTGCACCGAATTTCTGATCTCGCACTCTTTTGCTGTAGTATAATACGCGTTATGATGCGTATACACAGGTAGGCTCTATCATCAGCCAGCTGTGCTATCCTATACGCACGCACAATCACACACGCTCGGGTACGCGTACTATATCGCTTCTCCGGCGATGCGGCGCTTGCACTATGCCTGCGCTACGTACTGTAGCGGGCACACGCACTCGTAGCACTCGCACGTACTCTCCCGCCGAGCGGCTCGCGTACACACTCTCCGCGGGCTCACGTATACTCCCGCTATGCAGCGTACTCACACGCGCCAGCTGCTTCGTACTCGGCGCTCGCACACTACTATAGCGCGCACGGATTTTCCTACTCTCGCGCGCTGCTGCTTAGCCGACTAACGAACCGATATTTGTTTTGATCGGCTCGGCGCAAGTATAATGCTATATATCACGCCTAGGCCTTTTCGAACTCGCGGAAATTCAACCGTCTTTCTACGAAATTCGCTTACTTTTCGCCGAATCGGGAATTCCCCATCTCCAGTTCGCGCGCAACACTTTTTCTCTTCCTATCTCGCGTATCCACACGTTTTGGGCGCCAGTTGTAACGGGGTGGTTTTTAGGCGGCTATCTGCCTATGTACCCCGTACAAATGCAAAGTCCTCCTGCACTTTGCTTTTGCGAGATGCTGTACTCGCTCGTGTGGTCACCCACCTGCGACGATGTCCCGGTGCTCAGTATGCACTACACTCCCGTGTAGTGCCCGCGGAGGCGGCGCACAGTGTGACGGAATGAAAATATTGGTGACAAAATAAAATATCCCCTGCTAGGAGCGACCGATCGGGATGATTTTTTTTTAAAATGTAGCTTATACTATACAGATTTAGGAAAAAATATACAATTTTTATGAGCCAGCGTTGCTGACTAAGCCATATTGCTGATATCAGCAATATTTCGATAAATTCCATACTTTACACTTCTATTGCGTAGAAGATGCACTTGAATCAGGACACAAATATTATCGACGAAATCTAATCCTACATGCAAGACAAAACAGTAGAGCGAATCGCATCTTAGATGTGTTCAATCGAGCAATTTATCTAAGTGATCCAAAAATAAGTTTGTGCAATATTAATAAAAGAATGAAGAAAGCCAAAACCAAAATTACTTCGGAGATGTTACCATTAATTGATGAAATGTAAGAAACAATAGTTCAACAAAATATTTTTAACTTAGTGCAAACTATTCAATTTTCTATATCTATTTTTGTGCACGAAAATATTACTTTTCTAATCAGTGTAAAATGAACATTTTTGTAACTTACTATTTTTGATTTATTTAATTAACAAGTTGACAGTCTTTTGACAAAATTTGACTTATTATTTCTTCAAAATCTTTACAAAATATTCATTATAGTATAACTATTATAAACTATAATGATGCTTTTTAGTATCAGAGTACATTTGTGCGTGGACAGGACATTCTATTTTTAGAACTAGTTAGAAAATATCGTTTGATTTTCATCGAATTTATTAATATTATATCTATTTCAGAGTAACACTTTATGATATAGAAGTTGAAGATACAGAGACTGAAGATAGTAATGCCGAAGAAAGTAATGAAAATATATGGTCTCAATTAGTAAAGCCTTGTTTTGTAAAGATGTACTAATCGTACCACATGACTAACATGTGAGAAATGTTACATTTTCAATAATAATAAAAAAATTAAACTGCCATAGTCACCTGAAGATAATTAAACTCAGTAATTAATTTCAATCATTACATATACACACACACCCACACATACACACGCACGCACAAACATACACACCACGAGGGGGAGCTGTACCCCATGTGGCGCGTCCTCGGGTGGCGGATAGAGGAACGTTCGCTGTAAGCGCATAGTACTACGTACGTAGTGCTGCAAACAGAGGGTAGGAGAGAAATAAAATATCTCCCGCGGACCAAGCAGCTTATTGAAGATCTGTCACTACCGGAAACAAGGTTTGATCTTAGGGTTATGACTAAGCAGGCGCTCGCCGATTGCCGCAGTCCGACTCGACTTCGGTTGCTGAAGGGAAAGGATACGAGACAAACTGGGTTCTGACACTCCCAGGCTGCCGGAAAGTACAGGGGCCCGGGGATGTTTCGCCGACACGCCCTAGCTGCCCTATCATCCGGCGAAAATCCCAATGATCTCAATAGTGCCGGGTGGCGCCCGGAACGGGCCCTATTATGGTCAGAGGGGGGGCCTCGTTACCCTTTCCCGGAGGCTTTCTGAGGAAGACTTGCGCGGGGGCATGAGGCCAGAATTCACACCTGTGAAGCATAGCTTCGCGGAGAGAGCTCAGTGGAAGGTAGGTGACTAAAGTTGGAAGAGGAGGAAAAACAAAAATAAAATGCATAGTACATCAAAGAAATTAAACTTGGGGACTTCGGATACCCCAAAAAGTGTCTTAGAAACTGGGTTCCCTACCCAGAGATCGGACGATAACAGCAGTCTCAGTAGAGAAACGATTGCCATGGAGTGTAGTCCAATAAAGACTATTTCCGAAAGGGCAATACGGACGGAACAAGAGCAGGTAAATCAAGGAGGCAGTAACTCAAACTGGGACTACAACCTTGAAAGAAGAAATGACCAGCTGGAGCGCCTAGGAGAAAAGATCCAGGAACTAAGAGAGTTTATAAGGGACAAAAATAACGTCCATAAAACTATCAGGGACATGGCACGAAGCATTAGTGTCATGTATAAAAGTTTGTGCAGCGCGGAGGATGACCTGCTACAGTGCCAACGTCCAGGAACGGAAGGCAAGGAAACTCAGACAACACCAAGTCTGAAACCGAAAAAGGCGGATAAACCAAGGGAGGCCTTAAATACTCCGCAGGATAGGAGTAACAAAGAGGAGAAAGAGAGTAAAAGACTTAAAGAGGCAACTTGGCAAGAGGTCGTTACAAGAAAGGCAAAAAAAAGGAGAAACAGTTAAGTAAGGAGAACAACAAGGCTCCTGGCGTTAACAACCAGAGTAGGACCAGTAGAGACAAAACACAGCGGGCAAGACCGACCAGACCGGACGCTCTTATCATTAAGGCGCCGGAAGGAAGGAGCTACGTGGACATTTTGTCAACATTGAGAACTGCTCCTTCACTGAATGCCATAGGAGATAGCGTAAACAAAATACTCAAAACGGTGGCGGGAGATCTCCTCATAGAGCTCAAACGCACAAAAGAAGTTAAAACCGCAGACTTCCAAGAAGCGGTTAAAGCAGTACTAGTGGAAGGAACCACAATAAAAACACTGCAGCAAGAGGAGACCTTTGAAATAAGGGACCTCGACATACTTACTTCAAAAGAGGAGGTACTGGAGGCCTTGCAAAGGGAAATAGGAGAAAGAGATGTGATTGAGATCACTGCCGTAAAATCGCTGAGAAAAGCGTACGGAGATACGCAAATAGCTGTTGTGCAAGTGTCGAAAGAAATAGCGACCAAGTTCACAAAGCTAGAGAAAATTAAAATTGGATGGGTCAACTGTAGGATCCGTACATCGAACCGCAGTAAGGGGCCGCTTAGGTGTTATAAATGCCTTGGTTTCGGCCACGTCGCTATCAAGTGTACTGATCCGCAGGATAGCAGCAAATGCTGCTACAAATGCGGTAAGACGGGGCATGAAGCAAATATCTGCCGTAATGAACCGTGTTGTTTACTGTGCCGAAAAAAAGGCGACAACATGCCGACGAACCATGTCACTGGTAGCTACTTGTGCCCAGCCTACCAAGCAGCGGTTAAAAAAATCAGGAAAGGGTAATGAGAATAGTCCAGCTAAATCTCAACCATTGTGAGACTGCGCAAGACCTTCTCTGTCAGTTTGTACGAGAACACAAGTTCGATGTCGCTCTCGTCAGTGAGCAGTACAAAGATTTGAATGAACCATCCTGGGAATCTGACGACTCAGGTAAAGCCGCAATCTGGGCTTGCAAAGACTTTACCTTCCAGGGCAAGATGGTAAACAAGGAAAATGGCTTCGTAAGAGCGAAAATAGGCGGCATACATGTATACAGTTGTTACGTCCCGCCTAGCGCATCAATAGAGCAGTTTCAACAACTACTGGACCGGCTGGTGCAAGACGCTACGAATAAAAAACCAGCTATAATAGCAGGAGATTTTAACGCATGGGCGATCGAGTGGGGCAGTAGCAGAACCAATAAACGGGGACGAGTGCTACTGGAGGCATTCACGCTACTAGACTTGGTTCTGCTGAACCAAGGCGACACCCCGACGTTCAAAAAACGAGATGCAGAGTCATTCATAGACTTGACATTTGTCAGTAACTGCCTCGTAAGGCAGGTAAGCAAATGGATCGTGAGTGATCACTACACAAATAGTGACCACCTAGCTATAATAATGGAGCTAGGCGGACCAAACAGGAAATTCCGTACAAATCCCAGTAGTACAAGAACTGAATGGAAAACCAAAGAGTATGACAAAGAGTTATTCTTGACGATGTTTGACAATATTCGATTGACGGGATCAGCAGACGACAAGGCTGCACAAATGACGGGCCAGCTCACCAAAGCGTGCGACGCGGTAATGCCGAGAAAAGTGTCCAGTCAAAGATGGCTACCAGCATATTGGTGGAATGACAAGATCAAACAAGCGCGCAGCGTTTGCCATCGAGCTAGAAGATTGGAACAACGGGCAAGGAAGAAATTCTACCGAACCAGTAGAGGAATGGATACGGTGGAGAACTACAACGAAAAAATAAAAGAAGCAAAGCGCAACCTTAAAAGGTGTATAAGAGAGAGTAAACAAAGATGTTTAAGAGAGCTGCAAGATGAGGTCAATAAAGACCCTTGGGGCCGACCTTATAAAATTGTCATGAAGAAGATCAAGGGAAGTTACATACCCCCACCAAAGTGCCCAGAGGTACTAAGCAGGGTGGTAACAACACTCTTCCCAAATCAGCCGGACATTCCATGTGCTATGGTAGAAGAAATAGATGTAGATAATATACCCTTAATTACGGAGGAGGAGCTACTATCAGCCTGCAGGAGGGTTGGAAACAATAAGGCTCCAGGACTTGATGGCATACCCAATATTGCATTGAAACATGCCATCCAGGCTCACCCAGCAGAGTTTATAGACTTGTACAACACTTGTCTCACAGAAGGAACGTTTCCACGAAACTGGAAAAAGCAAAGGCTTGTGTTGCTACCAAAGGGTAGCAAACCACCTGGAGAAGGGTCGTCATACAGACCGCTCTGCATGCTCGATACACAGGGCAAAGTATTAGAGCGCATAATCTTCGTTAGGATGGAAGACAAAACCGAGGGGCCAGAGGGGCTTGCGGAACACCAGTATGGTTTCCGTAAGTGCCGCTCAATATTAGACGCTATCGGCTTAGTGGTGAATACAGCACGGACAGCCATAAGCGGGAAAAGATGGAAAGGCGGGACGAAAAAGTACTGCGCGGTGGTTACACTTGACGATAAAAATGCATTTAACTCTGCAAATTGGTGCAAAATTCACGAAGCACTAGTGAGACTAGGAGTTCCTCCGTATATAAGAAGAATAATGTCTGACTACCTCAAGGACAGAACTCTCTTATACGAGACCGAGGAGGGCACGGTGAATTATAAGGTTACCGGGGGAGTTCCACAGGGGTCTGTACTGGGCCCATCGTTGTGGAACATTATGTACGATGGCGTATTCAAGCTAAAATTACCAGAAGGAGCAATGATCGTAGGATTTGCAGACGACATAGCTTTGGTGTTGGTAGCAAAAGAGAAAGAAGAGGTAGCTGAAATTGCTAGTGAAGCTATCATTAAAATACAGAAGTGGCTAAATAATGCGAATCTGGAGCTTGCAAGCCATAAAACGGAGGCTATCCTAATATCTAGCAGAAAGAAGACGGAGACAATCACATTGAGAATAGGCGGTCATGAAATTACTTCTAAACCGACTATTAAATATTTAGGTATAATGTTAGACGCAAAGCTGACCTTTAAACAGCACTTGGAAGCAGCAGGAGAGAAAGCCGCAAAAACTACCGCAGTGTTGGCGCGGCTGATGCCAAATGTGGGTGGTCCCACACAGAATCGCAGAACGCTACTGGCAAGCGTTAGTACATGAATCATGTTGTATGGAGCCCCGATATGGGCAGACGCTGTACTGGTGAAGGCATATGGGCGAAAGCTCTCCTCAGTGCACAGGCGAAATGCACTTAGGGTCGCGTCTGCTTACCGTACGGTATCGGACGAGGCGGTCTGCGTTACTGCCGGTCTCCCGCCAATAGACCTACTAGCAAGGGAGAGAAAATCAATCGACGAAGGAAAAAGACGAGACAGCGGCAAAACCAAGATAGAAATTTGGGATGCCGCTAGGAAAGTAACAATGACGGAGTGGCAAAAGCGATGGGACTCTAGTAGTAAGGGTCGGTGGACACACCGCCTCATACCAAGTGTAGAAGACTGGACAAAAAGAAGACATGGGGAAATAAATTTCTACCTAACGCAGTTTCTGAGTGGACATGGATGCTACCGGACGTATCTGCACCGATTTAAATTCGAGGATTGCTCGGATTGCCCGACGTGCTTGAATGTAATCGAGGACGCTGAGCATGTGTTCAGTGAATGTCCACGCTATGAACAGGAACGAGAAGAACTTGAGTGCTACCTACAGACCAGAGTAACGCCTGAGTCAATTATGGTAGCCATGATGACTTCGGCCGACGGATGGAGCGCAATAAACAATTTTGTTGCAGACATCCTTAAGAAGGTCCGAAAGGACGAAGAAAAAAGAAGAAGAAGACGTGAGATGCAGCAAGAAACAGACGACCGGACGATGCGGTAAGAAGTAGACGGCAGCGGAAAACGTGATGACGGCCACATCAACAGACGAGGGCGGTAGCCCAAAGTTCCCCCGCGAAGCAATACTCAAACGGTGTTACCGCGGGGGGGCTTATTGGAGAAAGAGCCAGGTCCAACTTACTTAGGGTCGGTAAGGAGGACGGAGAGGATTCGGTTGCTGTTGGAACTCAAAAGCTAACGGTAAACGAAGGGTTTAGTGGGTGAGAGTCCCACACAGGTGGTACCAGACGGTGCCATATCGTCCATAATGGATTTGCCCTTAACCTCTCACTCTATAAGGGAAAAAAAAAAAAAAAAAAAAAAAAAACATACACACACACACACACACACACACATAACTCCGCTACACCGGTCCCAAGCCCGGGGCCCCACTACCCAAGAGGTGGGGAAGGAGGAGGGGGAGGAGTAACAACCTCGCTTAAAAAACCAAGGTGCATCTGGCCCGGATGCTAGCACTTTGTTAAAGGGCCCCTTCCTAGGGTACAGGAGCTAACGGTGCTGCCACGAAAGTCCTCGGCACCCCAGCACTGCTTAGAATTACCGAAACATCAGGTATTTAGGGTGGCAAGGACAATCAATCAAGAAGCGTTCTCAAACATATGAGTACCCAGGCAGGCATTACTAATCCTGCCGTCGATTCCGATCGGGTATCAGCCCCGGTGGTCGACGCTCGCCTCCTTGGGGATAAACCCCTTGGATCTGGGAGAGGCGAAAGTACGCTTTCGAAGTACAACACAACCAGCCCCGTTGTAGGTAACCTGGCACGGGAAGGCAATGGTAATGCTACAGGAAAGAAGGCAGAGAATATGGAGGTAGACGCAGATGGCGACAAGCGAGCAGAAAGCGCGACCTCCAAAAACGTGCACTTAGATCGCCTTGGCAGCAAAATCGATGAGCTGATCGATTATGTCAGGGACAGACACAATGTGCACAAACAAATCAAGGATCTCGCCCGGAGCATAAGGGCCAGCTACAGGGCTCACTGCTCTGCAGACGATAACCTTATGCAGTGCCAACGGCCAGGGACTAAGGGCAAGGTGACCCAAACAACCCCTGGCCTTCTGGAAAGGGCAATTAGCCTAGCAGAGGCGAATGAAGTGACCCCTAAGCCGGTCGGCAAGGGGAAACCACAGCAGGCTAGCCGCGTTAGTGGGGCGAGCACTGCAAGAAGAGTAGCCGACGACAATGTCCACCAGAGGGAGAAAGACTCGTGGCAAGAGGTGGTGACAAGGAAGGCAAAGAAGAAAAAAGAAAAAAGCGTGAACAGGAAGGACAACACTGGTGCTCGTGGCCAAGACCAAAAAGGCACCAGAAAAAGTAGGACGGCAAGAGCAAGACCTCCTAGACCTGACGCCTTAGTCATCAAGGCCGAGGGTGGAAAAAGCTACGCCGAAATCCTAAAGAAAATGAAGGCAGAGCCTAGCCTAGAAAAGTTAGGAAACAGCGTACATAGAATACGCAAAACAACAGCAGGAGATCTGCTACTCGAACTACGACGTTCCAAGGAGGTGGAAACAGCTGAGCTCCAGGAAGCGGTGAAAGCAGTACTAGTGGAAACTGCTACAATCAGGGCGCTGCATCATGAAGAGGCCTTCGAGATTAAGGATCTTGACATGCTGACCACTAAGGAGGATATAGTGGACGCACTACGCAAAAATAACGAGGAAGGACATAATTTCGAACCTACGGCGGTTAAGTCGCTTCGTAAAGCTTATGGAGATACGCAGAAAGCAATAGTACAGTTACCTGCCCAGATAGCCCAGAAGTTTATCAAGGGTGAGAAGATAAAGATAGGGTGGGTTATCTGCCGAATAAGGGCAATAAAGCGAGACACCCGCCCGCTCAGGTGCTATAAATGCTTGGGCTTCGGCCATACTGCTGCAAGCTGCATTGAGCAGCACGATAGAAGCCGCTGCTGCTACAAATGTGGCTCAGCGGGACATGTAGCGAAAGACTGCACAAACCAGCCCAGCTGCATTCTCTGCAGAGGAAAGAACGACGTAGAGAGAAGCGATCATGCCGCAGGTAGCTATAATTGCCCAGCGTACCAAGCGGCAGTGAAAGCCACAAAACAAAGAAGATGAGAATAGTACAGTTAAACCTGAACCACTGTGAGATAGCACAGGACCTTCTCTGTCAGTACGTCCGTGAGCAGAAGATTGATGTTGCTATAATCAGTGAGCAGTACAGAGATCTTGAACAGCCAAGGTGGGAATCCGATGGCTCCGGTAAAGCAGCTATTTGGGCGTGCAGAGACCTTACCTTTCAAAGTAGGATGAAAGTCAAAGAAGCAGGTTTTGCCAGCGCAAAGATTGAGGGTATACAGGTATACAGCTGTTATGCCCCACCCAGTGTGCCAATAGATCAGTTTCAGCAGTTCTTGGACCGGCTAGTACGAGATGTCAGGGCTAAAAAACCAGCTATTATAGCTGGGGACTTTAACTCATGGGCGGTTGAATGGGGCAGCCGAAAAACTAATAGAAGAGGACAGGCCCTACTAGAGGCATTCACACTTCTGGACATGGTGCTGGTGAACGAGGCAACGTACCAACCTATAAAAAGGTGGACGCTGAATCAGTGATCGACTTAACATTTGTTAGTAGATCTCTGGTAAAAGAGGTGAGTAAATGGACCGTAAGCGATCACTTCACTAATAGTGATCACCACGCCATTATAATGGAGCTGGGCACACAAAACATGGTGCACTGTACTACTAACCCTATAAGTACGAAAATGGAATGGAAAGCCAAGGAGTACGACAAGGAACTATTTCTGATGATGTTAGGAAATATCCAATTGACGGGATCAGCAGAACATAAGGCTGAACAAATGACAAAATGGCTCACCCGAGCCTGTGACGCAGTTATGCCAAGAAAAGTGCCCAATCAAAGATAAGCACCAGTATATTGGTGGAATGAGAAGATTAGATCAGCGCGCTCCGCTTGCCACCGAGCACGAAGGCTTGAGCAACGGGCAAGGAAAAAGTTTTACCGAACCGGTATTGGAAGCGAAGCTGTAGAAGAATGCAGCAGAAGAATGAAAGAAGCCAAGTGCACCCTCAAGAAGTGCATCAGTGAAAGCAAGCAGAGATGTCATAAGGAGCTGCTAGAAGAGGTCAATAAAGATCCATGGGGCAGGCCCTACAAAACAGTTATGAAGACACTCAAAGGAAGCTATATACCCCCACCAAAGTGCCCAGAGGTACTAAAGAGGGTAGTGACAACACTTCTTCCAAGTCAGCCGGACGCACCATATGCTATAGCAGAGGAAGTGCGGGAAGAAAATATACCTCCATTTACAGTTGAGGAGCTACTTGTAGCAAGCAAGAGGGTAGGAAACAATAAGGCTCCCGGTCCTGACGGCATACCAAACGTAGCGCTGAAGCATGCCATCGAGGCTAAACCTGAAGAATTTGTTGGCCTCTACAATGCATGCCTGGCCGAAGGGAGATTTTCGACGAACTGGAAAAAGCAGCGACTTGTATTGTTACCTAAGGGTAACAAAGCGCCCGGAGGGGAGACATCGTACAGACCATTATGTATGATGGACACTCAAGGAAAAATACTGGAGCGCATTATCAGCAACAGGATGGAGTGCATAATCGAAGAGACCAAGGGGCTTGCCGAGCACCAATATGGCTTTCGGAAGTGCCGATCTACTTTGGACGCGATCGGCCTAGTGGTAAACACAGCCCGAGCAGCCATCAGTGGAAAACGGTGGAAGGGCGGAACAAAGAAGTACTGTGCAGTTATTACTTTGGATGTCAAAAACGCATTCAACTCTGCAAATTGGACGAAGATACATGAAGCGCTTGAAAAGCTTGAGGTGCCCACATACATCAGGAGGATGATGGCCGACTATCTGAAGGACAGAACTTTACTGTACGAAACGGATTGCGGCACTGAAACTTACAAGGTCACGGCAGGTGTTCCACAGGGATCAGTACTGGGCCCGCCATTGTGGAACATTATGTATGACGGAGTGCTGAGACTACAACTCCCGCGGGAGGCTATGGTAGTAGGATTCGCAGACGACATAGCTCTTGTAGTAGTAGGGAAGGAAAAAGAAGACGTCGCTGAAATCACCAATGAAGCGATCACCACCATCCAGAGGTGGCTGAGAGAAACGGGACTTGAACTCGCTGGACACAAGACCGAGGCGATCCTGATATCTAGCAGGAAGAAAATGGAGACAATCGCCCTAATGGTAGACGGCCATGAGATAACCTCTAAATCGACTATCAAGTATTTGGGCGTTACTATAGACGAAAAGTTGACGTTTAAACAGCACCTTGAATTAGCAGGTAAAAAAGCGTCAAGAACGACTGCTGCTCTTTCTCGGCTCATGCCGAATGTCGGTGGAGCTACTCAGAAGAAAAAGAAGCTGTTAGCAAGTGTCAGTACATCGATTATGCTGTACGGGGCACCAATTTGGGCAGATGCAATGGCAATAAAAGCCTATGCGCGGAACCTGTCATCCGTGTATAGACGGAGTGCGCTAAGAGTAGCGTCTGCTTACCGCACGGTATCGGACGATGCAATAAGCGTCGTGGCAAGCATGCCACCCATCGACCTCTTAGCACTAGAGAGGAAGGCCATATACATGGCAAAACAGGAGAACAGGGATAGAACGAAGGCAGAAATCTGGAACGCTGCCAGAGAACAAACAGTAGCTGAGTGGCAGAGAAGATGGGACAGTAGCCTGAAAGGGCGCTGGACGCACCGACTTATACCAAAGATTGAAGACTGGATCACAAGAAGACACGGGGAAGTAAACTACTACCTCACGCAATTTTTGACGGGACATGGATGCTATCGAACATACCTGTGCAGATTTAATTTAGAAGACTGTCCAGACTGCCCAGCATGTTTGGACATGTGCGAGGACGCTGAGCACGTTTTTTGCTACTGCTCGCGTTACCAGCAGGAGCGTGAAGAGTTTGAACGCTACCTCCAGACCAGAGCAACTCCTGAGTCTATTATGGTAGCTATGTTCGCCACCGCTGAGGGCTGGCACGTGGTTAGTAACTACGCCGCGGTCATCCTCAAGAAAGTGAGGAGCGACGAAGAGAGAAGAAGACGAGAGATGCTGCAAGAAGTTGACGACCGGACGATGCGGTAAGAAGTAGACGGCAGCCTATAATGAAGAAGGTACGATAGTAGATCTACTAGATATGGACGCATAAGGAATGACAATCACATCAAGGAGACAAGGGCAATGTCCCTATGCCCCCCCGCGAAGTAATACTTGACCGTGGTACCGCGGGGGAAAAAGGCACTGAAGACGGAGCTTGGCCCTCCTCACCGACAAATCGGTAAGGAGAGTGAAGAGGATTCGGGTTGCAATTGGATTTTATATTCGGTCGCAAAACGAAGGGTTTTAGTTGGTGAGAATCCAACACACGGTGGCTCAGGCCATGTCATGGTCTATTAAGATTTTTCCCTCCAACCTCTTTCTCCAATTAAAAAAAAAAAAAAAAAAAAAAAAAAAAAAAAACATATATATATATATATAAGCACTTTTACCGCAGTAGAAGCGTGAAATGTTGAATTTATCGAAAAATTGCTGACTCCTGCACCTGTATATATACATATATATGATAGGTATACTTATATATTAGTCTTATATATATTTTTTCGACGAATTTGGTCATATACTGTATATACAAACACTTTTACTGCAATAGAAGTGTAAAGTATGCAATTTATCGAAAAATTGCTGATATCAGCAATTTGGCTTAGTCAGCAACGCTGGCTCATAAAAATTGTATAATTTTCCCTAAATCTGTATAGTATAAGCTACATTTAAAAAAAAAATCATCCCGATCGGTCGCTCCTAGTAGGGGATATTTTATTTTATCACCAATATTTTCATTCCGTCACACTGTGCGGCGGTATTCGGCGGTTTAAATAGGAAGAGGGATCGGGACGACGATCAAATGAACACACTACCGATTCTAATAAAAAGGCGTTTATTCAGTTAAGCAATCCGGCGTCCGTGTTGTGCGTATTCGCGTCGCGAGAAGGCCACAAAATATACCGGGGCTCAACGACTGGGGCCAAATGCCTCCCCAGTCGATCGCGCATAAAACAAAAGGAAATCAGATCCTACTTTTTGTCGCGAGGATCCTTGTTGTACGCTGGCCAGGGAGTCCTCTGCTCGACCTTGCCGTATTCCTGGGCTGTGGTAGCTTTGGTTGCTGCTGTTGCTGCTCAAGATGCTGCTGTTGCTTCTAGGGCTGCTGTTGCTGCTAGGGCTGCTGTGCTGCGGTTGCTGCTAGGGCTGCTGTCTTTGCTGCTGCTGTATCTATAACTTTTGTCGCGCGTCGTTGCTACTGCTCGCGAGTGCGGTCAAAAGTTAACTGTCTCGAATTTCCCTCGAATTGCGAGATCTCTACCGGCCTTCCCGCGCTATGGCTCTCCGCGCCGACGTGCGTGTCTCGCCGCCCGTTACACACTATACATACGCCAGTATTTTTACCAATCTTAGCAATGTTCAACATGTGCAAGGCTTTGCTGGTTGGTGACGCAAGGGAAGATCCCAAATGTCATGCAACAAAATTTCTTGAAGTACTAATTTTACAGTGTTAGAACTCGTTATAATTATTATTAGAATGATTAACACGCGAGGTCAAAACTTCAGAATTAAGGACAATGTGTCTTCAAGTTTTTATCACTGTATTGTATTACAATCAGACTTTGTGCCTCGAAACCATGGATATAGACTGCAAAGTACTTTAGGACAGTCATCAGAGCCGATTGTATCACACTTTATTAAAAAATTGATTCACGGCACCGATTGCTTCCTAGGGTAAATGATCTTTTACGATTGCAAAAATTTGTTTAATGTAAGGGCCAATTTTTGATAAAATTTTGTATTTATTATTTTTAGACTTCACGACAGGAAACTTTCTGTTCAACAAATTATTCCATCTTTGATACTTCTTTGAGAATGAGGATAACGAGGAATTTTTTTCAGACATTCAGAGGACTGATACAACGTGCATTAACTAATCATCTAATACCAAAGCAAAAGACATCATTATTGGAAATTATAGTGTTAGCAGATCAACATACAATAGTTTTAGAGAGCAAGCCAATTGAGCAAAGTGGAGCTTATTTTTTTTTAATTAATTTCATGTCTATTACTGTGTTACTACATCACAGACTGTACCCACTTCGTTTAATTTTGGTGGTACGCCTTTAGGCCGATAAAAATATAAACGTTTTGTGTTATGTAAATAAAAAAACTGTATAATGAGCGAATCGTAGCATGCGAATGCAACATGACCACCTCCAAAACAATTACGCATTTCCTACACCACAATATACCGAAAACGGAACAATTATAAAAACACTTTAACTTAGGTTGAAATATTATCTTAATCAGTTTCATTTTTTTGTTAAGATAAATAACTTTATATTTTAAATGCCTTGCATCAGGTACTTATATGCAGTACCATGTGCAGCACGCTTTTGTTGTAAGTACCACCTTAATTCTGCCGCGCATGGGCAATGCGCAAATAATTGACTTAGAAATACTATTACGATTTTTTATTTTTTATATATAAATTACCGAATATTTATAATAATCGACACGCGGGCAAATTAAATTAGCTGAAGGGCAATTTTTCTAAGCTTAGTAGAGTATAATAAACCCATTTTTTTAAGAGATATGGGTATTTGAAATGCATAAAAATGGAAAATCGTATTTCGATTTTTCCTGCGAAAACGAAAAAGGGGCTTATAAATCTATTAACGTAGATCGAAAGGGCTAATTAAGATCTATCAGATATGATTTTTTTTATTTCGAAATTCCAAACTTTGCAGGCCGAAACTTGCTTGGTGAAGTGATCATTTGATAGAGCTTTATTGCATAATAAAATGTGTCTGCTTTATTTGGTGATGTGCATTCCTTTTCCTCTGACTGAACAGTCTAACGGGTACGTGTTTGGAAAATATGTGGAGTTCGTCATCTACATCTGACCCGTGATCAATGCTTGAAGCTTAAATAAGCAAACGTAAATTGTTGTTATTGTTATTATTTTAATTATGTAGTAAAATAAACTGTGATTACAATAAATATTGTTATAATTACTGTAACTATTATAATTTATTCATTGACTAAGTATTTTTAAGCGTTTCGGATTTTGGACCAGATACTTCGGAGATCTACCCTATCCCAGCCTAGAAATTCGAAACACCGGCATTAATAAAAATTCAGAGGCACTATTTTTAATAGCTTATTCTAAAAATAAGAATTAATTTCACTGCTGCCTCGTAATTAACGAATAAAAAATAGGTTAAGATTGCGCAACTTATAAGGTTAAAATCATATTAAATACTTAGAAATTCGCCATTTTTAATAACATTAATAAACTGCACCATAATCGAATCGAAATGCGCCATCGTTAAACATGGATTTAATCCGATAGATTGATAGATATTGTAAAAAACCAATAAAATGCAATTTATCTATTATCTAGCGCACGTGGCGCGTGGGAGAATGCGCAGCGCATGTATCTATTCCGGTAACTGTTCTTGTTTCCTAATCTTTTGCGTGTAACGGGCCTAACTAATGTTATTTTTGTTCCCTGTTCCTTGTTCCTTTTTCTGTATAAAGTTGCTGTCAGCTGTGGGATATGTTCCAATTTTCATATGTCTCGTTTTATTTTTATGCTCTGCTGGTAACTACTGTGAAATATTCCAAAACAAAACAAATAAATTACAATAAAGTAATATAAGTATTTAGTTGTGCAAATAAAAATTAGCAGCTATTGTAATAATTAGTATTCTATCCAAAATATCAAACTAAATTTTTGGATTTGGATAATTATTTGTGTTGTTATGCAGACTGATTGGAATTGTATTAGATATTGTAAAATATAATTAACCTTATAACTATAATAAATATTATTCAATTATAAAACTTTAAGTTCATACAGTTATCTAAAAAGTGATTGACTTTAAAATTGATACAGATTATGGCGGAAAGTGATGAACGCGAATTGATAGATTCAACACAATCAAATTTTGTACAAAATTTATCAGCAGATCGGTTGAAATTACTTTATCCAATGGTTAATGAGGATGAAACTCCATTACCAAGGTCATGGAGTCCTAAAGATAAATATAATTATATAGGGCTTTCACAAAACAATCTTCGTGTGCACTATAAAGGTATTTAATTATTTAGATTAACGTTTTAATAACACGTACTCATTTACAATTAATTAAAATTTTCTCCATAATATATGTTGTGGCATGAGTAATGATCACTTCGCAAACACAATTATCATACATAAAATAATTATTGCATGAATTGAATAAAATTAAAATATAGATTAGAAACCATATCTTTCTACTTATATAATGTTGGCATATAGAGCATGCTTTTCCTTAGCATAATAGCGCATATAATTTAAAATCACTTGCATCCAAAGTGATTTCTGAAATTTTATTTCGTAAGTATATATTTATTTATTTGCAAAAGATATTCTTCATTTTCCACATTAACTGGTAATTTGAAATATATTTTAAAGTTTAAAATATAAATAATTAAATTTTTTAGGTTTGTCTTGACATTTTAAATAAATCCATTATTTTTACCATCTTTATAAATATTACTTCTTCCATTAAAGGTATTAGTCAATCAGCTATTATGCAGATGCTATATATATATATATATATATATATATATATATATATTAGTGGGGCTTCGCACCCCTGCTCGCTTCGCTTGCCAACTTCCCATTTCTGAATGAAAATTTGTATATTTGATTTTTATTAACATTAAACTACAGCATTATTATCAACCTTTATTTCATTTTATTTAAATAGTCATGAGTTACACGAAAAACTCTTGTATTTGTGTAAATAAATTTTAAAAAGCTACCAATGTTAAACACGATGGTCGCCATTTTATAGTTTGCCACTTGCAGCGTGGCTTTAAGTTGAAATAGCTGAAATATTAGAATTGTGACAACAACTTTAATTATACTGTAAGTATAATATAATATACATTTGTTTATATACAAATTGTATGTATATTGTATAAATCTGAACTGGATTTGTAAACGTTTTAGTTATAAACTTGTGGTCATTAAGTTGAGGTTAAGAATTTGAATATTGAATATGTTAAAAACAAACTTACAAATACATTTATAGCACAGTGTGACCTAAGCCCACACTTAGGTCACGCCAATCCGTGACCTACGTAGTCCTTTTTTGCACCGTGTTTATCACACTCGCTACGCTCGTGCGCTAACTTCACGGTGCAAAACAGGACTGCTTATGACACGGATAGGCATGACAGCGGGCTTAGGTAGGCTGTGCTATAAAATTCTATACAATACTCGTGACCTAAGTAACATTTCTGCATGGCGTAATTTTTCATTATATTTTTGTATACTTTAAAATACTGTACTCTTTGCGGGTTGGTCATTGGGTTAGCAAATGAACATAAATTTTATGACTTATGATGTTTTTTCCATAGAATCACAAACATTTGGTATATAAGGTAACTTTGCTTGTTTTCCCAGTATGCAAGTTTTGCACTTTTCCTCAGATTGCTTTACTGCATTATAGCTTGTCACCAATCCCTTGTTCAATGGGACCATATTTCTCCTATAGTCCAGTCAAATTAGACTTTTTTCAGGGACTAAATAAAATAAGGTAAAAGATTATTGGAAGTTGTTCTAAATGATGTCAGAATATTGGGACAATAGTTTGAGCGCGATTTCCGGCTGTGGAACATTGTTTAAATAATCAAAAAAAAGTGAGATAAACCGTTTTTTGCGCATAACATTTGAACCGTTGATGCTATTTGAAAAAAGTTTAATACTTTTTTTCAAGTATTAAAAATATCTACAAAATGAGATGAACTAAATATAAATCCGTTCATTTGTTTACACAAAAAAACGAAAAAAAATCGCCGATTTTAGTGTTTGTTAAAATTGTTGATAATTAACTTAGTTTTGCTTCAAAAAAATCATACTATAACTTTTTTTGACAGGTCTTTGTACACTTTACAAATGATATAAATTTTAGCTTAAAATATTCATAACTTTTTGTTTACTTCTATTTGTTACGTAAATAAGGCTCTTGCCAGATTCTAAATAAATTTTTTTTGAGACATTGGAGAGACTTCTCCGAGTATCTATTTTACTTGTAAGGAGTTATACTACAACGAACAATAAAGGAAAAATTAATAACTGAAGGGTAAATTGTTTAAACATTAAGTTGAAAATCAGGCATTTATAATGTTAAAAGTTAAAGGGTAAATTATTTTCCAATATAATTTCCACACCAATAACTTAACTGCTATAATTTTTATGCAAATTTTAAGCGTTTAATAATTGCTCTACAATAATCTGAAGCTACGATAATTTTTTTTTTTTTCAAAAAATCATTGCGGCTTTGTTTATTAATATTGAGAGCTCAAATTTACCCAGAAAACATCGCGTGCTGAGCAATATCGGCGCAACGTTGGCTCGGCGCGGTTGACGTCAATTGTCCGTCATTTTGATGTTAGTTTTTGTCAGGCGCAATGTAAAGCAAGCAAGTTGCAGACGATGTTGCAGAACAAATTGCAGAAAATTTTGAGCCAGTAATTTGTCTACAATTTGTCAGTACACTGTGTCGTTCGACAATATTATTATCGCGACTATTATTATTTATGATTTTATTGTTCACGAAGTCCTTTTTTTAATGTAGTTCTACCGAGTTTTATTTCTGCCGAGTTAGTGCACTGAAGTAAGTTAGTGGGGTTATTGCAGTGAAATCCCAGCTGTTTCGGACTTCGGAGTGAGACAAAGATGCCATGCACCGACGTATGCTGCAGTCTACGCTTGGAGCAGTAATATAATAATAACATATTTGCAGGAGCAACAAACACTGTTCTTGAACATGCAACAATTTCGGTGTGCATCGCGGAAGTTTGAAAAATATGTGTGCAGTGCAGTTATCGATTCCAGTGCAGTTCTTAGTTCTGATATTTGTGCAGTTATGAGTTTTCAAAAACAACCATGAGTATGTATACTTTCACGTCACCTCACAATCAATCTCAGTCATACTCTTATAAAAAAAAATATATAACTAATTTAAAATTTATGACATGCGTGTTTTGTAAATTATTGTGAAGTTTCTGCTAATATTCTAATACTTGCAGGAATCTTAACCTTGCATAGTGAGTACGTTACACAAGAATACTATCGTCTTAGTTTTTTGGTAAAAAGAAACACAGAGATTATCCTCTTGACTCTCTCCAAAAGCCTGCACCATTGGACCATGCAAAATTCATATTTATTAAACAACCAGAATGCAATGCTGATGCTCAACCACCAAGTCTGTACCCATCGCTAGTAATATAACTTCATACCCACCAATGCCAATAGCTGGGTCTTTTATTAAAACAATTAACATTGACAACTACAACTATTGAATTAAGTGTAGAATCTACTGACATTACTGAAATCAAAAGCATTTATAAAACTGAGATTAATTGTTTATTTGAATCATTATATAAATTTGTTGTTTCAAGTGTGATCTATTAATTTGTTTACTTTGCAGGATTAGTACAAGATTAAAGCAGTATTTGGACATCAGCCAACAAAGTGATGGACATTCAAACAAGGACCAGCAGCGTCAATTAGATAAGTAGCTTCAATTTTGCTACGACACTTCTGGATTCTAATAAATTTTTATATCTAGAAAGTTATTGTATTGATTGATTTTGTTACACAGCTAATATATTTGAAATTGTTTTTTCTAGGAGGAACTCAATTCAACAGTGCATCTTCATCAAAACCACTTTATGCATCGTTGGATCACCTTCATGTAGTCACTGAAAGAGCAGAAGTTATCATCAAGGGTAGCAACATCGTGAAGGCCATTTATTTTTTCAATGAAGCAAAGAAGCCGATATGTATCAAAAGTTACTCCATAAATTTGATCTTTGTTTACCTATTAGCATAATCGTCTGATATATATTTATTTCTTTGTACAGCTCATCAAGTTTTAAGGCAGCAGCTTGAGTTTTATGTATACGATAGATCGACAGCTGCTACTGGTTACATTACATTCTACTTTCAGGTAAACATTAATTTAAATCATTCACTTCAAGGAGTATAACTTTTATAGACAGATAAATGTCTCTTTTGGAATGTATTAAAGTATTACTCGATCAATTAAATTATGAGTAAAAAATTAATACAGAATATCAGACATAATGAATTAACCTTTTGCTGCAAAGTTTGTGGATTCTACAGTATTTTCATTTTCAGAAATTTATCATTCTTTGCATTTTTGCACAATAGACTCATATGTATGTACAAACCGATACTTCAATTTGGATATTTTTCCAAGTCTATTGTGCAAATTGACTAAGTATGATAACTTTCTGGATATAAAAATGAACTAGAATCAAGAGAAATTGCTTGCAAAAGTTATCTCATTGTCTTTGAATAACTGGATCAAAATTTTTACTCGTACCTCAATTGGTCGTGTAATATTTTTGATACACATCATAAGAGACAATTAGCTTGCTGTTATAAGTTATACAGCTACATTCTAGGCTATTTTTACATTCAGAAAGCTATAATACTTTATATTTTTGCACAATACAATTTTGACATATTGCACTTTATTTTCAAACCGTAAAATCAAAATTTTTTCCAAATATATTGTGCAAATTGACTAAGTATGATAACTTTCTGGATATATAAATGGACTAGAATCAAGAGAAATTGCTTGCAACAGTTATCTCATTGTCTTTGAATAACTGGATCAAAATTTTTACTCGTACCTCAATTGGTCGAGTAATATTTTGGATACACACCATAAGAGACAATTAGCTTGCTGTTATAAGTTATACAGCTACATTCTAGGCTATTTTTACATTCAGAAAGCTATAATACTTTATATTTTTGCACAGTACAATTTTGACATATTGCACTTTATTTTCAAACGTTAAAACCAAAATTTTTCCAAATGTATTGTGCAAATTGACAAAGTATGATAACTTGCCTCACAGGGAAGGGCGAGGCCGGGGCCCTTCTCACCCCCCCCCCAAAAATAAACATTAATATAAATTCTTAATTTATTTCAGGAGTTCCTTTTGCAGTCCATCCGCAGTCCGCTTTCGTACTAGCATGCTATATATTAGGTAATGTTTATTCAATATATTAATTATGGTAATCTTATAACAATTTTAGTAAAATAATTATATATAAATTTTTTATACTTGTTTTAAATTAATTATAATTGTAAATTTATTACCATTGTTTTTATTTAAATAAAAAAATATTTTAAAAATTCATTGTCATTTTTAATTTGCGCGCCTATAATTTATAGGTTATGAACGCTCGCCGAATGCGCATGGCAGAAACAAATATCTGTCAAATTGACGATCAAATTGACTACCATTATGCGTCAACACGCCGGGGCTACTTGCCCGCGCGCACGCGTCGTGCAGAACGTCGTATTGGCTGAATGTTGCTTGCAATTTGCCGAGCGATGTTTTCTGGGTATGGGTAATCTGCAATAAGAATTAAACTGTCGTATAAGATATATAAGCAACAATCAATGTGAATACCCAGATAACATTGTGTCGGCACAAAGATATCACGTGCCAGCACGTGTTGCCGTACGACGAGCGACCGCCCCTACCCCAGCCTATAAAAGTATATTTTAAAAAAAAATAAAAATACTGACCCATGTATTTTAATTAGCTCTATCCAAAAACATCACCATACCAAACTGCTCCACCTTATATTTCTAATAAAAAATCAATAAAGATTTGGGAAAAAAAATTAATTATCTTGATTTTGATACTGCTATATCTTTTTAAATAAACAATATTTTAAACTGCTCCAAACTGCTCCAAACTGCTCCAAACTGCTCTACATCCATATAATACTGCTCCATAGTAATTTTTATCGGCTCTCATTCATTGCCGAGATAAAGTTTAAATTACATGCCAATGGTATTTAAAAACTTATTTTATTTTCGATACTGCCTTAGGTGCCACTGCATTAACTATTAGAAGGAGATTTTCAGTCAAATAATATGTGATAATCTAAGAAACAGCGATGGTATTTTGATAATACTAAAAGGTAGCGATGGTAGTTTTATAATACTAAGATCGCCAGTCAAACGAGTGGGAGAGTTATGTTTTGCACGTGCATCAAATATTGTTTTTCAATTCAGGATGTGTAAACTGCGACTGAAAATTCGTATAACACGTAAAGCGGTACTTGACACACGCTGCATCGAAAAGTATATATTTTCAAGTTTACTAATATCAATACAGTAAATGAAATTTATTCAACTTCAAATTTCTATAACTTAGAGAAGATCGCGATCCTGATCTAATTATTCGCGCGAATCACTCCAAAAATAAAAACACTTTAGCACCGGGATATCCTCGCAGGAGGTGTACACGTCACTTTCGGAGTCCTGGATTCGGCGTTCATTCAAATGTAAACTTTACGGGAACACGCGTAAAACCAAGAGACGAACTATTTTCTCGAAGAAAGACAAAACAGCGTGTAGCTTATGTAAGGGGCTGATTATGAGTCGGCTCATTGCGACGCTATATCAAGCATGCGCGAATCAGCAGGGAATCTCGAACAGGATACGAATCGTTTCTGGAATCCCTACAGCCTTGTTTTTTTTCTTCCTCTAATTTTGGATTTTCCTGCATCTCGAGAAACTCGCCGGATGAGCAGATGCGCGAAAGATTAATTAATGAAGCGATGCGAACGACGCTATGTGGATTTGCTTACAAGTTGTCACGTCGCGCTTCGGAATATGGGTCACATACTGCGAGAAACGTACAAAAAGCTTTTTGCCGCGTGTTTGTAACTTTGAAAACGGCAATTTGCTTGTTGTAAGCCTCAACGAACTATAGGAAGATACAGACATTTGGAGCAGTCGATAATGAAAACTCTTTGCATTTATAGTTTATGTGATAAATGGTTTTAGATTTTTCTTTTATTTTACAATAAAATTTACAAACTTATGAACAAAAATTTCATGATAAGATCCACTGACTTCGAACTTATATCGTATAATATTATAACACGCATCGGTCTTATAATATGGGCCTATTTATACTATTTAATAATTTAATACACGTTCTAGTAATGATTATATATTCTGTAAACACGGTTGAGCCCCTCACTTCATTGAATCTTTAAGCATATGAGAGCCGCGCCTGCGCGCTACGCGCTTCAGTCAGCTCATTTCTGACAAAATGAATTTTATTTATTTTGCAGTTAACTATAGCGGAGCCGATAAAAATTACTATGGAGCAGTATTATATGGATGTAGAGCAGTTTGGAGCAGTTTGGAGCAGTTTAAAATATTGTTTATTTAAAAAGATATAGCAGTATCAAAATCAAGATAATTAATTTTTTTTCCCAAATCTTTATTGATTTTTTATTAGAAATATAAGGTGGAGCAGTTTAGTATGGCGATGTTTTTGGATAGAGCTAATTAAAATACATCGGTCAGTATTTTTATTTTTTAAAAAAATATACTTTTATAGGCTGGGGTAGGGGCGGTCGACGAGCTGGTTTATGACTGCCCGGTGTCGCAACACAGGGACGGCAGAGGAACGGCACGCTGTGCTTTTCGTATTTGAAGCTTTTACGGCACGGCATGCCGTCGTTGTGCCGTTCAACGTGCTAACACTGTGCCGGCACAACGACGGCACGCGCTGTATTTATTTATTTATATATATATATATATAAATAATATTATTTATTATAATAAAAAATAAAAACAATAATATTATGATAAAAATATATTTATTTCACCTAAAAATACATTAATAATTAAATAAATACATTAAAAAATATAAATAATATATTTATAAAAATATCTTAAATAAAAACCACAAAAACAGCTCCTGGTATTTTCTATTATTGTTACCTGAAAAATAAAAATACTTTTGTTGTAATAGAAATCTAATAATATTAAAACAAGTAATAATAATTATCATTATAATTTACCTTCAACAAAAACTATCGATAAAAATCGATAATGCCTCAGCCTTTTTAAGATACCTGAAAAATAAAATTTTCTTTTTTTTAGGGGTGGGGAGGGGCCCAGATCTCGCCCCCCCCCCCCTGTGAGGCACAACCACATAATTTGCCCCTCCATCAACGTATCCTTACATTTTTTAATCTAACTCTAAATATCTAATGAATATTTTAAATAGAACATAAACAAACTAATAACCATAATAAAAATGTAAGCTTACGTTGTAAAAAAATAAGCAATAATTTAATAATTTTTAACTACTTATACATAGAAAAACATTGAAATATTAAAATAAAATATTTTAAAATTATTGCATATCTTTTTTAAACTAGAATAAATTAAAAAATTATTATTATAAATATGTAATTAAATTAAAATTAAAAGCGAACCCAGTTATTCCTCCAAGGACGTAATCTGGGATTGGATGTAGGCGAGTTCTTTCTCGTCGGCGGCGTTCAACAGGAACTCCACTTGTGAGAACTGCGTCTCGTCGTCGTCTTCTTCCTAGACAGTCTGCTCCTGCTGGTTCTGCCCATCCTCGAGCTCGCTGCCTTTTACCTGCTGCAGTCCTTGGTCCTCTTCGTTGCGGTGATTGTCGACCTCTGGGAACATATCTTGTTCACCATCATCAGCTGGAGTTTCCTCTTGCTCGACTGGAGGGTTGTTCTCCTCCTCTTCCACTTCTGGGGGCTCCTCAAGACGACGCCTTCGAGGGGGTGGCTCATCATCCTCGAGAGCTTTGGCGTTTTGCTATTTCGTTTCGGAAAGTTCTTATTTTCCGACATAGCAGCTATTAAAAATAAGAAATTATAATTATTGTTTGTACAACACCTAAAAATTACCAAATAATAATTAATTACCTTCGCAAGCATCCGCAAAACGTGTGGTGTTCAGCGCAATCAGATGGTTCTTTTTTGAACCAAGCCATGTTATGTTTCTGACCAAGTTTTCAGTGGCCTTGAAGCATCTCTTCATGTACATGGCTGCAGCATCCGTCTCGTTCCTCCCTCCCAAATAGGCTAAGAAGTTTACCTGAAAATAGCATGTAAATATTTGTAAAAATATTCTAGTCAATATAAACAATTTATTAATAAGAAATACTTACAACATCCGCGTATACTTCATCCGATACATTGTCGAAATCGAGAAGATTATCGACTGTCTCGAACGGGAAGCATGATGGAGTATCCTTGTTAAGGATATGCTTCTTCTTAGTCAGCTGCTTGAGCATGCTATGACACTCGCTAAATCATATATAAAAATATTATTAATTAAGAAATTAACTTTCTTTTATAAAGAGAACATACGTTGTCTTGTCCTCCAGCCCCTTTATTTGAGCAGACATTACTCTGTGAAAAATAAAACATTTAACATAAATAACAATTTTATGAACTAATGTTTAAAGTAAAGTTTACGAAAAGAACTTACTGCTGGTTTGTTAAGACTTCGCGAAGCATGGTTATTATCTCTGTAAAAAGAAATATGTTTGAGTAATTTTGCGCCAAAATATAGCAGGCAAAAAGAAACTAATTTTTTTACATGCATGATTACGCTGGTGATTGTGCACGAGATATTATCGACCATTTTATGACGTGCATAATCACGTAAATAATCATATGTATGGCGCTAAATTTAAATTTTTTAAATATTTACCAGCAGCCGGCTGAGCTCCAAAATTGAACCCATCACCTCCTACTTTGGTCCCAGTGGTAGGTTCAACCTGTGCTTGAATTTGTGCGCATAATAATTTTTTAGGTGTTTGTTTATGTGTGACTAATGTTTGTTTATGTGTGACTAGTGTTTGTTTCTGTGTTACTGGTGTTTGTTTTTGTGTGACTGGTATTTGTTTTTGTGTGACTGGTGTTTGCTTCTGTGTGCGTGCTGTTTGTTTTTGTGTAGATGTAGCTTTGGGGATGAATGAAGAGGTGGACGGAGAATAAAAGGATGTCGATGGCGAAATCGATGTCAAACTTCGATTTCCTGACGAACATAGCTTCTTTAACTGGTTCTCCATCTTCATCTTCAGCTCCTCTACAGCTCGAGCTGGTGGTAAAGCTCCTAGCTCTCGTTGCTTTTTCGACATCTATTTAAGATAGCTATCGGTTAATATAATAATAGCAAAAATAATCATTTTAATAATAGTATTAATAATAATAGTAGTAGTATTAGTAAGTAGTAATTTCATGCAAAGAAAGAAAGTTGGAGTGCTACCGCGCGATTTGATGAATTAAAAAATCAAATGCCACTATTTGAAAGATGCGAAGATAACATCTTAATGACAATAAAAGATCCTGGCTGAGAATCACCTTCTCCTGGCCAATATGGCATTCTAAAACACTTATCCTGCATCTCACCAAGTCTAATAATAAAAGGCTCAGGAGATAAAGAAGAACAAAGGAAAACGTGCACATCTGACGAGGGACAAGGAAGAGTAAAAAAGTTGTCTACACTTAAATATCGTTTTACAAGCAGATAGCACTCATTATTCTCTTGCATTTCGATTACGTTTTGCACAATACAGATAAATCCATTTTTTAGAATAATCGTGCTATCTTCCTTGTTAATCGATATGGAGTACTTTCCTAATACAACTTTTCTGTACTGATTACAACTATGTTCATCTAATCTAAGAGTTGGCCCTCTGGAATGCCTACCAACGAATCTTGAATTATCATCAATATTCTTACGAACATTAACCCTACAGTTCTCGGCCCTCCTATTGGCAATCTGTTGCAGAAGTAAATGTGGTTTTCGACACATTTTTCTAAAATAACTCATGTTATTCTCATACGGGAAAGCAGACATAGATTCTAAGGATCCAAAAGATCTAACGTCATCTGCAAGATGTAATAAGGTTTGAGTGTTGTATGACATGAATTCATCACCATAAATATTAGAGGCTGTTTCAACGAAGAGTTCAAGCCATTCGTCAGCTACATTAACTGATTGTCGAGAAGGAGGATTTGATAGAATTCTTACCGCTGCGTGAAGCAGGATAAAATGATGATAAACGGCAGGATCGACAAGAGCAGAAAATATAGCTGGACCACTGTACATAAGAATTTGTCGAAACTCTGTAGCTTTAAATTTGCCATGTTTATCAAGATCTACTGGCTTTCGAGCAAAATCTTCAGGACAGTAATTTTTAACTTGCTCTAATCATTGAGACAACAGGGCTACACGGTCTGGAGAAATCTTAATTGACGGCGTAAACCTGCCATCAATTATACCCAAGAATATTTTTTCCATAATACCTAGACAGAGGAGATGCATGTACTCGAATACTGTATTGGAAATAATATTAAATGGAAAACCCCTGAGCGAACAATCTATACCTCTGTGATGATGATCAGCATCAAGCTTTTCTAAATACTCTTCTTGTGTACGAGCAACACTATCAATACCCTTGTATACCATAACACCTGCTCGTACACATCGACCCCTAACCCAACATCTAGAGCAAGGCGCAGTAGAATTATGTCCTCGATGACCAAGAATAAATGCTCGAGCAGGAGCATCAGCAATAAAGCACCTTAATTCTACAGGCCTGTCTTTATCAGTAGTGAAACCATCTCTTAGAATTTGGTTCAACTCGTTAAGAAACGGTTCCAAAAATTCTGAAGCGTTATTTGGTTTCTTTTTCCCTTTAAAAATACCTACAACTTCTGGTGAACTACTAGGGATATTGGCAATTCGAATTTGAATTGGCCACAGAACAATATTGCTATTTTTATCGAGTGATGCACCGTCCGTATTCCAATCCAACTGAAGACTATCAGGAATCAGATGTGCTGGGGACACAAGAAGAATTTTTTTTAAACCTTCTGCAACTCATAAATGCAAGTATTCGCCACCGGCAGCTTGTACAGGAACGGCAGATACAGCAGGAGTTTTCAAAATAGTCCTTGGGTCAACATGAATCGAAGAAAAACAATGATGACTACGAAGAACTTGCAGGATACGTTGAGCTTGTACATGAGACATATTTGTCTATTTAAATGCCAAAGCAAGCTTATTTTCCATATCCTATACACTATCATGAATAGAATCCTCTGATGAAGTCGAAGGCAATGACCGAACATCATCCTCATCATCCTCATCATTCTCTTCACTCATGTGCTCATTCAAATACTCATCATTATCTTGATTCACGCGCTCATCCAAATAATCGTCTGCATCCGACATGTTCACATCATTCAGAGAAACCTGATCTAAGCTCATGGAATGAACACTAACAGTATCACTAACGGAACAATTAACACCATCTTCTTCAGAAGCAGCTTCCACATTGTTAATGGAAGAATCAAAAGACAAATCACAACGAGCTCTATCAGCTAAACGGATCATTCGAGCTCTGTATGGCGCTGAATATTCCTCCAATTGCTTGCGAGAACGAAAACTCTTGACCTTGTACATAATGTACAAGTTAAGTAACTAACACCTAGCTTTATAATCAATAATATAATATGTCTAAGCGAGTAGAAAAAGTATCAGGAGGCCCAAAGTAAAATAATTATCAGAGAAGTATCAGGTGCTCAAAAGTAAAATTTTCTTAACCAAAAAAATGTATCAGGGTACAAAAAGTAAAAATATAAAATATATTATATTATGTCAAAGCGATTAGACAAATATGCAATGCTAAAAAAGGGACGAATTTACTTTTATTTTATCAAAAAAAAAGTGTTAGAGGGCAAAAAGTAAAAGCAATTTATCGATTATAATATATCTAAGCAATTAGACAAACATGCGAAACTTTAAATAAGGGATGAAATTACTTTAAATTTTTATCACAAAAGAAAGTATTGAGGGGGGCAAAAAGTATAAATATTTTATCAATTATATTAAAAATTAGACAAACATGCAATACTTTAAATAATTAAGGGATGAATTTACTTTGAATTTTTTCTACCACAAAAATAAGTATTGGGGGGCCAAAAGTAAAAATATTTTATTTATTATAATCATGTCTAAGCAATTAGACAAATATGCAACACTTTAAACAAGGAATGAATTTATTTTGAATTTTTTTAATCACAAAAAGAAGTGTTGGGGACAAAAAGTAAATATATTTTATTTATTATTTTATGTCTAAACAATTAGACAAACTTAATACACTTTTAACAAGGGATGAATTTATTTTGAATTTTTTTAATCACAAAAAGAAGTATTGGGGGGGCAAAAAGTAAAAATATTTTATTGTCTAAACAATTAGACAAACATTTTTATTTATTATAAAAGATATAAACTTTAAATATTTTTTAATGGCAAAAGAAAGTATTAGGGGACAAAATGAAAAAATAAATATTTTATTGAAATGTCTAAAGGATTAGACAAACATGCGACACTTTACAGGGATGAATTTACACTTTTGTAATAAAAAAATTACCGGGCCGAAAGTAAAAATAAATATTTTTAGATAATAAAACCTCTATTACAACTAGCAAATGTTTAAACAAAGAAATCTAATCGAAAAACCAGACAGAAAAAGTGAGAAGATGAATTTACAATCTGAAGTGAGGTTATAATAATAGACGCGAGATATGGGACGTATATAATATTAAAATTAACTTAACGTTATAATCTAGCTGCAATCTGGAAAGATCTGGATCACCAGGAACTCCTCCAAGGCTGCGAATCGTTTAGGAAGTCAGGAAATCTTGCACTAATATATCTCAGCACGTTGAAAGAGTTTGCGAAATAGGAGGCAAAACGATGACTGTCACGACAAGGCTGGCACGTGGTAATGGCTAATGGCCGCCGCGCGGGAAGTGCGTGCGACCGATCATGACGGTACCATAACAGCACACCGACGTAACGCCGTGCCGTACAACATGCTCACTGGACGCATTACGTGCTGTTATCTGGGTGGCACAGGGACAGCACGTCGGTCTACTATAGGCGCTGTCGCGAGCATGACGGCACCACAACAGCACAACGATAGTACACCGTGCGGCTCAGTATGCTCTGTGAAGTGCGGCGCGTGCTGTTATCGGGGTATTTACGATGAGTTGGTGACAAAATGACAGCGCGTTTTTGTAGAGAGTGGGGCGCGCATACGCCGCGCACACAGCTGTCCCGCATCTGAAATTTGGCCAAGCGTCTTCTATTTGAAAAAGTGAGAAAATGTATCCTTTTCTCGGGAACTAATGATCCGATTTTGATGATTTTTCTTAATTAGAGGTAGAATTAAAAAAGAATAACAACCACGGTGTTCGTTTTTAGATAAAAAAATTATTTAATTGCAAATTTTTTTACAACTCTTTATATTGATACTTACAGTGTTTTCAATAATATTTATATTGTACTAAAAATGATTTATTATTAAATGAGTTATATTGTAAAAAAGAAATTGTTTATTATAAATTATTTATATTGTAAAAAAATTTTTTATTATTAAATATAATATTATTTAATAAATGAGTCAAATTAATGTAAATAAATATATATTATTCCATCACCTATGTTTCCTTATTAATGTAGAGTTTTTAAAAAATTTGCGGTTAAATAATTTTTTTATCCAAAATAGAACACCGTGTTTGTTATTCTTTTTCGATTCTACCCCCAATTAAAAAAAGGATTATCGAAATCGGATGATTATTTCCCGAGAAAAGGCAAAATTGTCTCGCTTTTTCAAATAGAAGACGCTTGGTAAAATTTCAGCCGCGGGACAGCTGGGCGCGCGGCGCACGCGCTCCCCACTCTCTACAAAAACGCGCTGTCATTTTGTCACCAACTCATCGTAAATATTCACATTCATTGTTGCTTATATATCTGATAAGACCGTTTAATTCTTATTGCAGATTACCTATAAATTTGAGCTCTCAATATTAATAAACAAAGCAGCAATGATTTTTTGAAAAAAAAAAAAATTATCTTAGCTCCAGATCATTGCAGAGCAATTATTAAACGCTTAAAATTTGCATAAAAATTATAGCAGTTAAGTTATTGGTGTGGAAATTATATTGGAAAATAATTTACCCTTTAACTTTTAACATTATAAATGCCTGATTTTCAACTTAATGTTTAAACAATTTACCCTTAAGTTATCAACTTTTCCTTTATTGTTCGTTGTAATATAACTCATTACGAGTAAAATGGCCCGTCTGAGGAGTCTCTCCGATGTCTCAAAAAAAAAGTTTATTTAGAATCTGGCAAGAGCCTTTCTAAGTAACAAATAGAAATAAGCAAAAAGTTATGAATATTTTAAGCTAAAATTTATACCACTTATAAAGTGTACAAAGACCTTCAAAAAAAGTTATAGTATGATTTTTTGAAGAAAAATTAAGTTAATTATCGAAAATATTAACAAACGCTAAAATAGGCCATTTTTTTCGTTTTTTGAGTAAATAAATGAACGGATTTTAATTTAGTTTATCTCATTCTGTAGGTATTTTTAATACTTGAAAAAAGTATTAAACTCTTTTTGAATAGCATCAACGGTTTAAAAGTTATGCGCAAAAAATGGTTTTTCTCACTTTCTTTGATTATTTAAACAATGTTCCACAGCCGGAAATCGCGCTCAAACTATTGTCCCAATATTCTGACATCCTTTCGAACCACTTCCAATAATCTTTTACCTCCTTTTATTTAGTGTCCAAAACAGGCCTTTTCAAGTCTAATCTGACTCGACTACTATTGATATGTCCTAATCTGCGATGCCATAATGTTGCATCCTGTTTGCTGACGAAAGTGTCTATACGGACAGGTCCCGTGTAACGTCCGTGTAAAAAATTAGAAAAATGACTAAAAGATGACTTTTTCCGTTATCTTTCGTAGGATTTTCTGTGATACACCGTGTAAGATGCTCTTGCCGTAAGCATCCGTAACCAGCCAATGAGAGAGCCGCATGTTTCCGTAACTTCTCCGTAAAAGATCTCTGACCAATCCGTAAGCGTTCGTGAAAGCTCCTTAAGAGTTCGTGAAGGTTACTCCGTAAGATTCGGTGATAGCTCCGTGAAGTTCCGTACGAATAGAAGAGAAAATTCCGTAAGATTCCGCGAGAGCTTCGTCAGATTCCGTGAGAGCTTCATAAGATTGCATGCGTGCAGAAAATAGTTCTGTAGCTTTCCGTAAGAACTCCTTAGGACTTTTTACGTATAAAAGAGAGATCCGTAGAAATCCGTAACTGCACTGTACGATTCCGTAAGATTCCTTAAGAGCTTCGTGAGACTCCGTAGGGGCAAAGGTGGGCTCCGTAAGAATTCGTAACTGCACCGTACGATCCCGTAAGAGCTTCGTGAGGCTCTGTGGGGGCAAAGGCGGGCTCCGTAGAAATTCGTAAGTGTACCGTACGATTCCGTAAGAGCTTGGTGAGACTCCGCGCGGGCAAAGGTGGCCTCCATAGGAATTCGTAATTGCACCGTTGATTCCGTAAGAGCTTGGTGAGACTCCGCGCGGGCAAAGGTGGGCTCCATGTGTTTCCTTAAAAGTTTCGTACGGTCTCGTATGTGCAAATTTCTACTGAGCCCACTTTTGCTCCTTTGGAGTCTCGCGAAGCTCTTAAGGAATCTTACGGAATCGTACGGTGCAGTTACGGATTTCTACGGAGCCCTCCTTTATACGTACAAAGTCCTAAGGGGTACTTACGGATTCCTACAGAATTCTTTTTTGCACACACGCAATCTTACGAGGCTCTCACGGAATCTTACGGAATTTTCTCTTCTATTCGTACGGAAGTTCACGGAGCTATCAACGGTATCTTACGGAGCTCTCACGGAATCTTACGGATTTTTCTCTTCTATTCGCACGGTAGTTCGCGGAAATGTCACAGAATCTTACGGAGTAACCTTCACGAACTCTTAGGGAGCCTTCACAAGCTATTACGGAGCCTTCACGAACTCTTACGGATTGGTCAGGACAAGTGCATTTTACACGGTGTATCACAGAAAATCCTACGGAAGATAACGGAAAAAGTCATCTTTTAGTCATTTTTCTAATTCTTTTAGTCTGAGTGTTCTTCTATGAGCCTATATTTGTTGATATAAATGTCCAGATCGACTGGTACACTATCTCTATAATTATCAAATATTATATGTATATAGTTTTTGTTACATTCAACGCTAATTTATTAAGCTCTAACTGTTAAGCTATAAATGATTGACATAAAGTATCAATAGGAGTGGTCCCAGAATAGTACCTTGAGGTACACTCGTAGTTATAGCAACTTTCAGATGTTCCTTACTTTTTGCCTTCTGTTGTTTAGGTAACTTGATATAAGTTTATGGGCTTTTCTTGGACACCATAATTATATAATTTATCTAGAAGATCGAGTGTCAAATGCTTTTGCCAGATTGAGGAAAGTAATGGTTATTGGTTTACTCTTATCTAATTTACTGTACAATAGATTCGTTATATAGCTAAGCACATCTTTGGTCCCTTTATTTTTTACAAATGCAAATTAATTCTGTGCTCATAGTTTATATTTATCAAAGAATAAATAAAGTCTAGCATGGATAATTTTCTCACAAATTTTTGCCAGATTAGATATTAACGATGTCGGTCTATGATGTTGGTAGGAAGCTATTATAGCGTTAGGAAGTGGAGAATAAATCTTAGACTTTATATTTATTCAATACTTCAATACTTCAATAATTCAAGTGGATTTTATTGATAAGAGAGATTTGGCAAAGAGTATGTCCGTCTTGTTCAGCGTCTCAGACAAGAAGGAAGTATAGAATAGAAATATAGAATATGTAAATTAGACGCACGCGCTTATCACTACATTGATCAAGCTAAGTTTTAATTGGTCGAAGCGCGCGAGTATTCAAATATACTAAATTATTAAATTGATATACATATTTAAACAAATAACATCACGCCATTTCAATTAAATAAGTTCGTAAAAAAACAAAATTCGAAAAATACAAATATCAAAAATGTGCTTTCACTAACAATATTAAAAGGAAAATCTCACAAAGTTTATAAAACTAATATTTCAAATTCTTCCTGACTGTTTATTCTTTTTCTTCTGGACTCTTGCTACCTATTGCCCCAATGAATTAATTCAGCTTTACAGGCCCTACTGACTTTATCAGCGTATTTGCTAACATGTGTCTAGATGGAACAAATTCAACTTGAATTTCTTTTCTCTGGATGCTTTTTTTTATGAACTGATGATGAACATTAATATGTTTAGTCCTTGGACTGAATCTTGAATTCTTCGATAGATCAATAGCTTCCTTATTGTCACAGTAAATAACTTGTGGTTCCTCTGGTTTCATAATCAAAAGTTCAATGTCAAGTCTTCGGAGCCATAAAGCTTCTTGAATGGCTGCTAATAATGTCAGGAACTCTTCGGGGCATGATAAGGCCACTGTGGATTGCCATCGACTGTTCCAATTAATTGCTTCTTCTTGCGTCATGAATACATAGCCTGAGATAGAAAGTCGATCTCCAGGATCTGCAGCGTGGCTTGCATCACACTAGCCTGTTAGTTCTTTTTTTACCATGCTCCAATGTAACTCAGTGAAGTTTTAGTTGAACTGACTGTACATGCTGACTGCATAGGCTAAATTAGATCTAGTTGCGTGTACAAGATAGGTATAGAATCTGGGTTAAAATTTGTCTGCGGTGAGCCTTTGCCACTGCTGATGCTCTTGGACTCCAAAGGTGAACTAATAATTCTACAGTCTGCTATTCCAAATCTGGCTAAAAGCGAGCAGCTTTGATCCAATTCAATTATCCCCTTGTTTTTATCATGGTGGACATCAAAACCTAGGTACCGTCGGAGTGGTCCCAAGTCTTTCACAATGCAGACTTTCTACAGTCCCTCCTTGACAGTATGGAAGTAATCAATGCTATCAAAGAAAATAATGAGGTCGTCAACAAACAGTGCAACTATTATTTAATTTGGTCGATGAATAAAAACTATAAATACAAGAGTCAAAGCTCGACTGTTTTAGATTTAGATTCTTGAGAGCACTATTAAGCTTGATATTCCAGCTCCGGCTCTTTTGTTCCAAATTATAAAGAGCTTTGTTAAGACGACAGACTCGTTTCTCTTGACCTTTTACCACAAAACCTTCAGGCTGCTGTAGATAGACCGTCTGAGTCATGTCACCATGCAGAAAAGCTGTTTCTACATCTAAGTGATAAAAATCTGGGTTATGTTGTACTGCATATATGTGCAATACTTATGTAAACATGGCGGCCACGAGTGCGGGCCACATGTTAAGGCCAGGAAATAAATCGTTCTCGTGTCGTACTAAAAAGGCAAGTGGAATTGTTGTGTGTATTTTTTGTAAAAATATACACGGAGAAAAATTTCGAAGGTTCAGCCTTCCTATATTATTGCGGTCGTACAGATCTCTATAGATCAAATGTTTTGCAGTCTATTTTCGTCATTCCCGAATCCGAAAGTTTTGGCATTCTGGCGATACGAGCATAAACGTCTACCGCTTCGTCTTTCGAGCTCTGAGACTCCCAACTTCGAATAACGCGAAGGACTAGTGTAGTGTACACACGAAACACAGCCGCGTGGAACAGCCGACAGTTGGCACGCTAGCATTCAAGTTTCGACGTCTGACACTGCGAAGCGTATCTTTCCGAGTATAGCACGCGAGTTGTTCTGAGAGAATTGATAAAGTAAAAACTCTAAGTGATGTGTTCATTATCTGCCCAAACCACGAGAATGTCGACCTAACCTCAAATGTAACTCAAGATATGCTAAGCAAAGAAGTAAAAACCGTATTAGCTCAAATTAAGCAAACCACAATGTGAAATTAAGAATCAAATACTAAATGAACTCAATGATAGTGAAGATGGGAATGAATCTGAAAGTGAGGATGAAAAACTAAGAATGGAAAATGCATTACTAAAAGATCTAATCAGCGAATTGAAAGAGAAGAACGAACTCTTAAGAGAAAAGTTTAATACGGAGAATTCTATCATTCCAACGCTAAGAACAAAAAGTTTTGCTGAAATAACAGCAGCCAATGAAAAAAGAGTTCAAAAACGTGTAACAAAAATTATTGATGAAAAAAACGAAAAAAGAGGAGTAAATAATTATTTAATTCAAGATAAATCAATTCAAACAAAAAGAGTGATAAAAAAATGAAAAGGAATTAATAATTAGCTGCAAAGACTTAGAAAGTGCTGACAAACCGATACAAGCATTAGCCAAGCTAACAATCATATGCAACGTAAATAAAGAAGAAATGCTAAATCCGAAAGTAAGAGTTGTTAGAATAAATAATTTTGAAAATATAGATAATGACGCCTTAGACTGTGATATCAATACTAGAAATTTCAACGACAAAAAGAAAAAGAGCACAGTCCTACACACATCCAAAAATCCTAGAACTAACCACCAAACGCTCATCTTGGAGGTGATTTTGGAGGTAACTGATGAAATCTACAAGAACATCAGAGAAGACAATAACAGGGTTTTCATAGGGCATCAAAGCTGCAGAGTCTTTGATCACATTAGTGTAAGACCTTGTTTTAAATGTGGTAGATATGGTCATAAAGGAACGAAGTGCCGGAATGAAGTAACATGCCTAAAATGTTCTGGAAAACACCAAACAAATGAGTGTCAAACCAATAGCTATAAATGCCCAAACTGTCTACATAGTAATAACAACTATAACACAAATTACAATACAAAATACTTGGCATTTGACAGTCATGAATGTGAAGTGCTAAAATCTAAAATAACGAAAATGAATGAAACAACTGACTACAGTGTACTTCCTATCATTCCAAGATTCCTCGACAAAATGGACACAAAAACACTGCTTACTGTTTACTACGAATTCTTTCATAGCATAATTAATTATGGAATAATGGCATGGGGCATAGCTTATGGTACATGCATTAAACTAATTCAAGTAGTACAAAATAAAATCATGAAAATTATTTGCAAAAACAAATTTATAAAAGAAAAATACCCGCTAAATGTAAAAAAATTATTCCTTTTTCAATCAATCTTGTACCATCATAAAAATCTAAGCCAAAAATATATTAACTTGACGAGCAAAACAAGAAACAAAGATATTCAAATACCTCAAATATCTAAGACAATAGCTACAAAGAATAGTTACTGTGTAGCAATTAAAATTTTTAACAATTAAACAAATGATCTTAAAGAATTAAGTGGTAGTAAGCTGCAAGTGAAAACAAAACTCAAAGAATACATCAAATAAAAAAATAGCAATTTATTATGAAAAGTTTTTGGAAAAATTCTTAAATTTTAAATACTTAGAAATTGAAAATTAAACATCGCAATGTAAGTGATCTTAAATAGACATTTAGGTAAATATAGTATTTTTGGAAGTTATAGGATAAATTATATAGAAATGTATTATTGATAAGTACTCTGTTAACCATTAAACAGTTTATCATCGTTATTTAGGTAATCAAATTCTAAAAATTATATTCAACTGCATGTATTTTGAGATGTATATTATTAACTAGAAAAGATAAATAAACACAATCATGAGTAACAATTTTTACAACAACAATATGAAAAGGCTGGAAAAGTAAGGAGCACAAAAAGTATGCAATGTACATACTTGTTTGTTTAGTTTTAGGTTAGTTTTTAAGCTTCTTTTTTTGTACCATTTTACCATATGTATAGGTAGTACCATATGTATAGGTAATGTTATTTACCTCTATACGATGCCATCTAAGGCATTGTAAATCTTTGATAAATAAATAAATATGAAAATAAAAATTTAAGTGAAGCGAAACGAACCACAGGTGAATAAGTTTCATCAATTTACTCCCTTTTGCTGAGAGAAAGCTCTGGAGACCAGTCTTACCTTGTACCGCAGGATCCATCAGCTTCCTGCTTTTTCTTGTAGACCCATCTACTTCCTACTACGGTTTGCTCCGCTGGTGGATTGCACAATTTCCAGATTCCATTCTTCATCATGGCTTCATATTCAACCTGCATGTTTCTTATTTATTGCGCTGACACTGAACAAGAGATGGCTTCATGGTAATCCTTTGGCTCATCGGTTACTGTTATCGCTGGAAAGCTCACAAAATTAAGATGTCTGGTTGTTTCCTTCTTACGTAGGGACCTTCGAACACGCCCTTGTACAGCTTTAACCTCTGAGCTGTCACACACATCTTGGTGTATCTGGTTGGATACTGATCTAGTTAGAGGTCGAGGTGGTTTGATCAGCGTTCGTTTTGCGTTCAGTCTCAGTTCTGCATCATCTTGTAAGTCTCTCTCTAAACTCTTAATTACAGGCTCATCTTGCTTTAAAATATTATTTACAGGTAACTTTCGTTTGAGTGCTTGCTTTTTAGTTACATCTTCTTTCAGTGCCTCTTTTACAGATACCAAGTTTGCGGTCAAGTCTGGTACATGAGAACATTTTGGAGCAACATTTGTTTGCGTCCGAAAAATCCACTGTTCCGTATGCAGATGTCTCCTTCTCCTCGCACTGGTATTTTTGTCTTATTAGCGGCTGTGACCGTTGTGATCTTCAGAGTTCGAACATTTGTTAGATGTTCCCCCTGACAACACATGTGAGTCGAGGCCCCCGAGTGGAGAATTCACTCCTGCTTGTTTGTATAATTGAGCAAGTCCACAGCGAATAATGCGTCGTCTGCTCTTGGATCTGGAGCACCAGAGTCGACGAAGACTGTACCGAGTTTACCTGAGTGACTAGGTCCCGTAGATAGCGAGACAAAGAGCGCAGAGTCCTCACAGTTACTCTCGTTGTCTACTGGCCAGTCGAGTGCCATAATCATTGGCTTGTAGGATGGCACCAATCCAGTGAGTGAAAATGATCCTACCAATTTCTCCGGAATTGGTGTGCCAATGGATATTACTTTCGTTGTTGCGGCAATAATTCGGAAGATGTAGTCCTCCATCGGCGAACAATTTACCAATTTGGTCGTTGATGCCAGTTGCAGCAAACTTACTATACGTATTAAACCGTTGCGTTTTCGACGTACGGTAATACTCGTGGCTAATTTATCATTAGCATTCGTCCCCGGGCTTTTGCTGATTTTTTAGAGTCCGTGGAAATTGCTCCGCCCGTTAGCGCTTATATTCCATCCCACAAATCTTCGGATTCCAAATATGCACGCATAGATACCCTCCATGAGCGGTAATTTTCTCTTCTGGCTAATTTGTCGACTTAGAAGTTCGTAGTAAAATTTCACAGAAAAAAGTACTTCTTCAGTTTTCGTTGATGACAGTCTCGGCCCATAACCTGATGTTGGTAGGAAGCTATTATAGCGTTAGGCAGTGAAGAATAAATCTTAGACACTATATTTATTCATTTATATTTACTTGAAGTGGCTTTTATTAGTAAGACAGATTTGGCGAAGTGTACGTCCATCTTGTTTGGCGCCTCAGACAAGAAGGAAGTGTAGAATATAAATATAGAATATGTAAATTCAACGCTCGCGCTTATCACTACATTGATCAAGCTAAGTCTTAATTTGTCGAAGTGCGCGAGTATTCAAGTATACTATATTATTAAATTGATATACATATTTAAACAAATAACATCAGTCTATAATTTTAAATTTCAGTGTTATTACCAGATTTATAAATTGGAACAACCCCTGCTGTTGTTTAAGCCATTGGCTATATCGATTTTTCAAGGCTTAAGTTAAAAATACGAGACAATGCATTAAGTAAAATATATGATATTGTTTTTAGCGATTTGGTTGTGATATTGTCGACCCCCCCATTCTTTACTTTCATATTTTCAATTATCTATAGTATCTCTACATTACTAGTTGGTTCCATAAATATAGAATATATGTAAATAGGTGGCAAAATTCAATGTTTACCCTTCGAGTTTATTATTTCATCACTTGAGTTCTGACCAATTCTACAAAGGTAGGAATTCATGTTTTCAGCAAATTTGAACTGGGTTATCTATTACATTATTAGTATTAATTTCAATTTTATTTATAGTAGTTTGCAAATTATTTCAAATTTAATTTTAATGTTTTTTCAAAGTTTTTTTGCATTGCTCACATTCTTTTTAACTATTTTGCTTTCGTAATTAATTCTTGCCTCATTAATTAGTTTATTAAGACGCTTTATATAGTTTTTCTATTTTATTTTTCTTATATTATTATTTGGTTCCTTTTTCATTTTAATGTATAATTGTTCTTTTTTCTCACATGTTATAATTTTTGCCTTGGAAATCCAATCCTTTCTTGGATTTCTTTCATGGTTATTTGCTTTTATTACTTTTTTTATTTAAGTGGGTAATTTTGTATTTCGTTTATAAGAAAGTTTGTAGCTTCAACGGGATCATGCATTGGCTCTATTATATTCCAGTCTCTCTTGGTTGCTATTTTATAAAATTTAATATAATCATCTTGATGCCGTACCATCTTATTCTTTATATTTAGTGGTTTTTCTATTTTCAAAAATAGTGGATAATGGTATGTAAAAGCGGTGGATATTTAGATAAATGTGTTAGTGCTGATAGACTGAGATTTTATATAAACTAGATAACTATAGCGCGCTACTCGCGTAATTTGATTTTTATTTATATGACTGAAAAATATAAATCATAAAAGAAGTATTATTATGTGGCAATTTCCCCATGATTATATTCAAGAAATTATTTCGAATATAAACTCAGGAAAGTTCCACACTTAAAAGGTGCAGCGAGACTCAAAGCCACAAAAGTATCAGGCAGCCAAGAATCTCGCTGACCCAAACAATTTCACCTTCGCTGCTCGAGACCGCGCGTGCAAAGCCACGCTACAGGTTAGGCGGTTGTACAGTTGCTAGGCCCCGTAAGACCTAATGAGTGCAACAGGTACCGAAACAGTGACGTAGTTAAGGGGAGGAAAAACTCACGAAAGCGTGGGAGGTCCGGAAATACATCCGAGGAGTCCCCAAGCCACGCTACCTCACGGCACTCGACTTGAGTCAAGCTTCCGAGCGGACCCATATTTTTTAATTCAGTTTTTCTAATTTAATTTTCATCTTTGTAGTTTTCACTTACTAATTTTGGTTACTCCATTGTAATATGAATTAAGTTCTTTGTTCCAAATTGAATTCAGTAAATAAAATCTTTGTGGAAAAGAATATCGTAGTGGGTTTTAAATTGGTTCGAAGAAGTCAAATTCCTAAGAGTCAGATCAGTTCCCGAACGAGGCGTTCACCAGAGGACCAGAAGGACAGCTCCAAAGAATAAAGGGTAAAGAAGGGCAATATTTCCGTTCACCTACTACTCTTACAACAAAGGTAAGAGAAGTTTATTTTTTTTATAAAAGATAGAAAGAGAAAAAAGCAGTCGGTATTCTCAGTCAGGAGAGACTAAGTGAGTCCAGTCTCTCCCACAGCTGTGTAGCTGTGCACGTGGCAACAAACTCACAAAATTATTTATGTAAGTGACAAACCGGCACTTAACAATTATTATTAATTATTAAAAGTTTGTAGTGCATAAATATTAATAGATTAACCCTGATAGAAACATAAACAAAATATTTGCTTATATTATAGTTAGTTTAAAATACCTTTCTAACACAATTAGTTCGTTGTTGACAATAAAAATTCTTTTTCATAAGAACACATTGCTTATAAATGAGCGTAAATAGTACTAAGGTTTTAATATAAATCTGATTAACACGTTAACAAAAATTGAAGAAAATAAGAAAAAAATTCAAATATAAAATGAAATAAAATTAAAATATGTATAATAATACAATGTACTTAACCCATTAGGTCCAAAATGTCAGCTTTTTTGTCGCCTCCTTTGGCCGCTGTATTTTTGGTCAAATTGTGATTTGAAAAATATGGGACGGACCAATTTCGACGCAAAATTTAATTATCTTTCAGAATCCGACCTTAGAATATGCAACAGACAAGAGGTTTAAAAGTTATTAACGATTTTATGCAAAAAAAACGTGATTTAAAAAAAAAAAATTTTTTTTTTAAATTATTCTCTACAATGAGTTTATGGTCGGTGTTGAGATGCATGATGGGCATTGTAGCAATTTGATGCCATCTATTAGAGCCAAGAAATGGACTTGAGGGAGGGAGGGAGGGAGGGAGGGAGGAAGCGAGGGAGAGACAGAGAGAGAGAGAGAGAGAGAGAGAGTGAGAGAGAGAGATTACATAAGCGAGTGTGCGCGCTTACACAGTTGAGTAACTTGCTCCTTCCAAGTAAGTTTAGAGTCAAGCACCAGTCCCAGACTACGCACAGATGACTGATATTCGTCCCTGGTTCCTCCTATGTTAATGTAGGTGTTAGCTGTAGAAGGTAGAGCGTTTATATAATAGAAGGACGATCGCTTGCGTTTTGTGAACGTTTAGTTTAAGATGGTGTTCGCACTCATCCTTACGCATTGCATGTAAGGCAATCCTATGGCATTGGCTGTAGATTTGCAAGTCATCCGCGTAAATGAGATGAGATACGTCAATGTCTAGAGAAAAGCCGATATCGTTGTCTTATAATGAGAATAACAGTTGACCTAGTACCGACTGCTGTGGCTCTCCCATGTTTACCGGTAGAAAGGCGGAGAGTGATGAAATATCGAGTGATGACCAGTCACAAGCGCCTAGATAAACCCTTAGTCTCTCGGCACAGATTCCTTTGTAGTATCGATAAGTAAATGTTTTGGGTTCGTAGCGTGGTATCTGTAAGTCGAGAGTGGCCGTAATAAGGTCATGTCCATTAATGAAAGGTGTATCAGTCTTCCTGTGCGACAGCAGGAGATCCTGCGCGTCGATTAAGCAGTGGTCAAGCCAGGTTTCTGATTCCGGTTTATGATGTGTAGCACCATAGGTAACCGACTGAAGGGAGGTCACCTCTATGAAAGCCTTGATGAACTTGGCATCTTCAGATCGGGAGAGTTGGTCTGCATTGAAGTCACCCATGATTATCTTCGTGGAGTAGTTGTGCATGTGTGTAGTTTTTCAATAAAATCATTGCCTTGAATGAAAGGGGCATGAGGTGGACGAGACACATCACCAACAAAGAAGGGTGAGAGACCTCTTGCAGAGATTTCACAGAGAAGATACTCCGGCGTCCCTGGCTTGCCCGACCGGACACCGTCAGACGATGTCAAAACTGTGGCTGAGAGTGTATGATGAATTTGGAGGGCCACACCTCCACCATTTTTGTTTCCGTCCCGTCTAAGTAGTGTGTAGTTGTCAATTAGCCTCAATGTGACCTGTAAGGGAGTTAACATTGAAGTGACAGGCCCTTAAACCCTCGAACAGAGTTACCTTAGAAATGGTTGAAGATGTAGGCAATGATGATATGTATGATTATGGTGGTGAGGGTGGTATGATACGAACAAATTTTAGCGGTCGTTGACGCTGTTGCATGGAGGTCTCTTGGCAAAAAATTCCTGTAGATCCTCTTCAGTGGTGATGATAGTGGCCTTTCCTCCGTCCTCAGCAGCACGGATGAAAATTCTCTCGTTCCTCACGCAGGCCTTACAGCCCTGTGCCTTCCTAGCTTCCTGTCTGGCCCTTACGCGCAGCTTATGCACATCTGGAGGGAGCAGCTCGTTGATGTTAATAAGCCCCTGGTGGTCTGGGGCTAGAGCCTTGGCTTCCTCCAGTAGGTCCGTGCTTAGCTCGGAAAAGTGCAGCTTACCCTTTTTGATTTTAGATTGGCGAGAGAGAGAGAGAGAGAGAGAGAGAGAGAGAGAGAGAGAGAGAGAGAGAGAGAGAGAGAGAGAGAGAGGGAGAGGGAGAGGGAGAGGGAGAGGGAGAGGGAGAGAGAGAGAGAGAGAGAGAGAGAGAGAGAGAGAGAGAGAGAAGAGTGAGAGAGAGAGAGAGAGAGAGAGAGAGAGAGAATAAGAGTGAGAGAGGGAGAGAGAGAAAGACGTGTGGGCTGTTTGCCGATACGTCGCAACAGACGTTTGTGGTGGTCGCCGCGCTGTCCTTGTGGATGGTGCGTAGCTGCCGTTGCTCGCCGTGGCTCTCTCGTGCTGGTCTCTAGATGCAGCCTCTCCTATCCGTCTGTCATTCGGTCTAGGACTTGCCCTGGATCCTCTCGTACTCTGGAGTCTCATCGGTGGCTCCGACGGCTCCTTGTGTTCGCCGGCTCTCACCGAGTCGCCGGTTGCGTCCGTTAGCTACCACAGCCGAACGTGAAAAGCCGATGGGTCTCGCTGATTACTCGACTCATTCCCCGTTCTTGTCTCGGGTCCTTCGTATTAGTTTGGCTCGAGACACTTTCCTTCTTTCTTCCTCCTATGGCGTTACTTAGCGCCGTATTATATAATCTGTTGTCCCCCTCCGCGTTACTCTCTCTCCTACCTTGTTTATGTTTCTCGTACGGCTCCTGCCGCCTCGATACTCGCCTTGCCGTCCTTCAAGTGTTTTTGTGAGTATCGTGTATGTATGTGTGCTTGCGTATGTCTGCTGGGCACATGCTCGGTTAGTGAGCGTGTGCACTGTCACAATCCAATAAATTTGTAACTTGTGCATTGATTTCATCGACGTCAATATTTTGAGCTGACAGAATAGCACATTTACTCATATCTTCAAATCGTTTTTCCTGAATTTTACTGAAAGATTTGTGAGCAATATTATTTTCATGAAGAATGCAATGTTCATGAAGAGCAATGTTGTTGTGCATATCAAATTTATTTTATATGGCTTTACTCTCATATTTGTGGCAAGAGTAAATTTTGTAAAACGTTTCTATAATTCGCTGTATTTAATACAAAGATTTAAGGTTTCACATCTAGTTCCATTAATTTTAATTGGAAGAAGTTGTCGGAAATCTCCTCCTAGTTGAATGATTTTTCGTCCAAATGGTAAATTATTATTCATAATGTGTTGCAACGTTCGGTTTGCAATTTCCAAAGCCTATCTTGGAGTCATTGGAGCTTCATCCCAAATAAAAACATCAGCACTTTTCAGAAACAGGCTTTCCTTAGATTGCTCTTTTATACTTGACTATGCATTATGATACATAAGAACTCACAAGCCAAACGTTTTGTAAACTATTTTCCATGTGTCTAAATCTCTAGCTGGTATCCACGAATTGAATTTGTCAAGATATCCAGCCTAACTGACAAAATATTGTTATTACGTCCTTTTCCTTTACTACAAACAACTTTCTTTATAATAAAAGTATCTTTTCTTAGATTTTTGCGAACACGAGACATTTCTTCCTCGTAAAATATACCGTCGATTCTTCCCCTGTTAAATCCTGCAGTGTATATGCAAATGGTGTTCGCGTTTTTGAAATACATATAATTTCAAAGACTTCCTCTGGCACTTATTTTTTAAAATGTTGTGCATATCTGTGCATTAAATTCGCTCGCGCCTCGTAAGTATTTTGAATATTTACTTTATGTGGAGACATTCTAATACTAGAATGCTCTGTATTAATTGAGACGGCAGCCAAATAGGGTGGGTAAGTAAGCAGCAATGGATAACTTACCGACACCGGTAAGTTACTGACTACGTGGCGCTAGTCCACTATGTAGTGATATGCTTGAGCGTAGGCAGTGGGTATACAGCGTTGGAGAGAGGGATAGCCTCAATGAGTATATAAGGAGCCCCACAGCCAGCAAGCAGTGATTCGATGTGTGCCATTAACTGCAACTTCATTAGGTGAGTTAACGACCTCAGTTAGTGCACGGCTACCCGGGGTACCCAGTATGCGACGAACACCGCGCTCTTGAGGAGTATCCCGGCAGGGCTATCCGTCTCCCCCTTTACAATAGTGTAACACACTGCATATAAAGTTCATCTCTTACATTAAATATCAAATACGCCTTTTATACTTTTAGCACGGTATATTATCTCTTCCATCTACTGGATTGCGATATTTACTTCTGCATAGAATTCGTTGGATTGCTGAAGTGACACTTAAACATCTTTTGTTATAAGGCGAAGCTATCCAAACGAATTGACTTAAACAATCGATAACAACGAGAATATATGAATAATTATCGTTATATTTTATAGAATTCAGATCTATTAGATGAGTTTCCCAAACACCATCAATGTTTGTTACATTATAATTCCGGCGTGGATATCGTAATCGTCGCTGTTTAAGTTGTAAGGTATAATGCATTTTGGGATTCTAGCCACTTAAGTATTTTATTTTTCGCAATTCGATGCTTGGCACGTTTAGCGCTTGATAAAACTTTTTGACTCCGTAATAAGATGAACTCTCAGAAGGGTCGTAGTAGGAATCGTTTATTTTTTTATCCATCTTTTCATAACTCTAGCGCATTCCAATGTTTTCTTTACTTTGCCTGTACAAGTGTCTAAGTTATCGTTGTATTATTATCGACAGAGTTCGCGGCATCGTAATCATTCTCATCATCTACTACCTCGTCTTGTTCTTTTTCCTCCATTTTTTTCGTTCACGTTTTGAAATGAATCATCAACAATATCCTGTGCTAAAGATTTATTTAAATTACGAGTGAGTTTACAAATTTTTCGATTATTCTCAGATATAGCTCCGCCTATTTTCCATGAATCGTTATTGCCAACAAATTCTTTAGGATCCCCTATTTCTCATAATAATTTTGCGAATTCTACATGTCTTATCACGATGTGATTTTGTTGTCCGCGCATAGCCTCATTGATCAAATCAACGATATTTGAGCTTTAAATAACTTCACCTTTTATAAAAATTTTGTCGTTTTCATCCCAAGATATACGCTCTGTTCCAATCCGTCGTAGGCGATTAAGTAACTGACTTGCTTTACTTAGAAAAGTTGCAGATACACTTTCAATAATGTGCGAATCATTTAATGAAAAATCTTTATTACTAGTAGTAAAAGTTTCTTCTTCTTGTGTTTTGTCGTACTTTCTGTTTGCGAGTTTTAAAATCCGGGCATCCTCGATGAAGTATAGGTAACGCTGTAAATATATAAATATATATATATATATATATAAATATAAATATATATATATATATAAAGGTAACGCCTGACAATATAGATGTTTGATTATATTTTTAGAATTCAAAATTGTACTTATATCATCATCCGAACGCGAGTAAACGGTACCCGGTGTCCAGACAGATTTTATTGATATTGCATAATAAAATTTATTTTCCTCTATAACCTGCGGTTTATATTCTGTATGACTGTTTTACTGTTCACGCTTAAAATTATCTTTAAAAATCATTTTACGAGTATGCTCCATATTTAAGAAAAATAAACTGTTATAGGTGCTAATAATATTGTCAATATTTTTATTCCATCTGTAAGAACGATCTTCTTCGTACTCTAGGTGCCGCTTTTATCAACCAAACGACTAAGTATTTTAGCGTATCTTTTCAGCTTTGATATTTAAGATTCTGTTATAGTAACGTTACCGTTTAGAATATTTAATGCGCATTCGCAGATACACTTGATGAGAGCCGGTCTAGGTTTCCGCAGAATTACAATTCTTTGATCTTTGTCAAGGTGATATAGAGAATAGATATATATTTTTTCGGTAGACACGAACGTCTTTCCTCAGCCCTCATGCAAAACAGACTAAGCATAACTCAATATAGCTCTTGTATTTATAAAAGCAGATAAGAATGGGGTTAAGAAGTAAGATCTCGAAAGAATTCTTTTATAAATAGAAGGTTTTGAGGGTAAACGTGTGCTAAATGCTTTATCTGTGCGCGATCCCGAGGATTTTTAAAAACCACAAGATAAGATACGTTTAAAGAGATATCCATTATCCTTTGTAGAACAAATTTTGTGAGAGAAAAAATATGGAAACCGATCTAAAAAGCTATCTCTCGATAGCTTTTTCTCACAAATAAGTCGACGACAATGTTACTCGAAGCTTCACGCATAACGTCGTCAATAACGATTAGTTTCGGATGTAAGTCACTGTCAAAGTCCGTTGATTGCAGTAAACCTTCACAAATCTTAACTTCTTTATCGAAATCTGTGTAACTTGTTGTTAGGTAACGGGTAGTCACTTAACCACATTTATGTTTATTTTAACTTGAGTTCATCACACGGACGAAACTATACATTGCGGAAGAGACTTTACTCATCAAGTCCCTCCTGATTATCGACACTAATTATTCTCTTTCTTACTCTATCTTTTCTTTCTACTCGCACACTCACATATAAACAAGTCCTTTACCTTCCTGTATCTGCGGTGGACGTTTGGGAATAACCTCTCCTTTTAAGGCTGAGTTGCTGGTCTTTGCTGCGTATCCTGCTTAGACTCGGCTTTTCTTCGTGGTTTGAAGTTTTAGAATTAGCCGAACACTTAGACCTTTTTCGATTCAGTACGTTTATTTATTAAAAATCTAATTTAAACAATAGTTATCAAATCATACAATAATTATCAAACCAGAATACTACGACACGACTGATAAAATAGAATTAACTAAAGATCAAAACCAATTCTCGAACAATAAATGAAATAAAAGTTAAACTAAAATAGACGTCCGTTCTGGAGCTTGGCTTGAGTCGAAGTGGAGGAGTAGCATGCCTTTCTAAGCTTTACTTCCCCTTTCCTACGTCACTGCGTCGACACTTGTTGCACTTATTAGGCCTTACGGGGCCTAGCAACCGAATAAGCGCCTAAACTGCAGCGTGGCTTTGCACACGTGGTCTTGAGTAGCGGAGGGCAAATTGTGTGGGTCAGCAAGATTCTTGGCTACCTGATACTTTTGTGGCCTTGAATCTCGCTGCACCTTTTATGTCTAGAACTTTCCCGAATTCATATTCGAAATATAGGGGTTATTGATTCTGGCATTCGCAACTTATTGTTAGTCCTGTTACCTATTATACTATAATATTTTCATTTGTTACTAGTTACTTCTAGAGTTGTTATATCTTAGACTATAAATTGACATTTTTTTCTTTTTGTTTTATAAGTATGATGTGGTTGGTGGGGTTTTCAATTAAATGGTCCAGGTATATTATGAAAATATAAAATATAATTTATTGTACGTTAAAAAAAAAGAAATCTCATGTTGAATATAATGGTATTGGTCAATCGGGTCGCTCGGCGATGAAGGTGGTCCATTGTTTTTTTTTATTGGGGTCAGCGTGGGTATTTCTCCTTTCCCCTCTTCCATACTTTCATCAAGCAGCGTCCTTGGTGGTTCCTATTCTTTTGCTAGATCTCCTAATTCTATTAACAGCTAATCCAGAAGATCAAAAGACATCAGATTCAGGTCTTCTTCCTGTGTCTTTTCTGGTGATGCTGATGTTGCTGGACCATGGTTTCCGTCAACTCTGCACTCTAGTAGGTGTTTGGTCCAATCTTTGTATGGTATTTGTACTCCACATGCTGAGTGTTCCTGTAAAACTTCTGCGTTTTGCAAACTACAAATTCGAACATGGTCCTCTTTGTTTCTTATATCCGCCATTTGTCCGCAGATTTCATTTTTTTTCCGGTAAACTTGTAGACCTTTGGAGTGGTGTCTCCTACTGGCCCACCTAGGTTTGTAGACCTGGTTACATTAGTCCATTGCTCTTTTAGCATCTTCATGCTTGAAGAACTGAACGAACCCCATTTTTCTTTTTATGCCTAGGTTGTTCTCCTGATCCTTCATTATTACCTCCATCTTGTGGTCTATAGGACCAAATTTTGCGAATTCTCGCAAGAATTCTTCGGTGGAATATTCTAACGGGATGAGCACGCAGAATCTCAACCCTTGCGTATCATCCAGCTCCTCGGTGATTATTGCTGGCTCCGGTATGGGTTGTTGACTCGGTTTGGGGCTCAACTCTCGTATCTAGCGCGAGTCATCTTCTTCTATCTTTTTTGTCTCTTGCGCACTTCTTGGGTTCTCTTCTGCGCTTAATATTAGTGCAGCGGCTACTGCATTATCCTCTTCGTTATAGCGGCCTTGATGGTATGGGTGTTTGACGATGTGTGTGACCTGAGGTCAGTTAAACACAGTCCAATGAGCTTCAATAGCTCTATTGCCTTTCTGTGGTTTCCTGTGAATTCCAGCAGGACTTGCTTTGGTCCACATCTTTCAAACTTGAGGATCCACAATTGTTTCATTAGTTCCGCTGTTTGGATCTCCATGTCTGAAAAATAAGAAATGGAAAAGATCCTTTATTATGTTGGTCTGGGTACGGGTACTTATTATAGTCCTTATTCCATATAATGCTTGGTCATACAAAATGTACGGGGTCAATAGTACATGCAATTTGGGCTGCCTTTAAATGGGACGTGGAAATTTCGTATCCCCCCCCCTCTTTCCTTTTTTTATGTTGTAATTGTGTAATTGTGCTATGCGTGTTGTAAATGAGTTTCTAGATTTTGTTTTATATGACGGATCTGTGTGTTTGGTTCCTGGTGGGGTAAGACTATTGAAAGACAAGATTATTTTCGCACTTTTTCTCAATTGTTGGTGCGGATAGGGTTTGTAGGTCCACTGGTCGGTTGACCTTTGTTTCTTCTAGGCTTTCTAAGTATGCCAGCGTGTGCTTCAATTCATCCAGAGTTGGTGTTCGTCTGCTTTGTGGTGACTGTTCTGGGTCCCTGAAAGTGGTCCACATGTTTTGTTTTTTTAAAATAGTTCATGCAAATTATAGAGATTAAAATCTATCTCTTTTTTGTAGAATGGATGGAATTTGGTCTCCATCTCAATATTGTTTTGCTTTTGTTTTCTTGGTTCGGCAAAGGTCGCTTTGTAGATAGGGTTGCTTTTTTCTCTCGCATTTTTGGCATTCTGGTCCCTGAAGTATTGTACATAGCCATAGGATAGACGCCCTTTTTATCTCGTACGGTTTCGTAGTATACCATTGATCAAAATTAAGCAAAGTATCTGAAGAATACTTCATCTTTCTTTCGTCCGTGCCTTTCAGGGTAGCAGGCAGAATAGTCTGTCTTTGCTGAGTTGATCATTGTGCTGCGTGTTAGTTACGACATGCATTTCGGATCTCACTGTGGGTGTTCTTTTCATTGGAATCACCATGTTTTCTCTTGAGGGTCCAGTCATTAGCCTCATGCGTCGTTTGAGCTTGTATTGCTTCATGAGTGTAACTTTCAGTTCACTGTCTTTTGTCGCTTGTTTCTCGGTATCGAAGCATAGTGTGATTTTCTTGCTTTTTGGGTTCGTTCTGTGGTCCTCTACATATCGTATGGTGTGCCTATGCATTTAAACTCTTACTATGGTCCATAGAGGTATATTGACGTCACAGAACATTGACGTGTCAGTTCGAGCGTTCATTATGTCCTGATCTGTAAATAAACGTTATTCTTGTAGGGTACTAGTCGAAGGTTCTATCGCATGTATGCGCAGTGTTGAAACTTGTTTCTGGGAATTTTCGTTGTTGAGGGTTTGGGGTCATCTATGTGGGTCGTTTCTACGTCCGCGTTTCTTGGGACTTTGTTGCTATTCCCAGTTGGTTGCTCTACCAGATAAATGTAGCCTTTTGACTTTGGACGTGGTGTCATTATTCCACATTTCATTCCTATTATTACTGCAATTACTATTACTATCACTATTAATTGAAAGGTCACGCTACCATACAAAAACATTTTCTTTAAAAATTAATGTTACTATTTATCAAATTCGCTGGCTAAAAAATTGTTCGTGAATTTTGATGAATATAGTTTTTCCGCAATTGCTCAGTTTTATTGAAATTATTTAACCCGTTAAGCCCGAGAATGCCCCTTCTGGTACACCGCTCTTTCGGCAATTATAACTCATACAATTTAACGTATAAATAAATTGAAAGATACACTATTTTGAAGCTTAAGATCTCTCCTTTCCAATGATGCAGAAAAATGCGAGAAAATGTTGTTAATTATTCAAAAGTATTGTTTAAATGAAAAAAAAACATGATTTAAAAAAAATTTTTTTTTATGAAATCGAGATTCCCGAATGGTTTTTGGTTTGCAATCCACTCGGAACCTTAATAACTGGTGGCATAAATGTCTAAGCTTTCGAAATATATAGTTTTCAGATCGATTTTTCATCTTCGTGTGTTCAAAATGGCGTGTTAATGACTATATTTTTGCCAAGACATCCATGAATTTTTTTCTTGAAAAGTATGGACTTTTCGAGAAACTCATAAAGAAGAAAAAGTTCTTAGAATGATTCATAGAATACATCTGAATTTTTTCAACAAGTTTCGAGCGATTTTTTTGATTTTGCAAATTGTCAAATTTTGAAAAATTAAAAAATTGCTCGGAATATTCTGAAAAAATTCAGGTGAATTCTTTGCTCGATTCTAAGACCTTTTTATACCTGATAATTTTCCGTTTTAGTTCATTGTTCTCAAGGGAAAAATTCTCAAATGTCAAAATAATTGCCGGACATATAATTTATATACATCCGCAGATCGATCGCCTGTCCGCCGCAAACGGAGTTTACGATGAGATTTACTACTCAATGATTTGAAAAAGTAAAAATCCAATATTTTTCAAGAATCAATTATTCAATGGAATGAATGTTGCAAAATTTGGATTGTCAGGCCACTTACGAATGAATGACAAGCTTCTTAGACACGATCGACTATTCAGGATTTCAATCCCGTATAAATCCCATGATAACTGGATATTACCTTCTGGTATTTTTATCAACTTATGTCCTCACAAAAACCCGTCTTTTTCCAGAGTTTTTTCAATAGTATATAGACACACCAATCGGAGCGCGGATATATAGGATTTTACATATTCGGCAATTATTTTGACATTTGAGAATTTTTCCCTTGAGAACGATGAACTAAAACGGAAAATTATCAAGTATAAAAAGGTCTTAGAATTGAACAAAGAATTCACCTGAATTTTTTCAGAATATTCCGAGCAATTTTTTAATTTTTCAAAATTTGACAATTTGAAAAATCAAAAAAATCGCTCGAAACTTGTTGAAAAAATTCAGATGTATTCTATGAATCATTCTAAGAACTTTTTCTTCTTTATAAGTTTCTCGAAAAGTCCAAACTTTTCAAGAAAAAAATTCATGGATGTCTTGGCAAAAATATAGTCATTAACACGCCATTTTGAACACACGAAGATGAAAAATCGATCTGAAAACTATATATTTCGAAAGCTTAGACATTTATGCCACCAGTTATTAAGGTTCCGAGTGGATTGCAAACCAAAAACCATTCGGGAATCTCGATTTCATAAAAAAAAATTTTTTTTAAATCATGTTTTTTTTTCATTTAAACAATACTTTTGAATAATTAACAACATTTTCTCGCATTTTTCTGCATCATTGGAAAGGAGAGATCTTAAGCTTCAAAATAGTGTATCTTTCAATTTTTTATACGTTGAATTGCACGAGTTATAATTGCCGAAAGAGCGGTGTACCGGAAGGGGCATTCTCGGGCTTAACGGGTTAATAATTTTATAATATTAAACAGCATTTTTAGTTGAAAAGTTTAAAAAGCTTATAAGTGTATATATTTATAGTGCAAAAGTGAATTATTTACTTTGCAAATAAGTGGAAAGTTTGATCTGCCAAGATGATCCAGACTCAAGGAATAGAGTGCAAGGATTATCTGTAAATAACAAGAGAAAATTTGGCAGTCAAAGGAAGAGAGCAAAAGTGTTTTATACAAATTTCTTTATGAAGATCTAAAAAAAATTAAAATCAAAATATGTAGAAGTTCTGTTCACCCGGCGGTCTCACTTCTACAAAGCCCTCTTCGTCGCTTTTCTTCGCTGGAATCCTCGTCACCTTTCGTGCCGAAACCGACTTGAACAACAGGTTGCTGTTAGTTTTTGAGTTTTAAAAGTATTTTAAATGATTTTATTTTTGCTCGAAAAAACAATAATGTAACAATTCATATTTCTAGAAGAATTCAAAATAAAATTTAATTTAACTCAAATTTTTGTTTATGAAAATTAAAATAAGCATAGAAAAAAGTAAGGGATAGAATAAATTAAATTCGTAGTGCAAATTGCATATTTATCTATTTTTTTACAGGATACAATTACAATTTCTTCAAAATGAAAAACAATAAATAAAACAGATTTATGGCTCTCTCTGGGTTATTGCATTTAAATCATTTTCTGTTTCTTCAGTATTAAATGATCCTATATCCGGAATGTGGAACGGATTTTCCTGTTGCGACTGTGAGTATTTTGTCAAATATTCTTCAGGCTGGTTAGTATCTTCTTTATTCGTGGAAAGTAATACACCTGAAAAAATAAAATTTTTACTTAAAGCTAATTTGATTTAAGTGACTTTTTATTATAAAAATTTAAATTAAAGTAATAGAATACATACAGATACAGTCGTCGCTTGTATGTCCATAAGCTGTAGATTTATATTTTTTAGGTAGAGGCAATGCGTTTTCTTTGTCAAGCATAACATCGCTTGTCACGTTAATTTTCCTTTTGTATGACTTACCTTCCGTCTTAAGTTCTGCAAATAAAATGTTTTATTATATAAATATGCATTTAATTAATTATAATAATTATTTAAGTACATATGTAAATATCATACCTTCTCGGGATTGCGAGTTATCTGAGGTAGTAGAACCACTTGTACTAGCTACTGGTTCATCGTTTGCAATTTTTGGAGATTCTTCATTTTTCTGATTTCTGGATTCACTTACTCTGCCTTTAACGAAGCCATCAGAAGTAATCGTTTCGTTTTTCTTGTTTCGTATTCCAACACTAGATTATAAAATACATGTGAAAATTCTGTTCAACATATGAAAATATAGGCAAATAGCTTTACTTACATTTTGTTTCTAAGCCTTCAAGTATTTCGGCTCGATTTTCAAAGCGACGTCTTTCGATGATGTTCTCTTATACTGACTCAATCATTTCAACGTTTTTAAAAATGTCCATATTGTACGTAATTAATAAAAATCCATAAGGTATCGTGCTTATAATGGCACTTAATTTAACAAGCAATGCTTTCTTTAAAGCATCCTTTGACACGTAAAACTGATCTGCGTATCTATACCCGCACAAAAATTTCAAAGATTGAATTACATCAAACACGAACGACATTTTTTATTGTTTGATTTAGTATTTTATTTGAACTGTTGCCACTGTGAGCTTCAAACGTGTACTAATATAATAAAGACAGACATTTATTCGAAAAATCGCACGAAAATACTGCATAGTTGCAATTTGCCCTTCTAGTCTACAATGAAATCAGAATCATTTCAATCAAACGGGCAATCTTTCGATAGCTCTTTCATTTGCTCTCGGCTATTGCCCTAAGTATTACCTGTGATCAGCGTAGATAGAATAAAATATTACACTTTATTCAGCGATGGTAAATATTATTTACCAAGCTTATTGTATACTCTTGTAAATCGCATTGCAGGCATATATTCTAGATAGCTAAATATTGTTATTCCTTACAGATATAATACACATAGAAATTTATGCATATCCTTGCGGTTTATTGATAGTCATTGCAAAAAGCTAATTTGATAGGAAATTGTCTCCTTTGAAAGTAAAAGGATATTCATTTTCACAGTACAATGTAATTCGGTTTATGAAAACAACACATTAGCCATTATGCTACACTTACACTATTTAATTTATTTAATTTAAACTTATCACATAATACTTTCACTGACACTTGCACTTTTTAAAAAAACTTAAACTATATAAAGAAACTTATTATACTCGGATTCATTAACGAAAAAAATAATCCACACCTACACTAACTGACAATCACTAATTAACAACGCGCAAAAAAAACTGACATATACTGATAGCTGATAATAGCTGTATTTATTTGCATGTATCAGTTGCTCAGTATATATACTTAATACTATACCCGTGCAGCGTACGTGTAGACTATAGAATAGGTAATACACATCAGGTATAAAAATGTGGAATCAGAACGAATGGAATGACAGTCACAAGACAGTCTCAAAACAATTTAAACAGTAGATTTTTTGTTCCTTTTTATCAATGAATAATATCTATTATATATCGATTTTAACATAAAAATTAATTTCTTAACATATATATAACATAAATATTGTCAATTTTTTCAATTTTTTACTCACTAGGTGTTACGTCCTGTGACGTATTGTAGTTAAGCAATATCAGCATTGCGAAGTCCTGCGACGTATTGTAGTTAAGCAATATCAGCGTTGCGAAGCCGAAAACTCGAAAATGATGAGTATGGCCAATAAAGTAGATCAGCCGAGTAAATAAGTGTATAAATACGTTGAATCCGTTGCACTTGGGCGCTCGCTTAGAATCTGGACTCTGTTACGACGCTCCGGGCAGTCGACAGAGCTACCAGAAGTAAATCGCAACGCGATCGGTATATAAATTGAATTTTACACTTGAATAAACGACCATCAGAATACATTCTATTATTGAAACAATTATTCACTCTATCCTGCACCTACGACTGGCCGATCTTGATCCAACACCAGCAGCAGAGCAGAGAATCTCCTCCACGACAAAGTAAGTACGAATTCTTAATAACTATATATACACAGATCGAGGTCGTGACTTAACAAGGACTTAAAAAAAATTGTTATTTATCTAAAAATAAACTAAAATTCGTGAAAAACGTAAATTTGTGAAAAAACAGATAAAAAGTACTTAAGCATTAACCATACAGGTTTGGAAAACAATTTTTAGCGTAATTAGGACAACGGGGACATATTGTACGGGAAATTTCCTATCAAAATATGGAATAAAAAACCGATTTTTTCCCTTAATACAGCCCTCTATCCAAAGGGCGATGATTATTCTTCTTAATGGCCAATTTTTCATTATCGATCCACTAGAAGCTATAAATTTCAGAATGCAACAAAATTCTGATCTTCAATATAAAACGTTAGAAATACTAGATAAAGTCATACGTGAAAATAATATATTTTCCAAATCCTACGAAATAATGAAAAAAGAATATAAATAATGATGGTAATAATCTATGTATAACGCGTTTAACTTATACAAAATACAAAATAGCTATTAGACCCGATGAATTAATTTCTTTTATTATGGGACGCAGATTATTTCAACACTATGCAATTGTAGATGCTTATGCGATTGTAGATGCTTATGTAAAAATAGAAAAAGATAGAATTATGTATTGCAAAACTCACCAAAAAGAAATTAAAGCAGATATATATATATATCAAGGACTGCGTGATTATATGCAACGATCTGCTAATTATATGAATGGACAAGTTGGAAAAACAATTATTCTTCCATCAACATTTATCGGATCATCCCGTCATATGCAACAATGTTATCAAGATGCAATGGCCACAATTAATCACAAGGGTACACCTGATATTTTTCTTACAATGACATGTAACTCGAAATGGCCAGAAATAACAGGAAATCTTTTGCCCCATGACAAGTTGCAGCATATTTATACGTTATTGAATTTCAAAAAAGAGGTTTACCACATATGCACTTATCAATAACTTTAGCACACGGTTTTAAGATTACTACTCTTGAAATTGTTGATAAATTTATTTCTACCGAAATTATTGTTGCTCAGAAACCTACATTGCAAGAAATTGTTTTAAAAAACATCGTACATGTTCCATGTGGTAATTGGTGTCAGGTAAATGGAAAGTGTTCTAAAAAATTTTCTAAACGTTTTGTAAAGAGACAAATATGGATGAAATAGTTATCCTAATGAGATATTTAATTGTCATATTAACGCCTTATTGGAAAATCTCACCTGAGATCTCATGTGACCAATCGTTTGCTTATCATAGGTTATAAGCCCTTCTTTATCGATTAGAAACATTTTTTGAAAAATTGCAACTTAGTAATTTTGTTGTTGGCTATATTTTTTTCTAAGTCTGAATTTCCCAAAAATGTTTCAAAAAATGTTATTAACCAATAAAGAAGGGCTTATAACCTATGATAAACAAAAGATTGGTCAGATGAGATCTCAGGTGAGATTTTCCAATAAGGCGTAGAAGTAGTTACAAGTATTAGATCTATTTAATAATTGTATAAATATATTTATAAAGGTCATGATGCTGATAATCTAGTAATTGGTGAATCTAATGAAGAAAATATAATTAATCACGATGAAATTCAAGATTTTCTAGAGGCACGATACGTTGGACCTGTTGAAGCATGTTACCGCATAAGTATTAAAATATTAGCACTAAGTAGTAAAATATTACAAGATGAAGTCATGCTATAATAAGATTACCATTACATCTACCCAATCAATAGTGTATTATTATTGCTGGTAATGAAATCTTATCTTATATTTATTATATTAAAGTGACATATCCAAAATTTCTCCGGTTCTCCGGTTCTCCGGTTCTCCGGTGCATTTTTTTGAAATTCATATTTTTTTATAACTCTAACGACTATTCTAATAGGTTTTTGGATTTGTAAAGCATATAGTCTTTGAGTAACGATTTTGGAAACGTCTGACCGAACGCCGAAGCGAACTGCGAACCTCCACTGAAACTCATCAGACCAACCTTACAAATCATATTTAATTAAATTCTAATCTAATATTATTTTATTCTGTCTAAACAATTTTATTAAACCTAAGTATCAATTACACGCTAAGTATCAAATCAGTGTATTTTAAGCAGAGCTGTCGATCTGAGGAGCTCCGACTCGCCCAAGACTCCGCTGTCGACTGAGGCCTACCGCGTTGCGCTGCCGCTTATATACGGCAAAACTGCAGAGTCATCTTCAGAGCCGCAAATCCACCTTCAATTATTTGATGATCCTGAAGAGCTCCGACTCGCCCAAGACTCCGCTGTCGACTGAGGCCTGCCGCATTGCGCTGCCGCTTATATACGGCTAAACTGCAGAGTCATCTTCAGAGCCGCACATCCACCTTCAATTATTTGATGATCCTGAAGAGCTCCGACTCGCCCAAGACTCCGCTGTCGACTGAGGCCTGCCGCGTTGCGCTGCCGCTTACATACGGCAAAACTGCAGAGTCATCTTCAGAGCCGCACATCCACCGCAAAGTTTTTGATGATCTTGAGGAACCGCTCAAGACTCCGCTGTCGACTATGATTACTACAAAGATTGAAGTTATTACAAACAAATATTTAAATATATTAAATAATTAATTTAAAGTTTAACGTTTTTTACTGTATACTACTTGTAGAAAAAGTTTCTTTATATACGGTAAAACGGCAGAGTCATCTTCAGAGCCGCTCATCCACCTTGAATTTTTTGTTGGTCCTGAGGAGCTCCGACTCGCCCAAGACTCCGCTGTCGACTGAGGCCTGCTGCGTTGCGCTGCCGCTTATATACGGCAAAACGGCAGAGTCATCTTCAGAGCCGCTCATCCACCTTGAATTTTTTGATAATCTTGAGGTGCTCCGAACCATCCAAGACACCGCTGTCGACAATGATTACTACAAAATTTACCGAAAGTGCATTTAAAATTTTGCGAATCTCTGTGAATCTGGAAGAATCAAAATATAAATATAATGTGTGGAATATGACCTTCCAGCGTTTGCCAACTTATTTACGTTGCCCGACTCTCACGACGGGGACGTACTGGTAAGTTAAATTTTCGAGATTTATGTGTTTCTTTCAGCGCTGCATTTTCATATATCTATAATTTTCATATATCTCTGCTGCCGATTTTACTTTGTTCCAGCGCTGCACTACAAAAATGCTGCTGCCGACAATTTTGAATCCAGCGCTGCACTATAAAGATGCTGCAGCCGATTTTTTGTTTAGGACTAAATTGTAAAATACTGCTGATGTTTTATACTTTTTTATAATTTTTTATCGATTTTTCATAATTTTTATAATTTTTTATAATTTTTTATCGATTTACCTCAGTGTCGTCTCATCATCGTCATTTATCTATTTAAACTAATATTTTACAATACTTCTTGAAAAACTATATTTTTAGTATAAACTTTTTGATCTTTAGTCAATTTATTCTTTATTTCTGCATTGTTCAGTAGCAAAATTTTTAAGTATTTTCTATCTTTTGTTCTTGATAAAGCAACATACAATTGACCGTGACTAAAAACAGGCGATGGCAAATAAATACCAACTTGATCATAAGATTGTCCTTGAGATTTATTAATTGTCATAGCAAAACCTAATCGAATAGGAAATTGTTTTCTGCGCATATTAAATGGTATTTCTTCTTTGGATGGTGACAACGTTATTCTTGGTATCATAACTAATTTTCCTATATTTTTTCCACTTAAAACTTCGGCTTGAACTGAATACTGAAATAATTTTTTTATTGCTAATCTTGTTCCATTGCATAAACCTTCATTTAAATTCAAATTTCTTAAAAGTATAACCATTGCACCAATCTTCAAATGTAATTTATGTGGTGGTAAACCATTTGGACTTAATGAATTTAAAAATTCTGTTGGTAACATAACATTCAAATTCTCACCATTATCATCTTCTGCCGTATCTATACTCAAATATTCATACGATTCTCCTTCCATTATCTTCAAAATTTCATTGTTAATGTTCGTTACATCGCTGTTTTTGGGAGACAAAATAACTTTATCTTTTAATTTTTTATCACTTATTTTTATAACATTTCCAAAAATTTCTTTAATGTTATCTTCTTCTTTCGTTATTAAATCATTAGGAATTTCAATTAGTTCATGCTCTTTCTCATAGGACGTAATCGTTTTTCCTTCACCCACATAGTTTATATAGTGACTTATATCACTACTGTAGTCCATTATTATGTAAGGATCCTAAGTAATGATGCAAAGGACTCAAATAAAATGGAATTAGTAAAGATAATACAAATAATTATTATATAATACTATAATAACAATAATTATTATACAAGGTCATAATTATTCGGAAGTACTACATTATTTTTATTAAAACGGCAAATTTAATAAACTCAATTCAAAGAAGTTATTTATTATAATTTATGTACGTTAATAAAACAACATCGAAGTACAACCGAGCGAGCGTTAGCGAGTGAGGTATTTATTGCTAGTAAATATTATAGAAATCTGAATTATTCAAGTAGCATTCTACTAGATTATTTCAAGCTGAATTTAGAAAATCCAGAAGCGAGAGAATATTGCTTTGCTGATATTTCAAGCTACTTGGAACATAAAAAAAAGATTGGTAGTTCAACTGTTTCCAGTTGACAAGTCCGTAAACAACATTTTAACTATATTAGTCGTATGTATTCAATTAGCCCAACACAATCAGAATTATTTCGTTTAAGATTATCATTATTATTACATGTAAAGGATTGTACAAGTTTCGATTATTTTAAAAACTGTTAATGGTGTATTCACAACCCACATTTAAAGCAGCGTGTTCAGCTCTAGGTCTCATAGAAGATGATGAAGAATGGATTAGAGCTATGGGGGAAGCAACCGTATGGATGATGCCAGTAAAACTCCGACGATTATTTGTTCGTATTTTGTTTCGATTATTTCTTATCATTTATTCGGAAAATTAATTGAAGAAAAGTAATTTTAAGAAATGAGTAAATGTGCTGTACTGTTAGCTCGAAATGTTGATATTGGTGAAATCAATAAACAAGTTACAAATTTATTAGATATATTGACTGAACGCATGTACACTGGTATAGACAGCATTGATGATTGCAATAACGGTGAATTAGATGAAATACTTTTTACAAGTTCTACACACCTATCATTCTCATATGAATGATGTGATTTTGATTAGAATGCGTAGAAGTTGTTTTTCAACAAAAATACAAAATTATTTATTGTTTGTCGACTATTTTTGCCACTAATTTTTTTGTAAAACAACTTCTACACATTCAAATCAAAATCACCTCGTTCATACAAGAATGACAGGTGTGTAGAACATGTAAAAAAATTTCAGCACATTTTATTCATCCATTCTCCTGGAATCCTACGGACAGTGAGCTGAAATCAGGCCACCACGGAAGGAAAGCCCGAGGTCGGGAAATAAGTCGAGAAGCCCCAACAAACCAAAGACAAACACCTACAAAGACGTAGAGTGTTTTAACTGCGGTAAAAAGGGCCATATCGCCAGGATGTGTAGTCATCAGTTGGGAAACGCCAAAAAAGAGACGTAGGCGAGGCCCCTATATCCCTGAGGAGGGCGCAGCATGCGACTGAGACTAGTTGAATGCGCCAGGCCTCGCCGGATGATTTCGAACTGATGATCAAAAAGCTAGCCATGGTTAGCAATGAGGCGCAACCCAACCTAAATGGCGATGAGTCACGCTATTGGGTAAAAGTTGGGATTGGGGAATTCCAAGTGAGAGCGCTCTATGATCCTGGAGCGGCGTTGACAGTAATGGGCACGCTAGGTTTACAAATAGCTAGCGCGTGTGGGCGCAAGTTACGCCCGTGCCAAGGTCGACAAGCACAATTCGCCAATGGACAGACTTCAACGATTGTGGGTACAGTAGACCTGCCATTTGAAGTTGAGGGAGTCCAGAGAGAAGTAACTGTAGCAATAATGCCAGATGCAGTCGAGAGCTGCCTAGTCGGAGCAAACTTCGGCAGACTCTTTGATGCAGTACACGACCCAAACGAGGGAGTGTTATACTTGAAGCGCGAAAAGAAAATAGTACAGCTTCAACTGGCAATGCTCGGAGTTACAGGTGTGCTCAATATAGCCGCAGTAGGTTTAGCGAGGATTACGGAGGACGAACGCGTTAAGCTGAACAGACTTTCGGCTTGGATGAAACCAGCCCAGCCGAATGCGCTACGTCGCACTCAGCTGATTGAGCATGATATCGACATTGGTACTGCTAGACCCATAAAGCAGAAATATTACCCGGTGTCGAGGATGATGGAAGAGGAAATGCACCGCCAGGTACATGAGATGCTGGAGGCGGGCATTATTGAACGAGCAACAAGTGGTTGGTCTAGCCCCGTGGTTTTGGTGCTCAAAGCGAATGGAAAGTTTTGTTTTTGCGTTGACTTTTGGAAAGTTAATGCGCTATCAAAAGCTGATGCTTATCCTTTGCCGAACATGGATGATATACTGCGTAAACTGCAGAAAGCGAAGTATATTTCGACACTGGATCTCAGTAATGCGTATCATCAGATACCGCTCAAGAAGGAAGCGAGACCAATCACGGCGTTTACGGTGCCAGGTCTGGGATTGTTCCAATTTAAGCGCATGCCTTTTGGTTTAGCCTACGCAGGAGCGTCATTCCAGAAGCTAATCGATGAAGTTATCGGACCAGAACTTCAGCCATACGCTTATTCATACTCGATGACATAATTGTGGTCACAGAGACGTTCGAGGAACATATCAAGTACCTTGGAAAGGTCTTGACAAGGGTGAAAGAGGCAGGCCTAGTAATCAACCAAGAGAAGAATGTCTTTTGCCAAGGTGAGGTCAAGTACCTAGGCGTCTTAGTCAATCATGACGGGTTTCGGCCTGATCCAGGTAAGATAGTCCCGGTAGTGGACTATCCGGCACCGAAAAACTTGAAACAGCTAAGGCGATTCTTAGGAATGGCGTCATGGTATCGCAAGTTTTTAAAAGACTTTGCGAGCATCGCTGAACCTCTTTTTGCATTAACCAAGAAGGGAAGGATGTATGAGTGGAGTGAAGCACAACAAGATGCTTTCACAAAGATTAAAGCGCTGCGACAATCTTACATCGACCAGGCTTCAACGCACAATTCGTCGTGCAAACGGATGCTAGCGATACCGGCTTAGGCGCCGTATTGATGCAAATCGTAGACGGCGAAGAAAGAGTGTTAGAGTTTGCTAGCCGTACCCTCTCCCCGGCTGAACGTAACTACTCTGTAACTGAGCGGGAATGCCTAGCTATGATATGGGCGATAAGGGAGTTTAGACCTTATATCGAAGGATATGAGTTTAAAGTCATAACTGACCATAGCAGTTTGCGCTGGCTATGTAACCTTCGAAATCCAACTGGGAGATTAGCTCGTTGGGCTTTGGAAATGCAAGGACATAGTTATACAGTGGAGCATAGGAAAGGCTCACTCAACGCCGTACCAGATGCCTTATCAAGGATGTACGAAGACAGCGCGGTACCAATTTCGGTGGTCAAATGGGCCAATGAGACTGAGGATGAGTGGTATCAGGAAAGGGTCAGGAAGGTACAAACCAGACCGCAAGATGTACCTCGATTCAAACTTCATGGGGGACAATTGTATACTTATCGCCCAGACAAAAACTCGCCACCCTCGATTGAAGACGACGAGGTATGGAAAATCGTCTTACCGTGCGAAAAGCGCGAAGAGGTGTTACACGAGTGCCATGATGAACCATCAGCTGGTCACCAGGGACGTGAGAAGACGTACGCTCGAGTAGCCATGTACTATTACTGGCCGAAAATGTATAGCAACGTGGAGCAATATGTACGACAGTGCATAGTCTGCTGGCAGACGTAGGATCATCACGAGGCCATGGCAAATGGTGGCTAGTGATATGATGGGTCCGAAACCAAAAACGGTACATGGGAACGAATATATCCTCGTATTCGAAGATCTGTTTACTCGATGGGTTGAGTGTATTCCCGTAAAGAGAGCAAACGGTCCTACCATAGTAAGACACCTAGAGGAAAGGATAGTTTTGAGGTATGGCGCTCCAGAAGTATTTCTCTCAGTTAGCCGCCTAGAAACCACCCCGTTACGACACATTTTCTCGAATTTTTTAGTCGTTAAAAATCTTTTTTATTATATAAATATTTTTTTGTCATTTTTGTCCGCCATATTGGATCCGCCATTTTGAATGTTTAAAATCTGATAACAGATTTGTAACGAGCGACATCGAAAACTCCTATATACAAGCTTTCTACGAAATTTTATGGATTAAAGTACGTACTTAAAATTATTTTGTATAAGGGGTGGTTTACCCTCCTTAGGAGTAATATTTTGTAAAAAGCCTAAAGACGTCAACTCTATTTTTTTAATATGGATGTTTTCAAATTGTTTACGATTTTTTTCAGGCTTTTAAAACTTTTTTATTGTTAAATTATGCCAAAAAACATATGTTTTCGACCCTTAAAAAATAGGGGATGCTACCCTTCCTCTTCAAATCACCATGGATTACTTGCTCTAGTTGTAAGAAATAACCTCGAATCTGTTTCGTTAAAAAATATTTATTGAAAGGCGAGATATTAAAAAAAACGCCTTTTGGAGGTTAACTTTAGGGGCCGTTTTCACCTCCTAAATACGCTTATGAGCCGTAAAAAAATACGTGTCTCTTATTTTCACATGTACTACAACATATTGTAAAATCATTAAAATCGGTGAGGTCGGATTCGGGTACCTTCCTTGTAAGAAAAAGAGTAATTATCCAGTTGCACCTGTTCTACCAACCTGTGATGAAGCACAAGCGATGAAAATGATTTATAATATGCAGTTAAATAAACTTCTTCACCAAAGGAAATCACTACTTCTACTACTACACAACGAGGATATACACAAAGAGCAGTATCAGCAAGAATCGCGATTACAAGAGCAAATGATGGATTATCAAAATCATATAATTGAAGATATCCAGAATAGCTTACAACAGCGTGAACGCGTTTACAATGATCTTGAGACTTTTAATAAGGAGATACAAAACAATTATAGTCATATATTGTATCTAAATATTAGAAGCTTGAATGCTAATTTCGAAAAACTTCAAATACTTATTGGAGGTTTTAGGATTAAACCAAACGTCATTGTCCATACTGAGGTTTGGAATTTGTACATTATTAGTATTATAAAATTAAAGGATATAAAATGTACTATAACTGCCGAAATATTAACAACAATGACGGCATTGTGGTCTATATAAAGGATAATATTACACATTATTGTGAAACAATAATCACTAGTAAATTCAAAATAGTAGGAGATTTAAAATAGTAGGAGATATTAATAAATCAAAAGACCAAATAGCAGTAGAGGCTAAGAGGATTCTGCACCTTTTACCATCATAGTTTGCGATTCCTACCTTACCGACCGCACCGCGAATCTCCCCATTTCTCTACTTTTTCGATTAGCGGCCCCAGTATTCTGATGCCCGATTCGCGATGCTCTGTATTATCGACTTAGTACGCTTCCTTACTGACACACCCAATCAGCGTTCAACATTACCGACCCAAGTGATACGAAAAAAAGTGTAATAAAATTTTCGTAAAAAGAAAAAATCTTGGGTATGTGGGGGGGGGGGATTAGTAGCTATACGGATTCCAGCGACCCTCCCGCCCCACTACTCCACCCTCAGCACACCTGTGCAGGTGAGAATAGGCCCCGCCTACATTGAATGTGTTAGAAGCTTACTGTCAGATGAGTCGTGACGTTATGAGCATACCGATAAGACTCAGTCCGTAAAACAAAAGACCAGGTGTGTATCTGTGAAAGGGGCTGATACCAGGAGTCAACTGCTGGGAGGGAAATGTATACTCCAGGTAGTATACTCCTTGCACTAGGTGCTCAGTGCAAGGAGCACAGTCGGCTGCTGGAAGGAAAATGTACTCCGGGTAGTATAGTCCTAGCACCAGGAGTCAACTGCTGGGAGGGGGATGTATATTGACGTGTATAGGGAATGTATCTGGCAGCATGCTGTACCCAGGAGTCTGCTGAAGGTCAAAGGCAGCAGGGAGCTGCAGCGCCCTGACTGCAGCTGTTGGCGAGCATACAGTTCAGCCGAGGTGAGTCGCGCGTTGAAATAGCGCGGATCAGGGTACACCTGCTTGCTGTTCTTCTCTTCGCTTCTCTTTATATCTACATATTCGTACTTTTGTCAAGCACAACAGCATATACGCATCATCTTTGGCTATAATAGGAAGCTACTGCGTATTATCGGAAGCGCTCTTTCTATCATTCGCTCACTTTCCAGCTGTTGCGACGATGAGAACTGCGTGTATACCGTTAATTCACGACGCAATACAGCTACATATTGGTCACCAATGCTAGTCGGGTGTATCTGAATGCGTATACTCTAAAAAATGCATGCGTACATTCGGTGAACATCCTCGCTTTTTATAATAAGAATAATATTTGCGTAAAACGTATTTTCTTGAAATAAGATACTATCTTCTAGAATAATACATGCTTCGAAACAACAAAGGGGATGGCTCCTGTCAAAGGAATGCGAATTCATTGTTTTTCATTTTATTAGTGCCATCCAGAGAGTAATCATCATGTCTGCGAGCGATTGCAAGGGACGTGTAAATATTATACTAAAGTTCTAGAAACGTTCCTGAAAAAGTGGGTAAGTGGATCAAGCTTAATAATACAAATTTAAAACATTTGAGACTATTGCTTCATAGTGCTATATGTGCTCCCGAAAAAAAGTATCTATTAACAATCGCGTTTCTTAAGGGACTCAAGAACAAATTAAAGTGTTTGTTGAAACGTGGGGAAGGTATGCGTGAACAACGAAGTGATAGAGTAAAGTGACAGGATTTTGAGGCGACATTGTATGATCGTATGCGATCAGGAGTAATTACAAATTTTAAACAGTTAGTTATACTGATTTAAAAACGAGACTGCTGTGAAAGTTCATGCTATGTTGGCAGCTGAATACGTGATAACCCAAGCTGACGAATTAATCTCTTAAATAAAATATTACAATACAAAATGCTGAGCCTATTTTTCAAAAAACTAACCTCAAACAGTAGTTCATTTCTAATATTCAGCAACCCATACAGCGAGATATGGTTGAATCACAGGGATGAGACTCAGGTTGGACACTTCGAACGATTCTGAATTTGTGTGTTCATATCAATAAAAATAATGTAATAAGAGGCAGTTCATACGTAGAACTACCCGTTATAATGAAAAAGAAAGGTGCTTGCGTTAACGTCAAGAATTTTGATGACACTTGCTTCAAATGAGCTATTCTGTCAGCATTACATCCAACAAAGAAAAGTTCTGATAGGATATGATCATATAAGGATTATGAAAACGACTCGATTTTTAAAGATCTACAATACCCCATGCTGCCAAATGATATACCTAAATTTGAAAAACGAATTGGTATTTCGGTTAATGTTTATTCTTTAAAAAAAGTGGACGAAACTTCAAAGTTGTACCAATGCACTTGACATCGTGTAAACGTGAAACTCACATTATCTTTTTACTCGTACAAAATTATTATACAGATGAGAAACAGGAGGCTAACGGTGAACTCCTTATTAATCATTACATTTGGGTCAAAGATGTATCCTATTTAGTATCTGGCCAACTTTCAAAACAGAAAGTGAAATTACACATTTGTGGTCGATGCTTACATTATTTCCGAACTGAATCGCAATTACAGGCACATGAACGTGACTATTCACAACTAAACAAATGTCGAGTAAACTTCCCAAATTCCAAAATTTCAATCCTACAATTAAAAAATTTCCGTAATAAAGAAAAATTACCATTTACTGTTTACGCTGACTTTGAGTACATCTTCAAAGATATAAAAGATGGAAAAGCTTATCAGCAGCATAAAGCTTTCAGCATGGGATATTATATGAAATGTACTTACGATGATGCTGAAAACATTGAAACAGTATTTTGGTGTCCGATACCTGTTAAGCCAACTTGTGAGCAAGAGCAGTCTTTCCAGCAAGCTACATTTTGCCACATTTGTGAGAAATTTTTGGAGCATAATAGAGTACGTGATCATTGCCATCTCACTGGAAGGTATTATTTTACATAATAAAAGTAATAGCGTCCTGATGGCAAGTACTATATACTTAAATATGATTCAGATATCGAGGAGTAGCCCCCGGGAAGTGTAACTTCCAAGACTCTTGCTCTATTCCAGTAATCTTCCACAAACTGAGTTTATATGATTCACACTTCTTAATCAGAGATATTGCTCAATGTATGCCTGGTAGAGTCAACGTATCGCCTATAAATAAGGAGAAATTTTTATCATTCACTAAATATATTGACGGAAGAGATGTTAATTTCAAATTTGTCGACTCATTTCGGTTTATGGCCTTATGTCTAGACTAGTTATCATCTTATCTCGAAGATTTAAATATACTCAAGCAATAAGTTAGCAAGAATAACCGGCTAAACGAAAAACAATATCATTTGCTAAGGAGAAAAGGCATTTTTCCTTATGATTACTTAAATTCTCTAGAAAAACTCAACGATTATGAGCTGCCACCAAAAGAAGCGTTTTATAATAAATTAAACAATAGACACATTTCAGATGAAGATTGTAAACACGCTCAAAACATTCGGAATATATTTAATATCATTATTTTGGGGCAGTACTCAGATCTCTATGCAGAAACATATATGCTGCTGCTAGCTGAAGTTTTTGAAACTTTTCGCATCAGTTATCAGAAAGTATATGGTTTGGACCCAGGATACTATTATACAACTCTAAGTCTGACTTGGGACGCTTAAATATATAAAAATTGAACTAGAACTACTCACTGCCATTGACAAAGTTTATTAAACGTGGAATAAGAGGAGGGATAAGTCAATGCTACAACCGCTATTCTCGAGCAAATAACGTTTATATGAGCACCGACTATGATAGTGATAAAGATACTAAATATTTAATGTATTACGGTGTTAATAACACCGGCATACAAAATAAAAAAAGTTGTCTGCGCGAGAAATCAGACCTATCTATCTTTATATTTTTCGAATCGCTGAATTCGAATATAAGGTCAGTTAGGCTCCATCACGTCAGGTTAAAAGTCAGTTGGAGGTCAAATCAAAAAGAAAAGGTTTAAAAAAAATTAAAATGCCATACATTTATGTTTTTTTGGTCGTTGAATCCGAATCCGGGGTCAGTTTTACCCGATCACGACAGGTTCAAGGTCAGTTTGAGGTCAAACTGAGAAGAAATGGTTAAAAGAAATAAAAATACCATACATCTTTCAACCATTTCTTCTCAGTTTGACCTCGAATTGACCTTGAACCTGACGTGATCGGGCCTAACTGACCTTATATTCGAATTCAGCTACCCGAAAAACATAAAGATAGATAGATCTGATCTCTCGCGCAGACAACTTTTTTTATCTTGTGTGCCGGTGTAATTTTTGGTATTTCATTGAATAATCAAGAATAAGTTTCTTTTTTTTTCTCCATCATAGATAGTTAAAAAACAAATTTAAGTAATCAGAGATAAGAATGTATTAAAAAGTTAATTTTTAATTAAAAAACCAATTTTTAATATACATGGTTTTGCATAAATGCTAATTTATGAGCGCACAATGCTTCCAACTAAGAGGTGCACAATGCTTTCAACTTAGGGGCGCACCAGGCTGCCAAATTAGGGGTGTAGTATTCATCTGGAAAGTCAAGACAGAGTGAAAAAAGTGAAAGGTGTAAAACTTGCTGTAGTACGAAATACAATAACTTTTGACGATTATATTCATTGTTTAAAAAATATCTCTACGCAGTGTAGAAAACAATGTATTATTCGGCCCCGTACGCATAATATATTTATCGAAAAACAAGTAAAATTAGCTTTAATCTCCTGTGATGATAGAAGGTACTTGCTATGAGGTGAAACTGATACTTTACCTTGGGGACAGTATAAGATTAATCAAGTGGATAACGAATAATTTATATTATGCTAAAATGAAAAGACTATAATCATTTGCAAACATTTATTTATAAATCTGATCCAACTATTGTACGTATTATCAACCCTAGCCTTTTTACATACAACTGATTACCACGCTTTTTCAATACTTTCTCCATAAGATGGAAATCTAGATATTTGGCTTTGAAAAGCTCTTGTTCGTAGATACCGCCAGCGATGGGTTGATGTAAATAGTCCTTTAGCTTGTATGTTGGCACTGGATACGTTGGCACAACTTGACTGGTGGTAAAAATCTCTCTCGACCAATTGAGCGTATAACTCTTCCTTCTCAAATACTTGCTTTATTTTGCTTACTCGCACCTTATATCCAACATTGAATTTAGTATTTTTCTGATTTCTTGATGAGAGAAACATTTAAGGACTTTAGCTTCATTCTCATGACTAACATCTTTAGATTTCATAGCGATGGTGCGATGTATGCTATTATTGTAGTCTGCCAGTAAATCAGGTACTTTGAGAACACATCGATGACTGCCAGTAGGTACTTGTAGCATACATTTTTTATGCGTACCATCTCTACTAAATCAGCTTGCCAGGTATCATCCAAGCCACGTATTATGAACGTTCGGCGCTGATAATTACGCCGAGCTGGTGTATGAAGTTCCTCTACTAATCTAACTTTTTGATGTACCATTATCATTCTGAGAAGTTTTAAACAAAATTTCGTATAATTCACTAATAGCCAAATTTACTTTTCTCACTTTCTCTGTATTCTCATTCTTGATTATTTGTATAGGTAATTTTACAGCGTCAATTGCTTTTCTTAGTTTACTCGTAATTGCATGAACAACGTGAATTTCTGATTGGATTAAACGTTGCAGGACTGCTAAAATCACTGCATCGTTTGGCTACTTTATTTCTGCTATTTTACATAATTTTTTGCTTCCAATGTCGAAGTGACCGTCAGCAGTGAGTTTATAGCCAACACCAGAAGGACCACGACGACCTTTAGAGCGATTTGATTGACATTCAGGCACATCAACGCTCAGATGAGCTTGTTACTTACATGAACATGTTGATTACTGTAATTTATATATAACCTTGGCTTCAAGCAATTCTTCGATTATGATATGAATCTCATTTACAGAGCTATTATTACCAGCTAATCTTTTAGCCATGAGTAAACGTAGACGATCAACATGTTCGTTAGTATCATCCCAATATACATAGTCCATGAAAAACCTTTGGTGTTTTTGTTCAAACCCCCTACACCGTTGTGCAATTATCACGGATTATCCTCGAGTTCGGGGGATTTAGCCTATGAAGAGCTTGAAAATATGTTGAAAACTGTTCTACACAACGCTAGCACAGAGTATGTAAAAGGAACTGAGAAAAAGCAATGGCTCGAGAAATTCAATTTTCATGTGCTCGACATGGGTGACATGGGCTTTTCCTCACTGCAACGGCTGAAATATGATATTTTGGAGCTTCTCTATCTACACCACAAAGTAGCATTCAAGGCAGACTGTGCCCACAGAAATTTCTGCTATTGAAACAATACGCCATCTCTGGATAGATCACTCAGAGAATTTTATCGCACTAAGCATCTGTCATTTACGACTCCCACGGATATTGCTTTCTTACCGAGAGAATTCCTCATAACATTTGCCGCAAATAGTATCAAGAAAACTTGGGCCAGAACATTTGAAGCTGGACTCTGAAATTTTAGATTGCCTATGCTGTCGTGAGCACAACAGTAAGAAAAAACTAGATAACTTATGTATAAAGTAATATTGAATAAATGTATTTATTTTAATTGCAATGAACTTGCAATATTTTAGAAGTGTAATGAATAAGAATTTGGATATTTAGAGCAATAAAAAAAATGTTGTTTATATTCGACTATGATTATGCATGCAATCATTTAAACTACAGGGTGTCCCATTTTAAAACCACCAACCCAAAATCTCCCAACGAAAGCATTTTAGAGAAAAATTTTTTAAACAAAAGTTGTCAAGTTTCAAGGGGGGCACAGAACGATAACCTTGACTTTGACTTCGACCTTGGCCTTCATCGTTATTTTAAGGTCAAATTGATTTTTTTAAATGGAAACCCACATGTTTTATACCGGAAATGGAAAGAGCGGGAAATTCTACGTCCGACTATGATCTTGACCTCAATCCTGACCTTGACCTTCAGGGTCAATATGAGGCCAAATTGATTTTTTTATGTTAACCTTTAGTTTCATTTCCTATTCCGATAAATAAATTCCGTGTAAAAGTTAAAAATTATTTAACAATTTCTACCCACTGACTTTTCTAAGGTTGAATAAAAGGGCTTACACCGCATAGCAAGGAAGCTTCTTGGAAGCTTCTCTATGAGAATACGAATCTTGCAGGAAGCTTCCAGAAAGCTTCCATGCTATGTGAGCACCATACTTTTTGCACCATTCAGAGATAACGACGTGGATGTAGTAAGTTCTGTTTCCATTGGCATGCTGAATAATCGTGAGTCCCCTTGCCTCTTACCTTCGAGATGCTAGATTAACGTGAATCCCTTTGCCGCTCACTACTGTAACTATTAAGATTTTTCAAAGTGGCTGTCATTTACTGGAAGACAAAAATTTACTCCACTTTGGGAATGTCGTGTGACCAATAAAATAAGGGTTTCCATTTTAAAAGATCGTTTTGACCTTATATTGACCCTCAAGGTCAAGGTCAGGGTTGAGGTCAAGATCATAGTCAGGCGTAGAATTCCCTGCTCTTTCCATTCCCGGTATAAAAAATATGGGTTTCCACTTAGAACAATCAATTTGACCTTAAAATAACGATGAAGGTCAAGATCGAAGTCAAGGTCAAAGTCATCGTTGTGTGTCCCCCTTGAAACTTGACAACTTTTGTTTAAAAAATTTTTCTCTAAAATGCTTTGGTCGGGAGATTTTTGGGTGGTGGTTTTAAAATGGGACACCCTGTATATATTCGTAGAAGCTAACGAATGACAGCAAACAGTTGTATAATATGCGATCAGGTACTCATAAGCTGCTGACGTCATCACAAAACGATGCGCGCTAGGCTAGCACCGCGGCTGCACTGTATGCTCTTGGGTACAACATGCTGTCCGCAGTATACATCCCGCTCGCAGCAGCTGACTCCTGGTGCTAGGAGTATGCTACCCGGGGTATACATCTCCCTCCCAGTAGCCAACTCCTGGTGCCAGCTCCTTCCGCAGATGCACACCAGGTGTTCTGTTTTACCGACTGAGTCTTATATGTATGCTAATAACGTCACGACTCATCTGTCGGTAAGCTTCTAGAACATTTGATGTGGGCGGGACCTATTCTCACCTGCACAGGTGTACTGACGGTGTAGTGGTGGAGGGGGCGCTAGAATCCCCGTAGTTTAGCTACTAATCTTCCGCATAGCGAAGATTTTTTTCTTTTTACTAATATTTTATTACACTTTTTTTTGTATCACTTGAGTCAGTAATATTGAACGCTGTTAGGGTAGGTAAGGAAGTGTACTAAGTCGATAATACAGAGCATTGGGATGCTGGGAAAACTGGTCAGTAAGGTAGAGAAATGGTGAGATTCGTCGCGCGGTTGGTAAGGCAAGAATCGCAAACTCTGATGGTAAGTGATGCAGAATCCGCTTAGCACCTATTACTCTAAACATTCAATAATATCATTATTGAGTTGCAAACGGATGTCTTTAATCTTGAACAGTTATATGTTGCAATGTCTAGAGTTAGATTTTGGGATTCTCTTAAAATTTATCTTGGAAATCAAAGGCAAGGTGTAAAAGTTAAAAATTATGTATATAAAGAATTATATATATAAATTATTTTAAATTCAATAAAATTAACACATAATAAGAGTTAAATTTCAAGTTATAATATTTAGAGAAAGTAAATAACAATAATTTTATTTTGTGTTATTGCTGTATATGTGTGAGTATATAAGTCATTAAAAACATTCTAAAGGGCAAAGGTAAATTCTAGCTGGTTTTGAATGTGATTCGTGTCTAACAATTACTTTATAAACCAATTAGTAAATAAAATATGGTTAAAATGATAATACAAGTTTGCGCGCGCTTGTCCGCGTGTGATTTCTAGCTTATAATTAATTTCAAGTTCTGCAGTATTAGATGAAACTGTTTGATAGGATTTAATATACTTATTTTTTATATACTTATTTTTTTAGATCGAATAATGTTACTGATTTCGAATACTGGATAGCTTAGATTATCATCATAAGTAATATGACATATTGCGGCTTATAAATAGTTCCGTTAACTTTAACAAAGGGGAATTCATTCACCTTTAAATTGTGCCTACCTATATAAATATATTTTGTTGCAATTTTATTACCCCATTTTATAGTTGTTTTCAAGCCAATTTTTGTATAAAATCTATACGCTAGTTTTAATTGTACTTTGTTGGCTAACGTATAAATAATATTTACTCGAGAAGTCATAATATGCGCATATCTTTTCGAATCTTTATGAAATGATTCGTATTTTGCGGACGAATAGCCGCCTCTTGTGCGTAATGGAAAAGGTACTCTTGTAATGTTGCTATATCCTTAATATCCTTCACTAGAGAAAAAAGCAAGCATGATTCTGATTTTGCTTGTCTTTTCTCTTACGCTGGCTAATCGTTTCACACTCTTATAGTTGTTGCGACCTGATTTCACCACTGCATTCATCTTCTTTAGATGCTCCTGCAACTTATCTAATAGACCTTGCTCGCTGGACTCTGCGGTCTGGATTGTACTCCAGACATCTTGCACCCTCCTGTTTTCATCGCTGGGACTATGCGCGCTACTGCTTGCGATCTTCTGTTGGCATGTGCGGTCTTCTTTAGCCTCTTTATTGCTGATATGGGCTTTCAAGCTTGTATTTGTCACGCTTTCCAGACTGATGGTAATGTCTGATGCTATTCATTTGGGGGGAGTACTGCTTTCGTAAGCACCATCGCCCAGCTGGCTGCGTAGATGTAAAAACCGCCACCTATCAGCAATGTATGAACAACGGATGGGTGTGTGTGTGCTTGTTGCATCTATAAATGTTTTATTAGCTTTTAAAATTAAAAAAAAACGCCAATATCTATACATGCGTTACAAAAAATATGGTGTTCATCAAGCGCTGGCCTGTTTGACCTCGTGTGGTATACTCATCTTCGGTTGGTAACGCCCTCGCCTTAACTCGTACTAAAAACTCCTTACTCGGTATAAAAGAGCTTACTTTACGCCCTTAGTAAAAATATACTATATTTCGTGTAAGTTGCATGAAAATAATGATATTAGATGCATACGAAGTGGACAGAGAGATCTATTTACATTATATTAAAAATTCATATTGGAACATGTATTTTGCATTATGATGTAAATATTCTTGGCAACTGGTAAATTATTTTAGAATGATATACATGTTTTAGTTGTGTATTGTGTATACCAAGTGTGAATTTTGCAGTATAAGTCGTAGGCAAGATAGCACGAGCCGAAATAAAGACCGCCAACTACATGAGGTCAAAAAGTCCACTTAGCCCATGGAGCACAATATAGTTTTTGTAATGTATTTACAAATTTTCGAATTTTGTTGCTATTAAACTGGAACAAATTAGCAATTTTTCTACACGGCCACAACACACTAATAAATATTTAGAAATCAAAATTTTATAAATTTTGAAAAAAAAAATATTAGTGTGCAAAGAAATTTTGTTAAACCACTGCTGACTTTTCCCGCAGCAGACTTTTTTGTCCGCTGATAACTGTTTTTGCCCGTCAGTAAAAAACTGGCATTTTATGCTCGTATGATAGGCAGGAAAAAATACGAAAAAATTGTGTCTGTGTTACAAAAAATACGTTATATAATATTCTTACAGTATGGTTCTAATAATTAAAGCTATTTAATAATTTCAGGTTATGGAAAAACGCACAAAGATGCCGCTAGCGTTCGAACGACTCATTCAATACCTGCCGCTTGTGGGTTATACTATTTTGAAGTGAAAATTGTCAGTAAAGGCCGTGATGGTTATATGGGTATTGGGTTATCTGCACATGGAGTGAATGTAAATAGACTTCCTGGTTGGGACAAAAATTCTTATGGTTATCATGGTGATGACGGACATAGTTTTTGTTCATCAGGTACTGGGCAACCATATGGCCCAACATTTACTACTGGTGATGTAATTGGTTGTGGTGTTAATTTAGTTGATAATACAGCGTTTTACACAAAAAATGGACATCATTTGGGAATAGCATTTACGGACCTTCCTGTAAGTAAATTTTTACAATTAATTTTGTTAATTTTAAGGGGTCAAGATACTTTCAAACTTTTAAAAAATAAATTTTTTGATTGCTTATTTTGTCGAATATATTACCATAAATACATTCTTGCAAATCATTTTAAAGAGATTTTGACAACGTTATAAGACAAATACTTAATTAACATTTTTATTGCTCTTTCATAGAGTTAAGTATTGCTTATTTTTTGTCTATATGACTGACAATTTTAATATTGTTTTTTATAAAAGCTGTGAACACATACATTTCATATGTTTACATTAAGTCAGTTTGATGGTATTGATTAGTCGTTTTTCAAATGCTATGATACGAATCAATTTGGTTTTTGGTAATTCATCCGAACTCCTATAAAACCGTAGGGACATTAAACGAAATTCAGACCTTACGATCCCTGTAGGAAACATGTTAGTAGAAAGAGATTGAAAAATGTCAACAAACTGCGAGTGCCTCTTGATCCTACGCTCGTATATAAGCCTCGATATGTAGGCTCTCGCGAGAATTATAAGCTGAAAAGCTCAGAGACACACATCAAACTATCTGTCAACACCAAGGCGGAGATGTATGTTGTAATGTGGTCGTTTTTCGGTCACAATTAATAAGACACAATAGAAAGCGGCTGAATTTATTAGGCGTCAAGCCGCGCTATCTTGCCGGGCTTCTGGAGACTCGACCCCCAGAGGAGATCAGTCAAATAAAACACACTGGATTTTCTTATTTTACACTCACGTATATCATCATAGATTCTTCACATTATTAATGTTATACTCTGCGCGGCCACAAAGAGCTTAAGTTCGCGAGTATTTTACACACATGCACTATTATATTCCCCGGCCTCGATATTACCGCGATCTCTCGCCTTACCACTATGGCCACCGGCCTCGTCCGCATAAAGAGATGTGCGCATAAACAGCGTCTCGACAAATTAGACAACAGCACACTTAAGATTAACTCTCTCGTTCTGTGTTGGCTTGTGCTCTGCAAAACGATCTCGCGAATGCTAACTATCAAGAAGTTACTCTGTGGCTCGGGGGGATTGCTGCTAATGCTGCGGTGTCAGGAAATCAAGTCCCCGAGGCCCTGTGCACAACTCGACTGCGACGTCCCGCGCTAAATACGCGCGCAATCACTCTTACGTTAACAAAGCGCGCGACATTCAAACTATGTAACACTCCGGCTCTCTTTAAATACATAATTTATTGGACAAATCGCTCGCAGGCGACCTCACAATGTGCAGTGTAGCTGCATAGGCGCCTCCACTCTCTGCTTATCCGTCTCTTTCTTCTCTTCACACGCTTAACATAGCGAGAGACATACACATAGTTATTCATGTGTGTGTGTGCGGCACAGGTCGCTCGGCTAGGCTCTCCCCTCTCATAGATCTGTTCTCTCTCTCTCTCTCACTCTCCCGCTCTCGCTGCATCTTCGCTCGTGCCGTCATTCTCGCCGTGTGGCCTGGCGCTGCTGATTTCCGCTCTGTTACGCTGGTCAAGCAGGCGTCTCTCTCTCTCTCTCTCTCTCTCTCTCTCTCTCTCTCTCTCTCTCTCTCTCTCTCTCTCTCTCTCTCTCTCTCTCTCTCTCTCTCTCTCTCTCTCTCTCTCTCTCTCTCTCTCTCTCTCTCTCTCTCTCTCTCTCACGTTGCACTCCGCCCAGTGAGGGGCGAGGTGACTCCCCTGGACATTCCCGTTTTCGCCACAGAGGCGCTGAGGAATTCATTCCACGTAAGCGCCTCATATCTCTGGAACTCATTACCAGCTCATCTCCGTAACATTGAATCAATACCTCTTTTCAAACGTCGGATCAGGCAACACTACCTCAATCTAGAGAGAATCTAAATAGCCGTCACGAATCCATCTTACACAATATTTCTCACCCCATGCACAATCATGCATACCACACTCATTCCAAGCATTTCGTCTCTCACCATCACTCATACATGCATCCTCATTTTTCACTTTAACTTCTAATTTTTAAGCTATATTTATCTGTAAAAATATTATTGTAAATACCTCTATATTATATATCTCTACTCTTTTTTTTTGTATAACATAATGTACAGACAATAAATCTAATCTAATCTAATCTAATCTAATCTCTCTCTCTCTCTCGGCGGTGGTGCGATTCAGTCAAGCAGGCGACTTTCCTGCGTCGTCCGCTCAGTATGGTTGACAGACCATCAGTGTCCAGCCGCAATGATTCTCCCGTCTTTGTCCAGTCTATAATTTTTTACGGCAATGAGCGAAAATTGGTGTGTTTATGGTAGCTCCGGTATTGGCGAATACATGAGTAATCCTATAATAAGGTATGCCTCGACGGGACCCCCGTTGCATTCCCCCTTGCAAATTTTACATACTCCGTTTGTCAAATGTTTTCCAATAATACTCCCGTTATCGCAACACACCTTGGCTAATGAATGGAAGTATGAAGGTTAGAAGGAAAGATTAGATTAAATTAGATTTATTGCTGTACATTTTATTTGTACAAAAAAAAAAGTAACAGAAATACAATAAAAGGATACATTAAAATTTGAGCAGATGAAAGTACAAGCAGTATTATGAGAAATTGTGTGAATGATTGATGAGATTGTGGAATGAAATATGTTTTGATATGTATGATATGAATGAGGTGTGGCGAGTATTATAGGTGAGTTTGATAGAGGCTGTTTATGTGTTTTCCAGACTGATGAAGGGGGTGGGGATGTCCAGAGGAGTCACCTATCATTTGAGGCTCCATATAATTTCTTTATCAAATAATGACACTCGATAACACTAACATTTAGAGAATTTATTTGTTTTTATGATTTTCTTGCCTATTGTTCTAAGCCAGGAGAACAAATGTTGGTATATCTCGTAAATGTTGGTAATCTTCTCCGATGTTGCTTCGTAATCTTTCTGCGTTTCCCCTAAATTCTTCCAACAGTCAAGCACGTTTTCATGACACTCTTGCACGTTGATTTGCATATTATTTGAAAGTCTTTCAATTATTTTCTTTAGCTCTCTAATTTGCTTTTTTCGTCGTACATCGCGCTTTAGTACCTGCCATACTAGGTTGTCGGGTAATTAAAAATTTGAACAAATTGAGAATTTGAAAATTTATCTATACGTATAAGTACATATAAGTCCATTTTCAAGGACATTCCTTATGTATAAAGCCAACTTTGTACCAGGACTTTTTGTAAATTTAAGGACCGTCCTGGAAGCCCCCTATGTTTAACCACATTTTCAAGGACCAAACTAGAGTCCTTTCCCCCAGAGTGATGATTGCTTTAGCACAGTCCTTAATGGCGAACTTTGATCAAAGAGGTCGATTTTTATCAAAGTCCTGGAAAGTAGGCGTAAACACTATATATGTGTGTGTGTGTGTATGTGTGTGTGTTTTTTTAGAGAAAGAGGTTGGAGGGAAAAATCTTAATAGACCATGACATGGCCTGAGCCACCGTGTGTTGGATTCTCACCAACTAAAACCCTTCGTTTTGCGACCGAATATAGAATCCAATTGCAACCCGAATCCTCTTCGCTCTCCTTACCGATTTGTCGGTGAGGAGGGCCAAGCTCCGTCTTCAGTGCCTTTTTCCCCCGCGGTACCACGGTCAAGTATAACTTCGCGAGGGGGCATAGGGACATTGCCCTTGTCTCCTTGATATGATTGTCATTTCTTATGCGTCCATATCTAGTAAGTCTACTATCGTACCTTCTTCATTATAGGCTGCCGTCTACTTCTTACCGCATCGTCCGGTCGTCAGCTTCTTGCAGCATCTCTCGTCTTCTTCTCTCTTCGTCGCCCCTCACTTTCTTGAGGATGACCGCGGCGTAGTTACTAACCACGTGCCAGCCCTCAACGGTGGCGAACATAGCTACCATAATAGACTCAGGAATTGCTCTGGTCTGGAGGTAGCGTTCAAACTCTTCACGCTCCTGCTGGTAACACGAGCAGTAGCAAAAAAACGTGCTCAGCGTCCTCGCACATGTCCAAACATGCTGGGCAGTCTGGACAGTCTTCTAAATTAAATCTACACAGGTATGCTCGATAGCATCCATGTCCCGTCAAAAATTGCGTGAGGTAGTAGTTTACTTCCCCGTGTCTTCTTGTGATCCAGTCTTCAATCTTTGGTATAAGTCGGTGCGTCCAGCGCCCTTTCAGGCTACTGTCCCATCTTCTCTGCCACTCAGCTACTGTTTGTTCACTGGCAGCGTTCCAGATTTCTGCCTTCGTTCTATCGCTGTTCTCCTGTTTTGCCATGTATATGGCCTTCCACTCTAGTGCTAAGAGGTCGATGGGTGGCATGCTTGCCACGACGCTTATTGCATCGTCCGATACCGTGCGGTAAGCAGACGCTACTCTTAGCGCATTCCGTCTATACACGGATGACAGGTTCCGCGCATAAGCTTTTATTGCCATTGCATCTACCCAAATTGGTGCCCCCTACAGCATAATCGATGTACTGACACTTGCTAACAGCTTCTTTTTCTTCTGAGTAGCTCCACCGACATTCGGCATGAGCCGAGATAGAGCAGCCATCGTTCTTGACGCTTTTTCACCTGCTAATTCAAGGTGCTGTTTAAACGTCAACTTTTCGTCTATAGTAACGCCCAAATACTTGGTAGTCGATTTAGAGGTTATCTCATGGCCGTCTATCATTAGGGCGATCGTCTCCATTTTCTTCCTGCTAGATATCAGGATCGCCTCGGTCTTGTGTCCAGCGAGTTCAAGTCCCGTTTCTCTCAGCCACCTCTGGAGGGTGATTATCGCTTCATTGGTGATTTCAGCGACGTCTTCTTTTTCCTTCCCTACTACTACAAGAGCTATGTCGTCTGCGAATCCTACTACCATAGCCTCCCGCGGGAGTTGTAGTCTCAGCACTCCGTCATACATAATGTTCCACAATGGCGGGCCCAGTACTGATCCCTGTGGAACACCTGCCGTGACCTTGTAGGTTTCAATGCCGCAATCCGTTTCGTACAGTAAAGTTCTGTCCTTCAGATAGTCGACCATCATCCTCCTGATGTAGGTGGGCACCTCAAGCTTTTCAAGCGCTTCATGTATCTTCGTCCAATTTGCAGAGTTGAATGCGTTTTCGACATCCAAAGTAATAACTGCACAGTACTTCTTTGTTCCGCCCTTCCACCGTTTTCCACTGATGGCTGCTCGGGCTGTATTTGTAAGCCATATTGGTGCTCGGCAAGCCCCTTGGTCTCTTCGATTATGCACTCCATCCTGCTGCTGATAATGCGCTCCAGTATTTTTCCTTGTGTGTCCATCATGCATTATGGTCTGTACGATGTCTCCCCTCCGGGCGCTTTGTTACCCTTAGGTAACAACACAAGTCGCTGCTTTTTGTAGAGGCCAACAAATTCATCAGGTTTAGCCTCGATGGCATGCTTCAGCGCCACATTTGGTATGCCGTCAGGACCGGGAGCCTTATTGTTTCCTACCCTCTTGCTTCCTACGAGTAGCTCTTCAACTGTTGAGTAGCTCTTCAACTGAGGAGAAGGTCCTGAGCTGTCTCACAGTGGTTCAGGTTTAACTGTACTATTCTCATCTTCTTTGTTTTGTGGCTTTCACTGCCGCTTGGTACGCTGGGCAATCATAGCTATCTGCGGCATGGTCGCTTCTCTCTACGTCGTCCTTTCCTGTGCAGAGAATGCAGCTGGGCTGGTTTGTGCAGTCTTTCGCTACATGTCCCGCTGAGCCACATTTGTAGCAGCAGCGGCTTCTGCCGTGCTGCTCAATACAGCTTGCAGCAGTATGGCCGAAGCCCAAGCATTTATAGCACCTGAGCGGGCGGGAGTCTCGCTTTATTGCTCTTATTCAGCAGATAACCCAGCCTATCCTTATCTTCTCACCCTTGATAAACTTCTGAGCTATCTGGGCAGGTAGTTGTACTATTGCTTTCTGCGTATCTCCATAGGCTTTACGAAGCGACTTAACCGCCGTAGGTTCGAAATTATGTCCTTCCTCGTTATTTTTGCGTAGTGCGTCCACTATGTCCTCCTTAGTGGTCAGCATGTCAAGATCTTTAATCTCGAAGGCCTCTTCTTGATGCAGCGCCCTGATTGTAGCAGTTTCCACTAGTACTGCTTTCACCGCTTCCTGGAGCTCAGCTGTTTCCACCTCCTTGAAACGTCGTAGTTCGAGTAGCAGATCTCCTGCTGTCGTTTTGCGTATTCTATGTACGCTGTTTCCTAACTTTTCTAGGCTAGGCTCTGCCTTCATTTTCTTTAGGATTTAGCTTTTTCCACCCTCGGCCTTGATGACTAAGGCGTCAGGTCTAGGGGGTCTTGCTCTTGCCATCCTACTTTTTCTGGTGCCTTTTTGGTCTTGGCCACGAGCAGCAGTGTTATCCTTGCTGTTTACGCTTTTTTCTTTTTTCTTCTTTGCCTTCCTTGTCACCACCTCTTGCCACGAGTCTTTCTCTCTCTGGTGGACATTGTCGTCGGCTACTCTTCTTGCAGAGCTCGCCCCACTAACGCGGCTAGCCTGCTGTGGTTTCTCCTTGCCGACCGGCTTAGGGGTCACTTCGTTCGCCTCTGCTAGGCTAATTGCTCTTTCCAGGAGGCCAGGGGTTGTTTGGGTCACCTTGCCCTTAGTCCCTGGCCGTTGGCACTGCATAAGGTTATCGTCTGTAGAGCAAAGAGCCCTGTAGCTGGCCCTTAGGCTCCGGGCGAGATCCTTAATTTGCTTGTGCACATTGTGTCTGTCCCTGACATAATCGATCAGCTCATCGATTTTGCTGCCAAGGCGATCTAGGTGCAAGTTTTTGGAGGTCGCGCTTTCTGCTCGCTTGTCGCCATCTGCGTCTACCTCCATAGTCTCTGCCTTCTTTCCTGTAGCATTACCATTGCCTTCCCGTGCCAGGTTACCTACAACGGGGCTGGTTGTGTTTTGAATCGAAAGCGTACTTTCGCCTTTCCCAGATCCAAGGGGTTTATCCCCAAGGAGGCGAGCGTCGACCACCGGGGCTGATATCCGATCGGAATCGACGGCAGGATTAGTAATGCCTGCCTGGGTACTCATATGTTTGAGAACGCTTCTTGATTGTTTGTCCTTGCCACCCTAAATACCTGATGTTTCGGTAATTCTAAACAGTGCTGGGGTGCCGAGGACTTTCGTGGCAGCACCGTTAGCTCCTGTACCCTAGGAAGTGGCCCTTTAACAAAGTGCTAGCATCCGGGCCAGATGCACCTTGGTTTTTTAAGCGAGGTTGTTACTCCTCCCCCTCCTCCTTCCCCACCTCTTGGGTAGTGGGGCCCCGGGCTTGGGACCGGTGTAGCGGAGTTTGTGTGTGTGTGTGTGTGTGTGTTTTTTTTTTTCTCCTTATAGAGTGAGAGGTTAAGGGCAAATCCATTATGGACGATATGGCACCGTCTGGTACCACCTGTGTGGGACTCTCACCCACTAAACCCTTCGTTTACCGTTAGCTTTTGTGTTCCAACAGCAACCGAATCCTCTCCGTCCTCCTTACCGATCCTAAGTAAGTTGGACCTGGCTCTTTCTCCAATAAACCCCCCCGCGGTAACACCGTTTGAGTATTGCTTCGCGGGGGAACTTTGGGCTACCGCCCTCGTCTGTTGATGTGGTCGTCATCACGTTTTCCGCTGCCGTCTACTTCTTACCGCATCGTCCGGTCGTCTGTTTCTTGCTGCATCTCACGTCTTCTTCTTCTTTTTTCTTCGTCCTTTCGGACCTTCTTAAGGATGTCTGCAACAAAATTGTTTATTGCGCTCCATCCGTCGGCCGAAGTCATCATGGCTACCATAATAGACTCAGGCGTTACTCTGGTCTGTAGGTAGCACTCAAGTTCTTCTCGTTCCTGTTCATAGCGTGGACATTCACTGAACACATGCTCAGCGTCCTCGATTACATTCAAGCACGTCGGGCAATCCGGGCAATCCTCCAATTTAAATCGGTGCAGATACGCCCGGTAGCATCCATGTCCACTCAGAAACTGCGTTAGGTAGAAATTTACTTCCCCATGTCTTCTTTTTGTCCAGTCTTCTACACTTGGTATGAGGCGGTGTGTCCACCGACCCTTACTACTAGAGTCCCATCGCTTTTGCCACTCCGTCATTGTTACTTTCCTAGCGGCATCCCAAATTTCTATCTTGGTTTCGTCGCTGTCTCGTCTTTTTCCTTCGTCGATTGATTTTCTCTCCCTTGCTAGTAGGTCTATTGGCGGGAGGCCGGCAATAACGCAGACCGCCTCGTCCGATACCGTACGGTAAGCAGACGCGACCCTAAGTGCATTTCGCCTGTGCACTGAGGAGAGCTTTCGTCCATATGCCTTCACCAGTACAGCGTCTGCCCATATCGGGGCTCCATACAACATGATTCATGTACTAACGCTTGCCAGTAGCGTTCTGCGATTCTGTGTGGGACCACCCACATTTGGCATCAGCCGCGCCAACACTGCGGTAGTTTTTACGGCTTTCTCTCCTGCTGCTTCCAAGTGCTGTTTAAAGGTCAGCTTTGCGTCTAACGTTATACCTAAATATTTAATAGTCGGTTTAGAAGTATATTCATGACCGCCTATTCTCAAGGTGATTGTCTCCGTCTTCTTTCTGCTGGATATTAGGATAGCCTCCGTTTTATGGCTTGCAAGCTCCAGATTCGCATTATTTAGCCACTTCTGTATTTTAATGATAGCTTCACTAGCAATTTCAGCTACCTCTTCTTTCTCTTTTGCTACCAACACCAAAGCTATGTCGTCTGCAAATCCTACGATCATTGCTCCTTCTGGTAATTTCAGCTTGACTACGCCATCGTACATAATGTTCCACAACGATGGGCCCAGTACAGACCCTTGTGGAACTCCCCCGGTAACCTTATAATTCACCGTGCCCTCCTCGGTCTCGTATAAGAGAGTTCTGTCCTTGAGGTAGTCAGACATTATTCTTCTTATATACGGAGGAACTCCTAGTCTCACTAGTGTTTCGTGAATTTTGCACCAATTTGCAGAGTTAAATGCATTTTTAACGTCAAGTGTAACCACCGCGCTGTACTTTTTCGTCCCGCCTTTCCATCTTTTGCCGCTTATGGCTGTCCGTGCTGTATTCACCACTAAGCCGATAGCGTCTAATGTTGAGCGGCACTTACGGAAACCATACTGGTGTTCCGCAAGCCCCTCTGGCCCCTCGGTTTTGTCTTCCATCCTAACGAAGATTATGCGCTCTAATACTTTGCCCTGTGTATCGAGCATGCAGAGCGGTCTGTATGACGACCCTTCTCCAGGTGGTTTGCTACCCTTTGGTAGCAACACAAGCCTTTGCTTTTTCCAGTTTCGTGGAAACGTTCCTTCTGTGAGACAAGTGTTGTACAAGTCTATAAACTCTGCTGGGTGAGCCTGGATGGCATGTTTCAATGCAATATTGGGTATGCCATCAAGTCCTGGAGCCTTATTGTTTCCAACCCTTCTGCAGGCTGATAGTAGCTCCTCCTCCGTAGTTAAGGGTATATTATCTACATCTATTTCTTCTACCATAGCACATGGAATGTCCGGCTGATTAGGGAAGAGTGTTGTTACCACCCTGCTTAGTACCTCTGGGCACTTTGGTGGGGGTATGTAACTTCCCTTGATCTTCTTCATGACAATTTTATAAGGTCGGCCCCAAGGGTCTTTATTGACCTCATCTTGCAGCTCTCTTAAACATCTTTGTTTACTCTCCCTTATACACCTTTTAAGGTTGCGCTTTGCTTCTTTTATTTTTTCGTTGTAGTTCTCCACCGTATCCATTCCTCTACCGGTTCGGTAGAATTTCTTCCTTGCCCGTTGTTCCAATCTTCTAGCTCGATGGCAAACGCTGCGCGCTTGTTTGATCTTGTCATTCCACCGATATGCTGGTAGCCATCTTTGACTGGACACTTTTCTCGGCATTACCGCGTCGCACGCTTTGGTGAGCTGGCCCGACATTTGTGCAGCCTTGTCGTCTGCTGATCCCGTCAATTGAATATTGTCAAACATCGTCAAGAATAACTCTTTGTCATACTCTTTGGTTTTCTATTCAGTTCTTATACTACTGGGATTTGTACAGAATTTCCTATTTGGTCCGCCTAGCTCCATTATTATAGCTAGGTGGTCACTATTTGTGTAGTGATCACTCACGATCCATTTGCTTACCTGCCTTACGAGGCAGTTACTGACAAATGTCAAGTCTATGAATGACTCTGCATCTCGTTTTTTGAACGTCGGGGTGTCGCCTTGATTCAGCAAAACCAAGTCTAGTAGCGTGAATGCCTCCAGTAGCACTCGTCCCCGTTTATTGGTTCTGCTACTACCCCACTCGATCGCCCATGCGTTAAAATCTCCTGCTATTATAGCTGGTTTTTTATTCGTAGCGTCTTGCACCAGCCGGTCCAGTAGTTGTTGAAACTGCTCTATTGATGCGCTAGGCGGGACGTAACAACTGTATACATGTATGCCGCCTATTTTCGCTCTTACGAAGCCATTTTCCTTGTTTACCATCTTGCCCTGGAAGGTAAAGTCTTTGCAAGCCCAGATTGCGGCTTTACCTGAGGCGTCAGATTCCGAGGATGGTTCATTCAAATCTTTGTACTGCTCACTGACGAGAGCGACATCGAACTTGTGTTCTCGTACAAACTGACAGAGAAGGTCTTGCGCAGTCTCACAATGGTTGAGATTTAGCTGGACTATTCTCATTACCCTTTCCTGATTTTTTTAACCGCTGCTTGGTAGGCTGGGCACAATTAGCTACCAGTGACATGGCTCGTCGGCATGTTGTCGCCTTTTTTTCGACACAGTAAACAACACGGTTCATTACGGCAGATATTTGCCTTATGCCCTGTCTTACCGCATTTGTAGCAGCATTTGCTGCTATCCTGCGGATCAGTATACTTGATAGCGACGTGGCCGAAACCAAGGCATTTATAACACCTAAGCGGCCCCTTACTGCGGTTCGATGTATGGATCCTACAGTTGACCCATCCAATTTTAATTTTGTCTAGCTTTGTGAACTTGGTCGCTATTTCTTTCGACACTTGCACAACAGCTATTTGCGTATCTCCGTACGCTTTTCTCAGCGATTTTACGGCAGTGATCTCAATCACATCTCTTTCTCCTATTTCCCTTTGCAAGGCCTCCAGTACCTCCTCTTTTGAAGTAAGTATGTCGAGGTCCCTTATTTCAAAGGTCTCCTCTTGCTGCAGTGTTTTTATTGTGGTTCCTTCCACTAGTACTGCTTTAACCGCTTCTTGGAAGTCTGCGGTTTTAACTTCTTTTGTGCGTTTGAGCTCTATGAGGAGATCTCCCGCCACCGTTTTGCGTATTTTGTTTACGCTATCTCCTATGGCATTCAGTGAAGGAGCAGTTCTCAATGTTGACAAAATGTCCACGTAGCTCCTTCCTTCCGGCGCCTTAATGATAAGAGCGTCCGGTCTGGTCGGTCTTGCCCGCTGTGTTTTGTCTCTACTAGTCCTACTCTGGTTGTTAACGCCAGGAGCCTTGTTGTTCTCCTTACTTAACTGTTTCTCCTTTTTTTTTTGCCTTTCTTGTAACGACCTCTTGCCAAGTTGCCTCTTTAAGTCTTTTACTCTCTTTCTCCTCTTTGTTACTCCTATCCTGCGGAGTATTTAATGCCTCCCTTGGTTTATCCGCCTTTTTCGGTTTCAGACTTGGTGTTGTCTGAGTTTCCTTGCCTTCCGTTCCTGGACGTTGGCACTGTAGCAGGTCATCCTCCGCGCTGCACAAACTTTTATACATGACACTAATGCTTCGTGCCATGTCCTTGATAGTTTTATGGACGTTATTTTTGTCCCTTATAAACTCTCTTAGTTCCTGGATTTTTTCTCCTAGACGCTCCAGCTGGTCATTTCTTCTTTCAAGGTTGTAGTCCCAGTTTGAGTTACTGCCTCCTTGATTTACCTGCTCTTGTTCCGTCCTTATTGCCCTTTCGGAAATAGTCTTTATTGGACTACACTCCATGGCAATCGTTTCTCTACTGAGACTGCTGTTATCGTCCGATCTCTGGGTAGGGAACCCAGTTTCTAAGACACTTTTTGGGGTATCCGAAGTCCCCAAGTTTAATTTCTTTGATGTACTATGCATTTTTATTTTTGTTTATCCTCCTTTTCCAACTTTAGTCACCTACCTTCCACTGAGCTCTCTCCGCGAAGCTCTGCTTCACAGGTGTGAATTCTGGCCTCATGCCCCCGCATACGTCTTCCTCAGAAAGCCTCCGGGAAAGGGTAACGAGGCCCCCCCTCTGACCACAGTAGGGCCCGTTCCGGGCGCCACCCGGCACTATTGAGATCATTGGGATTTTCGCCGGATGATAGGGCAGCTAGGGCGTGTCGGCGAAACATCCCCGGGCCCCTGTATTTTCCGGCAGCCTGGGAGTGTCAGAACCCAGTTTGTCTCGTATCCTTTCCCTTCAGCAGCCGAAGTCGAGTCGGACTGCGGCAATCGGCGAGCGCCTGCTTAGTCATAACCCTAAGATCAAACCTTGTTTCCGGTAGTGACAGATCTTCAATAAGCTGCTTGGTCCGCGGGAGATATTTTATTTCTCTCCTACCCTTTGTTTGCAGCACTACGTTCGTAGTACTATGCGCTTACAGCGAGCGTTCCTCAATCCGCCACCCGAGGACGCGCCACATGGGGTACAGCTCCCCCTCGTGGTGTGTGTGTGTGCGTGTGTGTGTGGTTTTTTTTTTTTTTTTTTTTTTTATTGGAGAAAGAGGTTGGAGGGAAAAATCTTAATAGACCATGACATGGCCTGAGCCACCGTGTGTTGGATTCTCACCAACTAAAACCCTTCGTTTTGCGACCGAATATAGAATCCAATTGCAACCCGAATCCTCTTCGCTCTCCTTACCGATTTGTCGGTGAGGAGGGCCAAGCTCCGTCTTCAGTGCCTTTTTTCCCCCGCGGTACCACGGTCAAGTATTACTTCGCGGGGGGGGGCATAGGGACATTGCCCTTGTCTTCTGATGTGATTGTCATTCCTTATGCGTCCATATCTAGTAAATCTACTATCATACCTTCTTCATTATAGGCTGCCGTCTACTTCTTACTGCATCGTCCGGTTGTCAGCTTCTTGCAGCATCTCTCGTCTTCTTCTCTCTTCGTCACCCCTCACTTTCTTGAGGATGACTGCGGCGTAGTTACTAACCACGTGCCAGCCCTCAGCGGTGCGAACATAGCTACCATAATAGACTCAGGAGTTGCTCTGGTCTGGAGGTAGCGTTCAAACTCTTCACGCTCCTGCTGGTAACGCGAGCAGTAGCAAAAAACGTGCTCATCGTCCTCGCACATGTCCAAACATGCTGGGCAGTCTGGACAGTCTTCTAAATTAAATCTACACAGGTATGCTCGATAGCATCCATGTCCCGTCAAAAATTGCGTGAGGTAGTAGTTTACTTCCCCGTGTCTTCTTGTGATCCAGTCTTCAATCTTTGGTATAAGTCGGTGCGTCCAGCGCCCTTTCAGGCTACTGTCCCATCTTCTCTGCCACTCAGCTACTGTTTGTTCTCTGGCAGCGTTCCAGATTTCTGCCTTCGTTCTATCGCTGTTCTCCTGTTTTGCCATGTATATGGCCTTCCTCTCTAGTGCTAAGAGGTCGATGGGTGGCATGCTTGCCACGACGCTTATTGCATCGTCCGATACCGTGCGGTAAGCAGACGCTACTCTTAGCGCACTCCGTCTATACACGGATGACAGGTTCCGCGCATAGGCTTTTATTGCCATTGCATCTGCCCAAATTGGTGCCCCGTACAGCATAATCGATGTACTGACACTTGCTAACAGCTTCTTTTTTTTCTGAGTAGCTCCACCGACATTCGGCATGAGCCGAGAAAGAGCAGCAGTCGTTCTTGACGCTTTTTTACCTGCTAATTCAAGGTGCTGTTTAAACGTCAACTTTTCGTCTACAGTAACGCCCAAATACTTGATAGTCGATTTAGAGGTTATCTCATGGCCGTCTACCATTAGGGCGATTGTCTCCATTTTCTTCCTGCTAGATATCAGGATCGCCTCGGTTTTGTGTCCAGCGAGTTCAAGTCCCGTTTCTCTCAGCCACCTCTGGATGGTGGTGATCGCTTCATTGGTGATTTCAGCGACGTCTTCTTTTTCCTTCCCTACTACTACAAGAGCTATGTCGTCTGCGAATCCTACTACCATAGCCTCCCGCGGGAGTTGTAGTCTCAGCACTCCGTCATACATAATGTTCCACAATGGCGGGCCCAGTACTGATCCCTGTGGAACACCTGCCGTGACCTTGTAGGTTTCAGTGCCGCAATCCGTTTCGTACAGTAAAGTTCTGTCCTTCAGATAGTCGGCCATCATCCTCCTGATGTATGTGGGCACCTCAAGCTTTTCAAGCGCTTCATGTATCTTCGTCCAATTTGCAGAGTTGAATGCGTTTTTGACATCCAAAGTAATAACTGCACAGTACTTCTTTGTTCCGCCCTTCCACCGTTTTCCACTGATGGCTGCTCGGGCTGTGTTTACCACTAGGCCGATCGCGTCCAAAGTAGATCGGCACTTCCGAAAGCCATATTGGTGCTCGGCAAGCCCCTTGGTCTCTTCGATTATGCACTCCATCCTGTTGCTGATAATGCGCTCCAGTATTTTTCCTTGAGTGTCCATCATACATAATGGTCTGTACGATGTCTCCCCTCCGGGCGCTTTGTTACCCTTAGGTAACAACACAAGTCGCTGCTTTTTCCAGTTCGTCGAAAATCTCCCTTCGGCCAGGCATGCATTGTAGAGGCCAACAAATTCTTCAGGTTTAGCCTCGATGGCATGCTTCAGCGCTACATTTGGTATGCCGTCAGGACCGGGAGCCTTATTGTTTCCTACCCTCTTGCTTGCTACAAGTAGCTCCTCAACTGTAATTGGAGGTATATTTTCTTCCCGCACTTCCTCTGCTATAGCATATGGTGCGTCCGGCTGACTTGGAAAAAGTGTTGTCACTACCCTCTTTAGTACCTCTGGGCACTTTGGTGGGGGTATATAGCTTCCTTTGAGTGTCTTCATAACTGTTTTGTAGGGCCTGCCCCATGGATCTTTATTGACCTCTTCTAGCAGCTCCTTATGACATCTCTGCTTGCTTTCACTGATGCACTTCTTGAGGGTGCACTTGGCTTCTTTCATTCTTCTGCTGCATTCTTCTACAGCTTCGCTTCCAATACCGGTTCGGTAAAACTTTTTCCTTGCCCGTTGCTCAAGCCTTCGTGCTCGGTGGCAAGCGGAGCGCGCTGATCTAATCTTCTCATTCCACCAATATACTGGTGCTTATCTTTGATTGGGCACTTTTCTTGGCATAACTGCGTCACAGGCTCGGGTGAGCCATTTTGTCATTTGTTCAGCCTTATGTTCTGCTGATCCCGTCAATTGGATATTTCCTAACATCATCAGAAATAGTTCCTTGTCGTACTCCTTGGCTTTCCATTCCATTTTCGTACTTATAGGGTTAGTAGTACAGTGCACCATGTTTTGTGTGCCCAGCTCCATTATAATGGCGTGGTGATCACTATTAGTGAAGTGATCGCTTACGGTCCATTTACTCACCTCTTTTACCAGAGATCTACTAACAAATGTTAAGTCGATCACTGATTCAGCGTCCACCTTTTTATAGGTTGGTACGTTGCCTTCGTTCACCAGCACCATGTCCAGAAGTGTGAATGCCTCTAGTAGGGCCTGTCCTCTTCTATTAGTTTTTCGGCTGCCCCATTCAACCGCCCATGAGTTAAAGTCCCCAGCTATAATAGCTGGTTTTTTAGCCCTGACATCTCGTACTAGCCGGTCCAAGAACTGCTGAAACTGATCTATTGGCGCACTGGGTGGGGCATAACAGCTGTATACCTGTATACCCTCAATCTTTGCGCTGGCAAAACCTGCTTCTTTGACTTTCATCCTACTTTGAAAGGTAAGGTCTCTGCACGCCCAAATAGCTGCTTTACCGGAGCCATCGGATTCCCACCTTGACTGTTCAAGATCTCTGTACTGCTCACTGATTATAGCAACAACAATCTTCTGCTCACGGACGTGCTGACAGAGAAGGTCCTGTGCTATCTCACAGTGGTTCAGGTTTAACTGTACTATTCTCATCTTCTTTGTTTTGTGGCTTTCACTGCCGCTTGGTACGCTGGGCAATTATAGCTACCTGCGGCATGATCGCTTCTCTCTACGTCGTTCTTTCCTCTGCAGAGAATGCAGCTGGGCTGGTTTGTGCAGTCTTTCGCTACATGTCCCGCTGAGCCACATTTGTAGCAGCAGCGGCTTCTATCGTGCTGCTCAATGCAGCTTGCAGCAGTATGGCCGAAGCCCAAGCATTTATAGCACCTGAGCGGGCGGGTGTCTCGCTTTATTGCCCTTATTCGGCAGATAACCCACCCTATCTTTATCTTCTCACCCTTGATAAACTTCTGGGCTATCTGGGCAGGTAACTGTACTATTGCTTTCTGTGTATCTCCATAAGCTTTACGAAGCGACTTAACCGCCGTAGGTTCGAAATTATGTCCTTCCTCGTTATTTTTGCGTAGTGCGTCCACTATATCCTCCTTAGTGGTCAGCATGTCAAGATCCTTAATCTCGAAGGCCTCTTCATGATGCAGCGCCCTGATTGTAGCAGTTTCCACTAGTACTGCTTTCACCGCTTCCTGGAGCTCAGCTGTTTCCACCTCCTTGGAACGTCGTAGTTCGAGTAGCAGATCTCCTGCTGTTGTTTTGCGTATTCTATGTACGCTGTTTCCTAACTTTTCTAGGCTAGGCTCTGCCTTCATTTTCTTTAGGATTTCGGCGTAGCTTTTTCCACCCTCGGCCTTGATGACTAAGGCGTCAGGTCTAGGAGGTCTTGCTCTTGCCGTCCTACTTTTTCTGGTGCCTTTTTGGTCTTGGCCACGAGCACCAGTGTTGTCCTTCCTGTTCACGCTTTTTTCTTTTTTCTTCTTTGCCTTCCTTGTCACCACCTCTTGCCACGAGTCTTTCTCCCTCTGGTGGACATTGTCGTCGGCTACTCTTCTTGCAGTGCTCGCCCCACTAACGCGGCTAGCCTGCTGTGGTTTCCCCTTGCCGACCGGCTTAGGGGTCACTTCATTCGCCTCTGCTAGGCTAATTGCCCTTTCCAGAAGGCCAGGGGTTGTTTGGGTCACCTTGCCCTTAGTCCCTGGCCGTTGGCACTGCATAAGGTTATCGTCTGCAGAGCAGAGAGCCCTGTAGCTGGCCCTTATGCTCCGGGCGAGATCCTTAATTTGTTTGTGCACATTGTGTCTGTCCCTGACATAATCGATCAGCTCATCGATTTTGCTGCCAAGGCGATCTAAGTGCACGTTTTTGGAGGTCGCGCTTTCTGCTCGCTTGTCGCCATCTGCGTCTACCTCCATATTCTCTGCCTTCTTTCCTGTAGCATTACCATTGCCTTCCCGTGCCAGGTTACCTACAACGGGGCTGGTTGTGTTGTACTTCGAAAGCGTACTTTCGCCTCTCCCAGATCCAAGGGGTTTATCCCCAAGGAGGCGAGCGTCGACCACCGGGGCTGATACCCGATCGGAATCGACGGCAGGATTAGTAATGCCTGCCTGGGTACTCATATGTTTGAGAACGTTTCTTGATTGATTGATTGTCCTTGCCACCCTAAATACCTGATGTTTCGGTAATTCTAAGCAGTGCTGGGGTGCCGAGGACTTTCGTGGCAGCACCGTTAGCTCCTGTACCCTAGGAAGGGGCCCTTTAACAAAGTGCTAGCATCCGGGCCAGATGTACCTTGGTTTTTTAAGCGAGGTTGTTACTCCTCCCCCTCCTCCTTCCCCACCTCTTGGGTAGTGGGGCCCTGGGCTTGGGACCGGTGTAGCGGAGTTGTGTGTGTGTGTGTGTGTGTGTGTGTGTGTGTGTGTGTGGCGGTCGCCCAGGCTCAATTGCTAGTCGATTTTGCTGCGCATCTGTCGTTCACGCGTTTACGACGATACGACCCTAGTAATAAAACTAGTGCCAGCCGCGCGCGCGGCTAAGCAACGGTGTCCGGCATACCCTTTTCCAGGTATGCCATGCGGACATGCTCGTTTTGGGGCATTCCCTTTGCCCCCAGCGGCCAGCTGAGGGCAAAGGACAGAGAATAAAAGAGGAGACGACCCGACCACAAAAAAACTACATGACGGGGTTCGAATCACGCGTTTTTTCAAATCTTTGCCTTCTATACGATCTAAATCTAAAACGCCTATCTTTTTAATATCCTGCAAAAACATCGACGGAGTCAGAGGCATAATCTGCTCATAACTGTCTGATATGAATGTGATGGGTCGGGAGTTCAAAATAGACTCGGAATCGGAGAGTGTAACTGTCATTTTTTCGTAATTTAAGCACGCTTTCTTAAGCGTACGCCTTAGCAAACGTTTTAGCATGCCTATCAATCTCTCCCAAAATCCCCCCCATGATGGTGCTGCAAGGGGATTAAAAATCCACTGTATTTTCATAGATGTAGACCGTTCTGCTATCTTATTGAAACCTACATTTTGCAGTGCGTTATTTAAGCCTCTCCTATTAGTATCATTATCACTGAGAATTATACTAGGACGTCCCCGCCGCGCTATATGACGTCGCAATGCCATTAAGAAAGAGTCGATGCTCAAAGAATTGACGAGTTCGAGATGCACGGGTCTGTACACGGCGCAGGTAAAAAAGCAAATCCAGGCTTTCTGTCCGCCCTTTAAATATACCGGCAGTCTACTCAGCAAAATCTATCCCAATCACTTCAAATACGGCAGCGTCTCGCACACGATCAATCAGTAGAGCGCTACTTCGGCATTTAAATGCCGCGCTTCGTGTCTCTGGAACAATATGCATTTTCTAATGACAGATCTAATGGCTTGACGTCCTTTCAAAATTCCATAATTCTTCTCTCAATTCATTTAACGTTATTTAAGGCCCAGCGTGATTTAACGCGTTATGTTTTTCTCTGATAAGAGTTCCACTAAATAATGGTTGTTTGGCAATAAGATCGGGCATCTAATATTATAAGTATCAACTCGCCTCAAAATCTTTGTTTTAATCCGGATAAGCCCGTCATTATCAAAAAATGGTGTAAAGTGTTTTATTCTAACGTCTTCTAGATCAACAAAACTTTCCTTTCGAATAATTTTAAATAATAATTCTGCGTCATTAATTTCGTCTACAACTAAGGCATCTACCTGTTTTATAGATTTCTACTGTTTTTCACGAATTATTGCAAGATTCTTAGCTTTTTCTGATTTGACTTTACAGTTTTTAATACATTTTTTAACCCATGCAAGTACTCTCACTAATTTTTTAAAATTTGAAAATCTGTTGTACCATGGCAACTTATTATTGGTCGTATCTTTACTTTTTATCAACAGAGTTCTCGCTTTCAGCACATTATTGGTCGTTTTCTTTAATTCAGCATTTAGTTCCATTTCATTTAATTGCAGGGTTTGCTTAGGCCAGGTATCCGGCACCTGACGTAGCCATTCGGGTCCCTCCCACCATTTTGAGGCGAGAAGCTTGCTTGACGGTACACCTCGTGAAGGTAAATCTAATCGGTCAAAATTACGTTGACTTACCGATAAAATTTTCCTCTTGGTGACTTTACTACTTTATATCAATATCATCAATATCCGCGATTTTAACAAACTGCGCATCAAATTGTTTATTACACAATAAACCTAAAACTTGGGATATTTTATCGGGTTTATTATCGCGAGTGTACTCCCACCCACGAAGTTCAAAGCCACCCGACTCCATCACTGTTTTTGAATCGCAAATAAATGTATCTACCTCAGATTTACTATTCAGACTAGTTACTCAATTATCCACATATAGACTCTGTAAAAGTCTCTTTAAGTTGTCAATAACTAATCGGTTATCTGCCTTTCTGTCAATCGCGGCTAGAGTCCTTTCAATATGTAATTTTATTATCGCGCCTAATATAAAAGTGCTACAAACTACGCCGAAAACTACTCTGCAATGTCGAAAAATAATTAAATTTCCGGCTTCGTTGAACCATAAAAATCGCAAATAATCTCTGTCCATTCTATCAATACCTATTTGTAAGAAGGCTTTCTTCACATCAGAAATCACGCCAATACTACCTAGTCTAAAGCGCAGTAAAATCGATCAGATGAGCTCGATGAGGTTGGGTCCTTTATAGAGGCATTCGTTTAATGAAACGAACCGCTGATACTTGACCGAAGAGTCGAATACGGGCCGCATGACAGTGGTTGATTACTCCTTGAAGACGGGTCTGTGGGTCAGGTAGTGGCCCCAAGCGCTGTCCTTATCTTTCGATACCTGCTCAATAATCCCCCTAGCCAGTCCTTGAATACTGCATCATAGGCGTCATATTTTTGTAAACTTTGCAGTTTCTTTACCGTCGATTGTAATCTTCGAAGGGTCATAAACTTATTGTCGCTTAGCACTGGATGGCCCACGATCCACGGTAATTTCACTTCGTAGCGTCCATCCGTATTAGTCTTCACTTTATCAATAAACAATTTTTTAATATCGGCATCCCACTCTTTCTGCTTTTTCTGCTCGATCGGATCTTTAATGCCCAATACGTCCAGCGACCAAAAATCTTTAATACAATCATGTCGCGTGAGCATGTTTATTGTACACAAAGCAGAACTTTCATGATACTGCGAATTATCACTAGTGTGTGGAACCTTTCCCATAAGTTTCCATCCTAAATAAGTTTCCACTGCTACTCCACCGCACTTTAGCACATGTCGTCGTCCCGTGAGCAATTTACGGGCTATATCGGCTCCGATTAGGACTGATACCGCCTTTTCTTCACTACATACATCCGTCAGCTCTATGTTCATTTCTTTTAACTCGGGCATCCATACGCCTTGAGTCACAGTGGGAATATCGGTGCAGATGACAGCTATATCTAATACCTCAAAATTGCACGAGTAATTACCATTCAAATTGGCTAAACGGATTAAATATTTGGAGTTCGTCGTCACTGTAGATGCTTCGCCACCAAAAATGCTTTATCTTCGGCCATAGGCTCGTAATTCAATAATTTGGCAGCTTCACGTGTCACTTACAATATCTGCGAACCCGAATCAATCACGGTACGTACAGTTATCTCACTGGTATCACTATACATTTTTACTCTAGAAGTCTCCATAAATTGCACTCCTTTTGCACGTTCACAGCAGTCGTCGTCGATGGTACTTTACTATCGCGTTTCCTTTTGTCAAAGCATATAATTTCTACATGCCGTCGCGAACATTTTGGACACCGGATATTCACTCGGCAGTCTCTAAAATTGTGCCCCATCTTTAAACAATAAAAACAGACGCGCTTTCTCTTTACAATATCTTGCTTTTCTTCTATTTTCATTGCCTTTGCGCGATCATAATTAGCACTACGATGACCTTTTTCGTCACAAAATAGGCACGTTTCTTCTCTTGGCTTCGATGTAAGCAAACTTGCGGCGCTGGCTTCGTTGTGCGTCTTGGTCTGAGTTTTATTTATAGTCATATTTATAGAGTATATTTATAGATGTTTTAAGCAGCAAAAAGCGGACGGAAGCTTGAAAAACTGAGCGAATATGCGTAAGAAGGAGTTCGAAATTGAGACTGCGAAATGATAAATAAGATATGAACGTATTGAAGTGGACACGCAAATAAGACAGCCGAACATTTGATAAACAGTGGTGGGCTGGTGTTTTGCTAATAGGGAGCATGTTACGTGTTCAGTGGGTAGAAGAAGTAGCCACTGCTACCGAGTCTCACACATATCGCTATTGACGTCAGTCGTCCGTCACCAAAATTTACAGATCCCTCTTACCTCCAAAAAATAATAATTGTAATATCATACGTATATTGTTTAATTTATAAATACATATATCTTATTTTTGTAGCCCAATTTGTATCCAACTGTCGGATTGCAAACGCCAGGTGAAGTGGTTGATGCTAATTTTGGACAGGCCCCATTCGTATTTGACATATCTGATATGATAAGCGAATTACGTGCACGAACACGACTTCAAATAATAAACTTTCCCGCTCCAGATTATGGACAGGGAAAATGGCAGAACATATTGCACAAGTAAGTATTATAATTCAGAAGAATTTCTTACTATTAAAAATCTTGGACTTTAGAATTGAAATAACAGAACACTTTTTATTAACTCTAGAAAGCTCTATATCTGTTTATTGAAAATGACACAAAACTTTATTGAAACGCAAGACATTAAAATCTGTCAAACCTGACAATCGCTCAAAGTTCGGCTATCGATTGAAACTATTGACTTGTGTTAAATGTGCCCTGCGAGCGCTCGATCCCTTAGAAACATAGATCTTCAATAGATCGCGACACACGTACAAAATCGATAAAACTTTACTTTTTTCACTCATCTATTTCCAAGATTTGCTTTAGATGGTATTAAAACCTATTCACTAAGGATAAATTTCGTCTGGCCGGGTGGAATAGGCCCGATATTTATTTGAGTCAAGGTTCCTCTTCTTCAGGGCTAAAACAGTATAATAAACACATACATTAATCATAATCATTGTACAGCAACATAAGTCGCAATAGCAACAAAAGTCGATTAGCAGTAATTAAAATTCATATTGAATGAAAAAGGTACGTCTATCAGATGAATTTGGATTAATGCCTGGTTAAAAAATGAAAAAGATTGTCTAATATAAAAATTTAAAAACTTCAAGAACAGTTATACAATAAAGTTTCTGAAAAATATCAAAGTCAAAAACTAACTCACCAAAATCAAATCGCAACCCACCGTTGTTAGCTCGAATGGACGGTGACATCGAAAATAGATGGAAGCATAAACATATCGTTCAACCCTGTTCTTCCTTTTTGTAAATAAATAAACATAATCTTTTTTTATTGGGTATTTGACTGCTTTTTTCTTTGCGACGTATTTCCAACTGGGAGAGTATTAATCCTAGCCCGAACAGAGCGCGAAGCTTGGTATCTTATAAATTTAGCCGCGCGCATATTTATTAATGTCATTCACATATAAAATATCAAGCCTTTCTTTGCTTTAATGCCGACTAACCACCTCATTGCGACCGTTAAATTTATTCAGCGACTCACTCATTTGAGTATCTTTGGGTTTGCTTAGAACATGTTTAGTTTCCGGAGTAACATATTTGTTGAGTAACAATGAATAGTTAAAGGTCATTGTTCGTTTCGTTGCTTTTGTCATCACTGGTTTACTGAAGATTTATTATAAATATAGTAAAGTCGTTCGTAAATGTATTTGCTCATCAAGTTAATGGAATAATCCTGACGAGAATGAACTTTTGCATAAATTCAATAGTCTTTTTAGAGAAATTAAGATTAGAGGGTAAAATAACTTTGTCAGAAATGCTGTAAATGATCTACTTTTTGAGTCATGGAAAGGTCAAATATATAACTTAATGTATCTGCCAGCAGCAATTTTTTTCCTAAACCAGTTGAAAAGTGAAGGTGCATTCTGTAGTTATTTTGACACGACGAAAGCTAATTTTTTTTATAAATTTCATTATTGATAGTGCCGAGGTAAAAATCGATAAAAACTTCTAATTTTGTTACAAAATTACTGTTCATATATACAATGTTCATCAATTTTTAACTCGGCAAGGAAGCAAAATATTAAAAATTATAAAAGTCCTTTTTTCTTTTTAAATTGTTCATGGAGGTTAACCATATTTTTTTGAAACCCGTAGATGCCCATTTTTAAAACATAAATAATTAGATACATTTGAGGTTATCAAATGATCAATTGCCATTCTGGGACTTATAAAGACACTTTAATAATCAAAAAAAGCTATCTTCATGAATTTTTTTGTTCTGAATCTGAATGATCAAATATTCCCAAAACTTAATTTTAAGGTTTAATTGGGATATAAGATAGTTATAACTTATATATGGCTTTAAATGTATTTTTGATGAAAAGTTCATACAATTTTACTAGGAAAAAGGTATATATAATATTTTGTGAAAATTACTTCCTGTGGCGATATGGATTTTTTCAAAAATCCGAAAAAGCAAAAATTGCAATAATTCTCAACTTTGAGTCAAGACAAATGTGACAAATTTAATTTAAAAATTAAAAAAAATTCGGGTGCATTGGAAACTTTCTAGAAAACTAGTACCGTCGATTGCATATAAAATAATGTTTACCATGGAGTTGACAGAGAACCAACCATATATATTGTGACAGTGCATACGCTTACTCGCAGAGCATGTGCCCAGCACACATACGTGCGCACGCAGCGCGCCTGTGTACTGTTACTTCCTCGGCTATGATGTTGTCGTCGGTTGCAACAATTTTATTGGTTAGTTTATTATGGGGAACACGGAGAACGACGAGAATTTTTATGAGAAAATCCTAGCGCTTTCGGTGTTTAGATATTCCCGCGATCCTGAAGAACAGCGCAAAATGCCTGGTCAGGAAACCTTCTATTAACGAAAAAGAACTTAATTTTATGCCTTCAGAATATGATTCGTCTTGAAAAACCCCTCATAATCTATGCTACGCGTTGGTTCTATAGCTTTTCTTCTGAGAGAGAGAGAGAGAGAGAGTGTGTGTACGAGAGAGAAGTTTCTAGCGGGCTAGTAGCACTGTATTGAATTGACACTTACCTTTTGTTGAGTCAGCTGCTTTGTTGTTCTGCTACCTGTTCGTCCTCTCGGCGGGTGATCGGAATCACTGGGTCGGTGGTCGACGCGGGTTATAAATTATTTAATTAAGTGATGATAATATGTAAGGACTTGGAATTTGGATTTCGATTAAAAAGTCGTGATTTAATAGCAATAAACCCTTTTTTTTATTTGCTTGAAATAACAATTACTCGAACTTTGTCGACGCTCAGTGTGACTATCGCGTTAATGGAATATACTAAGTCGATGTAGTAGCGCTAAGCTCACAAACTGTAGGTGAGCCAATTTACTCCGAGAGATTGTGCGAGACGTAATGATCGTATACCTTTTTACTGAAAGGGTTACTAGTACCCAAAACGAATAATTTAAAACGCACTCAATTCTGATTGGTTCTCAGATGACTTTACTTTACTTAACTTCGAAGCGCGTTTGAAAGGCTTTTGTGATGTCGTTTTTCTTTTCCTTACCCGTTGCTATGCGGTAAATACTTTATCTCGCGGCTCGATTTCCTGGTTTCCGTCCAAATTTATACTATATGAAAATTATTAGTGTTTATGTTAATTTGACGCGTAGCTCTAATTTCTTTCAGTAATAAATCTTGTCGAACTTGAATCCCGGACCGAATGATTTTTCCGCGCACTGAAGCTAAGTCTCGAAACGAATAATTTTATGTGTACCGATGCTAAGTCCCGACCGAGTTCCGACTCGGCTAAATTTTGTCTGACAGCGACTAAGTCCCGATTGAACTTCTGAGATGGTGATAGTGCAGGTGTCCGGTCCCGCTCAAGGGTTTAAGTGGAACTGAAAGTGATTAACCCTGACTGAGAGATTAAATCCGAATGAGTGGGGGCCCTGTCGTTTGTCCGGGCCCTTATATAGTCTGGGCTCGCGAATGTTCTAGAATATTCTCAACGAAAATCCCCAATAGGAGAGGTTAGCTTTTTCGTATATGGAGTAATCTATGATCGCTTCCTACTCCTCTTTTTACTATTTTTCGTCTCTGGATTTTTCTTGCAGCTTATCATACATCCCGTCCCCCGAATATAGTTCCGTCCTGCTCGGCTCTATGTTTGTACAGGTGGTCGAGCTTCTGTGCATCGTATGGCTTCTCCGGGCTTTTTGTAGTCATCAAAGTAGTGATCTACTTTGCCGTGAATATGTACTCTCGTTGTGGATATGATGTTTATATATATTTTTTTTACATTCGCTATATCTTTGCACTCGCTATGAAACTGCTTCTAGCGACGTTCGATATGCTCAAATCTCAGTCTGGGTTTAACTTTCGTGCATTATAATCTTACGACGTATTTGAGTTAGTTATTCTTACTCTTGTTTAATTGTATTTTACCGAAATTCGTGTTCGTATAATAATGTTGTCTCGCGCATGATTGTTCGTATTTCGTTTTGGATATTTGTTATATCACATTTGATTTAAATAATATTAATTCCGTATATGATCATTTCGTCTCCCCTGTTCTTATCGTCTCCCGCTTCCTATCTTTTAGAGTTTTGGAATGTATAATGTGCTTTCCCGAGTTGGCTTGTACTTTTAGTCTCGTGACCTTCTCGGCTTGGAGCTATGCAGTGTTTACTCTCACTCAATGTCGTCGATGCTCTCTCTCTCTCTCTCTCTCTCTCTCTCTCGCCCGCTATACTCAGTGGGATCGCCATTCTATTGCTTGCATATAATATTCTTTTAGTATCTATAATCATTCTTATTGAAAATAGAAATGCGAAAAATTGAGCATTTCACAATACACACACAACCATACACGACACTCACACTCACACATATACGCCCGACGAGGCAAATGTCGAGGCGGCAGGAGCCACAAACGAAGCATCAACAAGGTAAGAGAAAGAGAGAGAGAGAGAGAGAGAGAGAGAGAGAGAGAGAGAGAGAGAGAGAGAGAGAGAGAGAGAGAGAGAGTAGCGCTGAGGGAGACAAAGCGCTACATAATACGACGCTGAGTGGCACCAGCGGAGAAAGATAGAGAGAGGACATCTCGAGCCAAGTTAATCCGAAGGGCTCGAGGCAAGGAGGGGATGGGTTGAGCGAGCAGTGCGGCTCGTCAGCTTTTCACGTTCAAGTCTGATAGCGAACGCACGTAGCCGGCGACTCTGGCGAGAGTCGTGAGACACAAGCAGCCGTCGGAGATACCAACGAAACTAGGGCACGAGAGGGACCAGGACAACTAACTCCTAGCCCGAGAGACAGACCGTAGGCTTTCAATCAATGGGCCGATACTAATTAAGGAGAGCGACGGCAGCCTACACATCATCTACGAGAGCAGCGCGCACGTCTCTCTCTCGCTCTCTCTCTTTCTGGAAAGTGCTTAACGCACTGCGTGAAATCAAGCACAATAGCTACACGGAGAAAAATTACGAAGGGTCAGCATTCGATACTTTCGAAACTCGGGAACATGAATAATATTTTACTCTGTCTTATCTAATTACGAATGATTAGGCTTCAAATTCAAAGTGTAAATACTAAACGATTTTTGTGCATGTATGGACGCGAAAATGGGAGAGTGGGGACTCCGAAACTCTCCACACCGCAAGGATTCGACGCTTCGCAGTCTCAGATCTCGAAACTTGAATGCTAGCGTGCCGACTGTCGGCTGTTCTACGCGGCTGTGTTTCGTGTTTACACTACACTAGTCCTTCGTGTTATTCGAAGTTTGGAGTCTCAGAGCTCGAAAGTCGAAGCGGTAGACGCATATGCTAGTATTGCCAGAATGCCAAAACTTCCTGATTCGGAAATGACGAAAATAGACTTCAAAACATTCGAATTCTAAGTTTAAATACTCCGTAAATTCACAAATTCACAAAGTACAAGTCTCGGTATACTATAATCCCACAATAGACATAGATACATACAATCGATAGAGATCTGTACGACCAAAATAATATAGGAAGACTGAACCTTCGAAATTTTTCTCCATGTAGACTAGGACCATAGAATAATTTCCAATTTCGATGACCGCCTCGACAAAACATACACATACACCTTACGCGATAACCACATGTAATTTTATATAAAATAATCGAGAATTAATTTTGTGCATGCGATCCCGACTCCAAACATTTCCTAAATAGCCAAGCAGAAACGGATCCCGTCACTCTCCGCGGTTCGCTAACGAAGAGTAAGCTGAGCTGCCGAGGCGATTCTTCCGTCGTCGATAGACGACCTTTTTTGTCGATGCGGTGGTTTCGTGCGACCATCCTATTGTTAGGAGGGCCAATTTGTGTCATGACATATATATATATATATATATATTTATTTATTTTATTTATTTATTTTATTCCAAAGTTACAAACATATGCATCCGATACAGAGTTGTTATTATTCACACAATAACACACTATAACGCCGCAAATCCTGCAGAGGAACAGTATTTCCTGTTCGCAGGTCCGGATAACAAAGATAACAAGAATACATATAAATACTGGTTTGTCATTGCTTTATAGCAATAACCTCCAGTCATACTACATACAGTTCAGCCTCTATTCATACGTAGGAATAGCATAAATCCTTGTCGGACTTCCAGACGTAGATTATACCATCCTTTTCATTCACACTTAACCTAGGTTGGGTTACAGGCATCCCTGGACTCTATTCGCCCCAACTCTGATAACAGTATATAATATTAGTATTTACTTAAAAAATTAACAATAACATATAATCAATTCAACAGTTGTATATAAAAAATAAGTTATTAGTTGATATTTTCTAAAGTGTTCGTAAATGATTCTATATTTTTGTCTTTTAAACCAGTAATGCTACGACGACATTAAATATCACATTAAAAAAGATTATATTGCACGATTCTAAGATTCTATATTTTTGTGTTATAATTTGATGTTGTAACAGTATAAACATTTGAAAATTAAATTCTACTTTGTATCATGGCACTTTTCACAGCTTTCACAATTTCACCAGTTCCGAACTAACATTTGTCTGGCTGTCATAAATCTGTCCATTGCTGCATTTTTTTCTCTTATGTATGACATTTTCTCTATATGTGAGTCTGACAGCACAGGTAACTCTATAGTGTGGAAACAATTCTTTGTGCTGATTAGATGAGTCACATTTACAGTCTGACGTAAAAACAATATCATCTATGATTACTATGTCTTTGTAGGCTGATTGTATTTTAAATGAGGACACTGAGTTCTTAAAAAGCTGTTTTCCTCGTATTCCTCTATCAAAATAGAAAAAAGCTTTGTTGCATCCTAGATAGTTGATGTCGCCATACGTCATTCTGAGACTGGCTGATTCTGTGATTTTTAGGCCCGGTGCGGCCGCCGCTTCTCTACTCCTTTCTTTGTTGGTATTTTCTTCAGCCATTTCATCTATCTTAGAGAAGACCGTTTCTATTAGTTTGTATTTTTCAGTGTTTACGTTTTTGTTATCATCCCATTAATTTGCAGTTTCCTTTACGAAATTCATGAATTTTATATTTGCTTTATATTTTATAGTTTTGACCATGTAGGTATTTATTATTTCATTCGTTATGTTGTCTAAACTATCTGTAATATTCTGATATGTTAAAATCATTTTTTTATAGTTGTAGTTGGAGATGCGTCGATGTTTACGTATTTTGTGAGAATTGCATTTGTCCTTAGCGCAAAAGTAAGTTCCAATATCTAAGTAAACAGAATTTATTTCAGTTTTTTGTCTATTACTTTTCATATCATTTCTGCGCTGCATTGAATCCTGTATTAATGAAAATATTACTCTCTGTTGCTCACCATGCTCTTGATTGGACATCTCTAAGAACCATGATTTAAGTTGCTGCAGTCATTGAAGTGGGAGTACTTATCTCACTCATTATTTCTCAACCAATCTTGTATTTTCTTGATGTTTGATTTTTTCCGTAAATCTATGGTTATGAGATTATTTGGTAGATTAATGTAGCTGGTTTTTGTACTAATAGTTTTATCATACTTCGGTAGGATTATTAGCTTTTTCCTTGTTATGCTTGATGATTTTATATACTGATCTTTGAAGCTATTGTAGTGGCACTGTAGGCTTTCGTAGGCGAATAATTGTTGAAGGTTAAGTGGGTTAATACTTTGAAAGGTATTTTGGTTTACAATTCTTATGATTCTTTTTTGGACCGCTTGTAATAGTTGTAGGTTATTTTGATACGCACCACCCCACGCAACTATTCCATAGTTAATCAGGCTATGAAAGAATGCGTAGTAAATTATTCTTAGAGTAGTTGTGTCCATGAATTTGGAGATTTTACTGAAGATAAAAACAAGGTATCTTTATCAATATGTTTATCCCATTTCATGTTCGTGTCAAAAATTAAGCCTAGATATTTCGTTTCTTCTACTCTCTTTATTTTTTCATTATAAATTTTAAATTCAATTTTTTTCGGCACACTAACGCAGTAATTTCCTGGTTTTCTGGCATATTTATTAGCAAGTCATTTACGTAAAGTATAAATAGCAAAGGGCCAAGTATCGTACCTCGGGGGACGCCGGTATTTACATTTTTGAATTCGCTTGTATGCGAACCTATTCTTACTTTTTGCTTCCTATTGTTTAGGTAACTTGTAATAAGTTGGTGACCCTTGCCTCTAATACCATATGCATAAAGCTTGTCTAGAAGTATTCTATGATTAACAGTGTCAAATGCCTTTGCTAGATCTAGAAATGTAATAGCTATCGGTGTACTTAGATCCAGGTTTTCATATATTATTTTTGAGATCGTGTTTAATGCATCCTTGGTTCCAATGTTTTTTCTAAATCCATATTGATTTTTACTTAATATTTTACTTTGATATATAAATTCTATTATTCTATTATGTATAATTTTTTCGAAGATTTTAGCAATGTTTGATATTAGTGATATAGGCCTATAGTTTCCCATTTCGTTTTTTCCCAGCTTTGTATATTGGTATCACTTCAGCTGCCTTCAATATATCAGGCCAGATTGCCATTTCGATACATTGATTGATTACGTGGGCAAGGGGATCTGCAATAATAGTAGCTTTAGTTTTCGGTGCTTTTGCACTTATCTTATCAATACCACCTTTTTGAAGTTTCATATAGTCTATTATTTTGTCTATTATTATTTTATAACTTCAATTTCGCTGGTTGGCTTGATGTAAATTGTTTTTGGATTGCTTTTAGGTAAATCTAGTTTTTTATTTCTTGGTGTAGCTATTTTATTACTCAATGTTTCTTCAAGTTCGCAGTAAAATTTTTTCATATTGTTGGCAATTTCGTTCTTGTCGGTTATTGTAGTATTGTTTTCAGTTTTTAGCTGACTGATAGTAGTATCTGTTTTATTTTTATTTTTGCTTATCTTGCTATTAATGCAGGCCCAGAGTTTTCTGGGATCATCCCTATTTGTCTCAATTATTTTTTTTTCATGTTCAATTTTCGCTTCTTTAATAACTTTACCTAGAGTTTTAACGAAAAGTTTATAGTTTGCTTTTAGTTCTTCATTATTCGGATTTTGTTTGAGATTGTTGTAGAATATTTCTTTTGTATTACAGGAATTTAGAATCGCTTTTGTTATCCAGTCTTTCCTGGGGGTTGGTTTGGATTTCCGCAGATTTGGTTTTTTATATTTCGAACTCTCCACGCAATATTGGATTTCTTTTATCATTTCGTTTATAATCTCATTTGGATCATTTGTATTCTTAAATTTTGTCCAATTCATTTGCCTAGCAGTGTTATATAGTTTTTTATAGTTGTAATAGTATATACTCGTAACCCCTTCTGACTCTTTTTTATTCTGTTTTAATACTCCATTTTTTTACTTCTAGGAATAGTGGTAGTGATCGGTAAGGGGCGTCATGAGAGTTAGTGATTTTGTACGTAGAAAATCAGTTTTGACAAAGATATTATCAATGCAAGTTCCTTCATTTGTAGTTATGTTTGTGGGTCTGGTGGTGTTAGTGAAACCTGGGAGGAAACCTTTTTCCTGAAGGTTGTTCATGAATTTCATGCTTGCGTGATTATATTCTTGAATATTTATGTTAAAATCACCAATTATAATATGGTTTTTTGCATTTTAGATTAAATTCTATGCTATTCAGTCCGTGTGATCTATATAAGGATGAGATCTCAAGTAGTTTATTATTATTTAGAGGGATAGTAGTGTTTAATATTTTAAGCTTACCTATAGCTGTCATTTCGTTAGTATGTTTAACATATTTATTTACATAAACCACAACACCATCATTTTTGTTTATGTCTCCGTGATTATAATAAAGTTCGTAATCTTTTATTCTATAATACTCATAGTGTGTTAGTTTCCATACCTCTGTACATACGATAACGTAAGTTTTGATTTTTAGACTTTTAAGAAAGATTTGTAATTTATCGAAATTGACATTTAGGCTTCTAATGTTTAAATACAAAATTAGATCATTACTACTAGCCCTTTCCTTATTGAAAGACTCAATATCCATATATGTTTGCTCTTGTTCATTTAGGCTATATTGTATTTCGTCGATTAAATTTATTTGTGTTTCCATTATTCAACTTATATATGTGCTGTGTTCTTTGGAATAATATGCTGTCTGTTATTTTCTTGCTACATATCGAAACGTAGAATTTCCTCTTTTTTTCCTGCCGTTATCGATCTGTGGTATAGCAGTTTGTTTGTTTGTAGATTGTGTATTTGTTTACGTGCACTTGTTTCGTCCCACGTCGGTAATACAGGTGCGATCGGGTAATCAATAGAGTTGATATATTTTTTGATCTTCGTTTTAAGAATTGTGCACTTTATTCTATTTGTTGGAAAATGATCCGTTGGTAGACTTGTTTTGTATGTGGGGTTGTTAAATATACAGTTCATACACTCAATTCTATCATTCTTACAGACAGTTACGTTGTGGTTATCCAAACATTTTATACATGCTGATTTATTCCGACAATTTGATGCACTATGTTCCGTATCTTCTACAGTTGTAGCAAGGGGTAATGTTAATAAGCTCGTAGGCTTTGCAGTGCTGATGACCTATGAAAACTTTATTCTTGTTTTGATGTATGTGCTTGTAGATTTCTGGTGAGAGTTCTATTAGGACTGTGCAGGTTTTGGTCCTTTTATTGGTGTACATGTGCAGTACCTTACTTTTGTTGTTATAATTTTTGAAACCACGAGTGTTAATGTCAGTTTCCATATCCTGTTCATCCATATTTGTAGTATTGTCTATTCCAATAATTTTCATTTTTGGATTACCTTGTTGTTCTACTTTAATTTCATAATTTTTTAATTTACTTGATAACACGTTCTCGAGTGTTTCCAGGCTTTTAGTATTCATACAGCTGATTTCTATTTCACTTTGGTTCTTCTTGCGTATAAACTTAGTTTGTACATTCTTTTCTGTAACCAGACACTTCGTGAGTAGCTCCATTGTGTTTGTCTGTACCGGGTCATTGGCCTTAACCATTATACTTGGGACACGTTTCGGTTTTGGCCTTATCACTCTCATAGCATCAGCATATGATTTTATATTTGTCTGCGACTCTGTATTTTTCTGTTTTTGTAACTCAATCATTTCTTTCTGAAGCTGATTTTTATCTTGAAGTTCGGCAACTAGTTGTTTTAATAAGGTATTTTTAGTAACAAGATTTTCCATTTAATTCTCCTCGCCTATTATTGTTGAATTATGTTTTTTAACTGTTTTATTATGAATTTCTTATAGCAGTTGTTCTCTGATTTCTTCAGATTTCTACATTTTTATGAGTGCAATGGTTTTCCGTGCCACGTCACTTAGCTTATACTCTTCCGAGTTGGATGTTATGTCTCCCAGGACATGTTCTGGGCAGATAACCAGGTGTTCACCAACAAAAACAGGATTTTTTATCTTCTCATAGTCACTTTTATGATAAACATTTTCGCATATTATGCAGATCACTGTTTTCACTAGCTTTTTTGGATGGCACTTGTAAAAGCTGTGGTACGGCTTATCCGGAGGTGTTTTGCCTTTCGATACCATATTGGCAAGATAATATGTAACTATTTAAACAAGTAATATGTTTAAATTTTAAGTCACTAACTAGTCATATACAAAGTTTATATATACTGCTCCAAGCTGACAATACGCGTGCGAAACACGACCGATCGCCCCGAGCGCTGATGATACATGATATATATATATTGTAACGGGGTGGTTTCCAGGCGGCTAACTGCCTATGTACCTCGTACAAATGCAAAGTTCTCCTGCACTTTGCTTTTGCGAGCTGCTGTACTCGCTCGTGTGGTCGCCTACCTGCGACGATGTTCCGGTGCTCAGTATGCACTACACTTCTGTGTAGTGCCCGCAGAGGCGGTGGTATTCGTCGGTTTTAAATAGGAAGAGGGATTGGGACGACAATCAAATGAATACACTACCGATTCTACTAAAAAGGCGTTTATTCAGTAAGAAATCCGTCGTCCGTGTGGCGCGTATTCGCGTCGCGAGAAGGTCGCAAAATCTACCGGATCAACGACTGGGGCCAAATGCCTCGCCAGTCGATCGCGCATAAATAAAATAGAGATTAATTCCTACTTTATCTTATCGCGTCGATCCTCGTCGTACTCTGGACAGGGTCTCCTGCCAGTGGGCCAGTCCTCCTTGCCGTGCTTCGGTTGCGGTGATTCACCAGTGGCAGTGGTTACTGCGGCTGCTGCTATGCTGCAGTTGCTGCTGTTGCTGCCTCCCCTGGTTGCTGTGGCTGCTCTCGATGGTGCTGTGGCCTTCGATGCTGCTGTTGCTGGTTCCTTGCTGCTGTTGCTGCTGCTCAACACTTAGGATCTTTTGCGCGCGTAATCTCTGACTTCCCACGAGTACGGACAAAAGCTAACTGACTCGAATTTCGCTCTAATTGCGAGTCCTCTACTGGCCTTCCCGCGCTTCAGCTACCCGCGCCAGCGTGCGCGTCTCGCCGCCCGTTACAATATATATATTATAACGGGTTGCTACCCGTACCCACGCGGTCTTCGGGGCAGGTTGAGCGAGCGACGACACAGGCAGCATTGGCCATAAGGATAGCATGCTTGCATAGAGATCTCGGGGACGCCGGATCGATTCTCGGTCCCGGCGTTCCTTTTGTGTTTTTCGTCGCTCACCTAAGGTCCCACCCCGTTACTATATATATATATATATATATATATATATATATATATATATATATATATATACACAACATAAGTGAATATGACATATATGTACAGTTCAAAAGAAGAAAGGTTTTTTTTAAATATATGATTTGATCACTGAAAGGAAGGATTCCTAAAAATAATATTAATTTACATTATTTAACCAAGGCTCGATCCCGTAAACGAACGAACAACCGACTATCATTAAATCTGGATTAATATGTGGGTGCAAAATGAGGAAAATTTTCAAGAATTAAAAAAATCCAACTTAGGTCTAGGAAAACATTTTTTGCTACAGACATAAATATATTTATTTTGGTAAATTTTCTGAATTTTTCATTAAAAATATTTTTAATGTGATATATAAATTATAACTATGTTTTATGCTAGATAAACTTTGAAACTAGTATTTGGGAAGGTTTCATAACGAGTTAAAATCTGCAAAAAATTATGGAACTAGTTTGGACACAGAGACAATTTCCCGTTTTTTCAACTCATACAAATCGTATAATTTTTTCATATTATGCTTAGTTTTTGCTCAAAAACCGATAAAAATATCTTTTTTTTTTAATAGTGATTTTTTTTCATCACTTTAAAAATATTTTTAATAAAAAATTCAGAATATATACCAAAAAAAAGATATTGATGTCTATAGCGATAAGTACTTCCCTGAAGAGCTATACATTAATTAATTTGTGCATAAAACTAAAAATTGAACAAAAAAATTTTTTTTAATTATTTACAATATTAGTAAATATTGACTAACAAATGTTGAAAAATTCACGGGGAATCGGATCCATGACTTCTGAAGCAAAGGTATTTGGACGATTAAGGCAGGCACCTTAGCCAATGCAGGGACGCTCTTAGAAATTAACCATTTTCTAAAGAAACAAAAAAGTTACTTAAATTAATAGGATGATTAATAAATTTAACGCTATTATTTCAATAGGCTAGTTTACTATTCCAGGTCAACTACGGTGATTGTCCCGCATCATATGTGAGTTTTGCTACGCGCAAGTGTAAATTGCACCCAAGCAAATACTATAGAGACGTTATTAACAATAACTCAGACACTCCAGCTCTTAGGTTACACATAGATAATACCGCACATACTTTCGAATCCGATTTATTTAAAAGAGACAAAGAGAGTTTAAATAGAATATAATAGAAGACACTAAAAATTCTACTGCATATTTATACACACACCAGACTTACTCAAAAATAGCACAGGCCCACAGAAAAAAATGAACTTGGATGGCCATCGACAAAACCCATGTATTCCGATGTATTTTTGCGCGCTAAAGCCGAATCTGGAATTCGTTTAACCTCATCACGTCGGGTTCAAGGGCATTTGAAGGTCAAATTTTGGGTGGAGCTGAATTCAAATCCGGTATTTATTTTTTTCCATGAGTTTAGTTTGAAGCACAGTTTAAGGTAAAAGCTGTGTACTCTAGAAAAAATGAATTTTTGACTGCAGATTCTGAAAGAGCGGGAAATTTTACGTCCAGATAGATATTCAATTTTTTTTTAATATAACCCCCAAAGTCATATGAATACCACTTAATCTTGTTGGGTGGAGAATTCGCATAACAATAAGATAATGGGTATTCATGGGGCAAACTACTATTTCGTTATGTTTTCAGGGTCGCCTCAGACCTATTAACGGCCATCTTCTCTCTACCATTCTATATATCTGCAATAAATAGTCCGCCGCTCTCTCCCAAGCTGCTTATCCCATACTTCCTATTCCCGCTTCCATTTTCCATATATGGGACGTTCTACCTCAACTCTCCCAGCGCGGCGCGCGGACGCTAAAACATACTATTTGCCACTCGTGTTTTCAATATAATAATAGACCTTAAAAAAATTTTCAAATTATGATTTTGATGTATTTTTTCCTCAGCTTTCCGATGGTGTAGTCATATTTTCCGAATTTTTCCATTTTCACTTTGAAAAAAAATATAAAATGTCGTATATCTTGAAAAGTGTATTTTTAATATTTTTTTAAATGGTCTAGATCGAAAGACCAGATTTTTTTACGTCGAAATATGTATTTTCAAAACGGACTTTTTTGTTTTTTTCCAGAAATACAGACGCAAACATGTGCGCGTCAGCGCCAGTGGAGTGCGCGAGCCGCGCGCCAGGCGGGAGCTTCCTTAGCGAACAGTGCTGCCGGTCTAGTGTCGTATAAATTTAATGTGGCCTATACTCTTCATTTATATTTTGGTTTTGCATTTACTTTTTAAACTTTTGGTTGACATTTTTCTTTGCAACATACGTTTTTTTCTTCAATTTGACAGTTTGTTTAGGGTTGGGGGTTTTGGGTTATTTTTTTTGTACATTTCTTTTTCTCAGTTTTCATTGTAGAGATATTTTTGACCTTCTTTAGCTTCGGAAAAATGTCATACTCGTTAGCAAGTGAAACTTTTTTTAGTTTTATCGCGTTTTCGGACGTTGGAATAGAAGCATGATAATTTAAGGTCCCTGGATGGCCTTATAAGCCTCATCAAATCTCGACTTTAATTCCAAGGATGTTTTTTCGTACTCTGGTTTCCCACTAAAAAATACTTTTGTTTCTTTACAATGTGTTTTTGCACAATTGTAAAGATCTTCTGCTGTAAGAATAAGATTTTTTGACGTGCGCTGTAAACTTCCGCTCCGTGCACCTCGTTTCAAATTAGCTGCAATACCGTCACAGGCTCCTTTTCCATGCGCTGTGGCATAAAAATGGCATTCTGCTGGAATTCCAAAATCTTTTTCATGGAACAGGAGATTATGAAAATTATTTTTATTTTTAAAATGTTGACCTGCTCCATCAGATAAATAATACATTTTTTTAATCTGAAATTCTGCTTTCAAAAAATTTAAAATTATATTTTGGTACGAATAAACTGCGACGGTATCATGAGCTAGATTATCAGATATGATAGCTAAACTCCTAGTAATTTTCTGCAAAATCAAAACAAACTATAAACTCCCCATCTTCTAAATTTTCCTTTAAGTTCTTTATAAAGATAGATCGGTTTTTCGCAAAAAAATCGTGAGATTTTTTTTTCATTAAAGCGTTACCAAGTAACTCTAATAATAACTAACTCTTAATAAGTAACTCTTTAAAAAAGGACTCCATATTCTAATGACGGAAAAATAGTATAAGTAATAGGAAAAAATCTTTCTCCTTTGTATATACTACTAATCAATATATGACGAACTCATTGAAGAGCAAAGATACGATGATCTGAGGTTTTGCGGAAATCCGCGAGAAAAATTCCGTAAAGCTTGGGCTTATTTATGCATTTCAGTGAAGCTAATTGATTATGGGTATAATAATGAATGCTTTAGCCACCTATCGGCCAACAAATAAAACGAATACTTAACAACACTGCTCGCGTCCGCGCGCGGTTCGCGCGCTTCACCGGCGATGACGCGCACATGTTTGCGGCTGTATTACTCGAAAAAAACAAAAAAGTCTGTTTTGAAAATACATATTTCGACGTAAAAAAATCTGGTCTTTCGATCTAGACCATTTTAAAAAATATTAAAAATACACTTTTCAAGATATACGACATTTTATATTTTTTTCAAAGTGAAAATGGAAAAATTCGGAAAATATGACTACACCATCGGAAAGCTGAGGAAAAAATACATCAAAATCATAATTTGAAAATTTTTTTAAGGTCTATTATTATATTGAAAACACGAGTGGCAAGTAGTATGTTTTAGCGTCCGCGCGCCGCGCTGGGAGAGTTGAGGTAGAACGTCCCATATACCCCGTTGAGTTCATATTTAACCTCAGTGCTATTTTGATGAACCTATTCTGCATTCATTCGATTTCTTCCCGCAATTTCCACCCTCGAATCTCTACTCCATACGTTCCCCCTGCTTTAACTATTGTGTCGTACAGCCTCTAACCTAAATTATCAGATCTCACACCACGTTTATTGCTTACCTTACTTTAAAGTCTAGTTTCCCAAGATGAAAATTATACGAATTGTTGGATGCTACACTGAGCGAAGTATTTCTTTACTATAAAGAAATAATTTGTTAATAGTTAATACGCGAATTCAATACACTATTACTGAAGTTTAATTACTATTTCCAGTATACATAACTAACGATAAATGTAAACAAAAGTATTCTCTATATTAATATATAGGTTAAGATCAGTTCTAAAGTTAATAAATTAAAAATTCACGACTGCATTCAAATTAGGTAATAATGTTAACAATAGCTTTGTTTACATTTTCAGTTAGTTGTGCGTACTGGAAGTTGTAATTAAAGATCGAAAATAGTGTATTAATATTAAAGTGCTTCCAGTTTTGGTTTCCGGTTCTCCGGTTCTCCGGTACTCCGGTCATCGTCGGTTCACATTTTTTATGTAAGAATAACGACTTTTTTATGAAAACCGATCATCAAAAGTTCACCAGGTGATTATCCTTGTAGATGATGTAAAGTTGACCAATGGGCAGAGTGGGGGGGGGGAGGGGTCCGGGTCACCCTGACACTGGACATCATCTACAGGGAGTGTGTGTATATATATATATACACACATACATACACACACATTAAAATGTACCTGAGACGTGATACAATTATATCTATTATACACCTACATAGCTAATCTACTATTCCCCTTCTCTCTTTCCTTCTCTTTCTCTCTCTCTCTCTCTACATATATATATATATATATATACACACACACACACACACACACACACACACACACATATACCAAGCGGCAGTGAAAGCCACAAAACAAAGAAGATGAGAATAGTATAGTTAAACCTGAACCACTGTGAGATAGCACAGGACCTTCTCTGTCAGTACGTCCGTGAGCAGAAGATCGATGTTGCTATAATCAGTGAGCAGTACAGAGATCTTGAACAGCCAAGGTGGGAATCCGATGGCTCCGGTAAAGCAGCTATTTGGGCATGCAGAGACCTTACCTTTCAAAGTAGGATGAAAGTCAAAGAAGCAGGTTTTGCCAGCGCAAAGATTGAGGGTATACAGGTATACAGCTGTTATGCCCCACCCAGTGCGCCAATAGATCAGTTTCAGCAGTTCTTGGACCGGCTAGTACGAACAAAGGGCGGTTGAATGGGGCAGCCGAAAAACTAATAGAAGAGGACAGGCCCTACTAGAGGCATTCACACTTCTGGACATGGTGCTGGTGAACGAAGGCAACGTACCAACCTATAAAAAGGTGGACGCTGAATCAGTGATCGACTTAACATTTGTTAGTAGATCTCTGGTAAAAGAGGTGAGTAAATGGTCCGTAAGCGATCACTTCACTAATAGTGATCACCACGCCATTATAATGGAGCTGGGCACACAAAACATGGTACACTGTACTAACCCTATAAGTACGAAAGTGGAATGGAAAGCCAAGGAGTACGACAAGGAACTATTTCTGATGATGTTAGGAAATATCCAATTGCCGGGATCAGCAGAACATAAGGCTGAACAAATGACAAAATGGCTCACCCGAGCCTGTGACGCAGTTATGCCAAGAAAAGTGCCCAATCAAAGATAAGCACCAGTATATTGGTGGAATGAGAAGATTAGATCAGCGCGCTCCGCTTGCCACCGAGCACGAAGGCTTGAGCAACGAGCAAGGAAAAAGTTTTACCGAAACGGTATTGGAAGCGAAGCTGTAGAAGAATGCAGCAGAAGAATGAAAGAAGCCAAGTGCACCCTCAAGAAGTGCATCAGTGAAAGCAAGCAGAGATGTCATAAGGAGCTGCTAGAAGAGGTCAATAAAGATCCATGGGGCAGGCCCTACAAAACAGTTATGAAGAAACTCAAAGGAAGCTATATACCCCCACCAAAGTGCCCAGAGGTAGTAAAGAGGGTAGTGACAACACTTTTTCCAAGTCAGCCGGACGCGCCATATGCTATAGCAGAGGAAGTGCGGGAAGAAGATATACCTCCAATTAGAGTTGAGGAGCTACTCGTAGCAAGCAAGAAGGTAGGAAACAATAAGGCTCCCGGTCCTGACGGCATACCAAATGTGGCGCTGAAGCATGCCATCGAGGATAAACCTGAAGAATTTGTTGGCCTCTACAATGCATGCCTAGCAGAAGGGAAATTTTCGACGAACTGGAAAAAGCAGCGACTTGTGTTGTTACCTAAGGGTAACAAAGCGCCCGGAGGGGAGACATCGTACAGACCATTATGTATGATGGACACTCAAGGAAAAATACTGGAGCGCATTATCAGCAGCAGGATGGAGTGCATAATCGAAGAGACCAAGGGGCTTGCCGAGCACCAATATGGCTTTCGGAAGTGCCGATCTACTTTGGACGCGATCGGCCTAGTGGTAAACACAGCCCGATCAGCCATCAGTGGAAAACGGTGGAAGGGCGGAACAAAGAAGTACTGTGCAGTTATTACTTTGGATGTCAAAAACGCATTCAACTCTGCAAATTGGACGAAGATACATGAAGCGCTTGAAAAGCTTGAGGTGCCTACCTACATCAGGAGGATGATGGCCGACTATCTGAAGGACAGAACTTTACTGTACGAAACGGATTGCGGCATTGAAACCTACAAGGTCACGGCAGGTGTTCCACAGGGATCAGTACTGGGCCCGCCATTGTGGAACATTATGTATGACGGAGTGCTGAGACTACAACTCCCGCGGGAGGCTATGGTAGTAGGATTCGCAGACGACATAGCTCTTGTAGTAGTAGGGAAGGAAAAAGAAGACGTCGCTGAAATCACCAATGAAGCGATCACCACCATCCACAGGTGGCTGAGAGAAACGGGACTTGAACTCGCTGGACTAAAGACCGAGGCGATCCTAATATCTAGCAGGAAGAAAATGGAGACGATCGCCCTAATGATAGACGGCCATGAGATAACCTCTAAATCGACTATCAAGTATTTGGGCATTACTATAGACGAAAAGTTGACGTTTAAACAGCACCTTGAATTAGCAGGTGAAAAAGCGTCAAGAACGATGGCTGCTCTATCTCGGCTCATGCCGAATGTCGGTAGCTACTCAGAAGAAAAAGAAGCTGTTAGCAAGTGTCAGTACATCGATTATGCTGTACGGGGCACCAATTTGGGCAGATGCAATGGCAATAAAAGCCTATGCGCGGAACCTGTCATCCGTGTATAGACGGAGTGCGCTAAGAGTAGCGTCTGCTTACCGCACGGTATCGGACGATGCAATAAGCGTCGTGGCAAGCATGCCACCCATCGACCTCTTAGCACAAGAGAGGAAGGCCATATACATGGCAAAACAGGAGAACAGCGATAAAACGAAGGCAGAAATCTGGAACGCTGCCAGAGAACAAACAGTAGCTGAGTGGCAGAGAAGATGGGACAGTAGCCTGAAAGGGCGCTGGACGCACCGACTTATACCAAAGATTGAAGACTGGATCACAAGAAGACACGGGGAAGTAAACTACTACCTCACGCAATTTTTGACGGGACATGGATGCTATCGAACATACCTGTGCAGATTTAATTTAGAAGACTGTCCAGACTGCCCAGCATGTTTGGACATGTGCGAGGACGCTGAGCACGTTTTTTGCTACTGCTCGCGTTACCAGCAGGAGCGTGAAGAGTTTGAACGCTACCTCCAGACCAGAGCAACTCCTGAGTCTATTATGGTAGCTATGTTCGCCACCGCTGAGGGCTGGCACGTGGTTAGTAACTACGCCGCGGTCATCCTCAAGAAAGTGAGGAGCGACGAAGAGAGAAGAAGACGAGAGATGCTGCAAGAAGTTGACGACCGGACGATGCGGTAAGAAGTAGACGGCAGCCTATAATGAAGAAGGTACGATAGTAGATTTACTAGATATGGACGCATAAGGAATGACAATCACATCAAGGAGACAAGGGCAATGTCCCTATGCCCCCCCGCGAAGTAATACTTGACCGTGGTACCGGGGGGGAAAAAGGCTCTGAAGACGGAGCTTGGCCCTCCTCACCGACAAATCGGTAAGGAGAGCGAAGAAGATTCGGGTTGCAATTGGATTCTATATTCGGTCGCAAAACGAAGGGTTTTAGTTGGTGAGAATCCAACACACGGTGGCTCAGGCCATGTCATGGTCTATTAAGATTTTTCCCTCCAACCTCTTTCTCCAATAAAAAAAAAAAAAAAAAAAAAAAAAACACACACACACACACACACATAGATTAGAGAATTAGGAATTCCAGCCTAATTGCAATCATAATTTAATGAAATTTTATTAGTAATTAAATTATATTAGATATTGTATTTTATTTTTTTATTACAATTTATTTACTAAATATTATGTATTACAGGATTTTATGACGAAATTTTACTAGTAATTTGATATTAATTTTACTCCTCATTTTAAAATTTTTACTTCTAAGTTGCAAATTTCTCTCTTTCTGTCTCTCTCTCTCTCTCTCTCTCTCTCTCTCTCTCTCTCTCTCTCTCTTTCTCTCTCTCTCTCTCTCTACTCCGAATTTGTATTTTGCCAAAATTTGAAATAAAATATAAATAGAAATGTAAAAAGTAAATATAGTGTAAGTGTATTTAATGAAATTAAATATATCTTTTCAAACTTGATTAAAATATCCAGGTCGATGATACTTACATTTGACTTTGATTATAACTTCCATTTTTATCGATTCTAATTCGATTTGCTCCTAATTTGAAATCAATTTTATAAAAGATTCATTTGACTTTTACGGTGTTAAAATATTTTAACATGACCACATAATACACATAACGTAATTAACGTTCAATAATCCACGTAACGGTTCTTTAAAACAAAGTTTTTCAGACTTTTCCAAAATTCTTAAAAAAATACTTATGAATTACTTAAGTTTGATAAAAAGTAAACTCGTTATCCAAAAATGGAGTATGATTAGCTACAGAAATTACAAATATACATTTTATTTTAGCCCACATAACAAATCTTTTAAACCGATATAGAACTTTCTACACGAAAAATATTCTAAATAACCAAAACAATGTATCTCAAACCTTATTGCATCACAATGCATGTACAAATTCTTTAAATTAAAATTTTTCCCTAACAATTTTATTTAAAGATTTCAGACTTTTACATGTAAAATTTGACATGCATGAATGAAATTGTAAATAAAACTTTACGTCTAATTTCATGTAAAATTAGACATAAAGATCTTCACGTAAAATTAGACATAAAACTTTACATAAAATTTTACAATTTCATTCATGCATATGAAATTTTACATGTAAAAATCTGAAATCTTTACGTAAAATTTGATGATAAATTTGATGTAAATAAATAATATTTATTATTTGAAATGCATATAATTAGTTTTTATTCATTTTATTTATTTATTTTTTTATTCCTAAAATATTAAGCTTAAATCTTGTAATATAACATTACCCAAAGAACATCGTTAAAACATATTACGTATAACTGAATATATTATATTATATTTTTTTGAAAAAAATTAAAAAAATTAAAAAATAACTTTTTATATTATTTATTTACTAGAGTAGAAATGCTTGAATTGACTTTCGCATTTAATTCAAAGCTTCAATCCACAAACGATTCCATATTGGTAATTAGATTACCACATAAAAAGAGTTACTTTAAATAAAACATAACATTAAAAATAAAAAGGCATTAGATAAAAAATAAATGTGAGGAAATTATATTTAAATGAAAAAACCCATGTGACAATTAAGTTGTCTATATATTATTATATTTTTTGCTATTTTTAAAAATTCATTTTTATTAATTTTTTTTGTTAATCTTTGAACAACTTTTTTAAATTAAATTCTTTTACAAAACCCCACACTCACTACCTAAGTTAATGTATTTCAAGCATTTCTACCAAAGAAAAAGTGCCCTTTGAAGCCTAAATCTTAATTAATCCTGCGGTACTTGTAAAAATGAAAATCATGAATATTGGCCTTTGAAGACTTGTTGTACCTGATATATGATATATAAAAAAATTGTTTTTTGTTTTTTAAAGTATTTCTTAGTTGCATAATTATTTAAACCATTTTTTTAAACAATTTAGCACAATTATAAAAATAAAATTCAATTTTTTTATTTGTTTACAAGTTAAAGTGGTTAAGTCCCCTTAAGTAACAATGTTTTTTTTATTATTTGAAGATAGTTGATAGGGCGGCGATGGCTTCGTGGTAAACCACCTGCCTCCAGCCCAAGGGGTCATGAATTCGAATCCCATCATCGTGATCCAAAATTTTCGGATCCGATGGGAATCTTACTTACGACACCGGATTTGAGAATGACGCAAGTGTAATGAACCAACCCTGGAAACTTTCAAAGGCTAAAACATTCATCTACAAACACAACACGGTACGTTGTGGGGCCATGAGTTTCGAGTTCGGAAAAGTCACTCATTTATTTATTATTTTTTTATTATCTTAGCAAAATATTTTAAACGTATTTATTTATTTCAATAAAGTATTTCAAACTTATGAACTACTTTTCCAACTTATGCTTTTTATATAAATGTTCACTAATTTGATACTAAAATCATTGATTCTGCAAGGAATGTTTCCAACAAATTTAAAAGGTCTTCTCAAAAAATAACAAACAAATATCGAACCTCAATATTATGAATATAATTATTAAAAAATATAAAAACAAAATAAGTCTTTAAAAACATTAACACGTCCAATCGCTTTCTTTTTTAAATTATTTCTTTGAATATAATAACATTTTAAATGTTTTAAATTGAAATTAATTCAGAAGTCAATTCTACATTTCATAATAACGAATAAGATTAATTTAAAAATGTTATATTAAAAAATGTCATTATTTAAATGCAACCGAGCGAGCGTCAGCGAGCGAGGTGACCTGTGCTAGTAGTGTATTAAGTTCGCGTATTAAGGGCACACACCACCTTTAAAACTCGAAAAAATAATTATTTTTAATTTCACACAGATAAGTTGGATTGATTTAAAATTTTGTATATATACGTAATACAACTTTATCTTTATTTCAGAATTTTTTGTGCCTATTTAGTCCTAATGTACTCTAATGAAAAATCAAACACCGAAAAGCACTGTCTATACAATTCCAGGACAATGTACGGTCTAATCAGGCTTAACATTTGTTGACATACTTTTAAAAGCACTAGCTTTGGTATGAATGGAGTAAAAAATAATGAAAAATAAGCTAAAACAAATAAATTTTTTATTTATTTTATTTTTAAAAAGTTTTCTATTCATTTAAATTAACTTTCCTCCATTCATACCAAAACTAGTGCTTTTAAGAGTATGTCAAAAAATTTTCAGCCGAATTGGGCCATGCATTGTCCTGGACTCGTGTGGACAGTGCTTTTCGGTGTTTGATTTTTCATTAGGCTACATTAGGTATAACAAATTTCAAATAAATCAAACTTATCTGTGTGGAATTAAAAATAATTATTTTTTCGAGGTTCAAAGGTGGTGTGTCCCCTTAACTATTAAGAAATCGATTTCACTATAGTCAAGAAATACTTTTGTCAATAAAGCCAAAACCTCAAGTATTTGTAATACTACCTTCCCGTTTGTCTTCCCGTTTTTAAATATCATAATTTTTGTTATGTTTATATTTACCATCATATTGTTTTTTACTTTATCTTTCTAGCCCCCCTAACATTCTTTGCAACCCCTTAGGTGTGTCTGACACTATCACCACGTTATCCGCAAACTTTAAACAATAAATTTGTATCCCTTCTATTATCGTTCTTCTCCCACTTCAATTTTCTCACTCCTCATCCATATCGTCTAAATAAATACTGGATATGATTGGGCTAAGGGGAAACCCGCTTCTCACTCCTTTCCGTGTTTCAAAACTAACAGTTGTAACCTCTCCAGTTATTATTGGATTCAAAGTTCTCTCAAAGATAGCTATTATAAAATTTAAAATTTTGGCATTTATACCCTTCTGTTCTAATTTTCTAAATATAATTTTCCTATCTACCCTGTCGAGCGCCGTTTTAAAGTCTATTAGTCCCACATACATTTCCCCCCTTTATTTTTTAACTTATTCCCGATGAAACTATTTATTACGAGGAGATGGTCTCTTGTTCCTTTTTTCCCTCTAAACTAAGAAATTCAATTTTCAGCCCGATCTTTCGTTCTGCTTTTTTGTTTTTTATTTATTTCATTCATATTTTCACATGCATTTCTATTGCCCCATTTAAACCCTTTTTCTCTTTCTTTATGCGGAACCTCTGCCTCCTCTTTCTGTGTTTCTTTTAATAATTTTCTAAAATGCATTTCCCACTTTTTCTCCTGTATTTTATTATTCATATTCTCTTCTCTATCCGCTTCTATTCTATTTTCTTTCAAGTATATGGCCACTGGTAAATGATCTGATTCTGTCTGTGTAATTGCCCTCATCTCCTCAATTATACGTATCCCTCTGTATGACTGGATCAAGAACCGAATATCCCACATCGCCTACATACGTCAGTTCTCCTCCTCTGTCCCCTATCGTACCCCGATTCTTTATTTTTCCTTTTATTTTATTACAAAATTTTATCAATGTTTTCCCCTCTGCGTTAAATTTGTTGTCTTCTGAATTTCTCATTCCTTCCATTTTGCTAGTCACGGCTCCTGCCTGCGCTTTCCCTATTCTCACATTAAAATCGCCTACTATTAATACTTTCTCGTCATTTCTTCAACTTAATTCTATTATTTTCTTTAATTCTTTTATTACTACATCTATTTTTCCATTATTTTATACCGTCACTATCCTAATATATTTTTGTTTCACTATATTTGCTCTTTTTATCATTATGCCATATTCCCATTCTATTGTCTCCGATTTGCAGTCTCTTCTTTTTCTTATTCCCACAAATACTCCTCCTTTCGCTCTTCATTTCTTCTTCACTCTTTGTGCCGCGTTTTCCTTCCATATGTAATTATTATCTAATCTAGTTATTACATTTTTTCGTTTTTATTTTCTTCGATCCACGTTTTTTGTAATAGAATTATATCAAAGACCCTTAGAAATTCCCACACTTTATCCACTTTCTCCGACCCGGATATATTGTACGAAGCCACACTAAACCTCTTCCCCTCTTCTCGCTCGTTATTTTTTTCTCTAACTTTGTCCTTTGTTTTCCTCTTTCTCCTTTTCTTGCTTTTTCTTTTTCTTTTTTTTCGCTTCGAAAGGAGTTATCTACCTTATGTCCAATTAGCATTACTTTTTTCTCATCCCAATCATACGATTTTGCTTCGACTTGCACTTTTAAATACCCTAATTTAACACTCATCCCCGAAGCTTTTTCTTGCTTTCCTAATTTTCTTAACCATTCCCTTGTGATGTTGCACTTTTCACGAGTGAGAAATCACCCGAGCAACAGCCACTATACACTGGAATACTCGACGAAATTATATTCGGACTCTTCCGATCTCGATAAGAAAGGGGGGGACAGGTAGGTAGTTATTGGACTGCCTGGCGTGGCACTTCGGGGAAAATAAATGACACTTCAATAATCGACAAATCTTCAATAAAAATGACACAACATTCGTAGATTATGTAAACCGTTGACCATATCCCCAAACGGCGGATTGGTTACAATTACTCGATGATCACGTGGCGACGGCGTCGCCCAAGATGGCGGCGAACTCCCCCTGACTCGGCTCAGCGCTCCTCTGTAGATGGCGGAAGCCAGTGGCGCGACGCTAATCTGAAAATCCGAAAGGTTGACGCGGATCCGCCTCAACACGTGCGACGACTGCTCCTCGCCTAGCCCCTATAAACGAACAAGCAAAAATGGGGAAAGGAAAGGGCTCAGCCAGACTGGCACCCAGTCAATGTCGGCGCTATCGATTGAGTTACGGTTTGCTCCGTCCTGACAACTGCTGCTCTGGGTTGGCTTCACAGCGGCGCGACCTCCTCTCCTAGGCTCAATTCCAATCAAATATAATCCATCAATCCCTAGGTTCTCGCGGCACCATCACCATGAACCCCGGATTCGTACACTAACTCGAAGAATGCGCGACGTACACGGCCAGTTCCGCACTAACTGGCTTCCAGTCACGACAACATCCGCGTAAAAGGCTGGATTACGGAGAGAGAAAATCTTCGAGATACACTCGCGACGCGTGACGACCAACACCTCTTACCACAATCCGCACGTGGTCAGGGACTGGCGCGACGCAATGGAACAACTCTCGAACCGTAGGAGTTTATTCAACGGTGGTGCAACACTTAGGGAGTGGTGTTCCCAGAAGGAGAGCCACCAAATCCCACTCACGATTCGCAATGACCACCACCTATTTATCACGAGTCCACATTTCACTATGGAGGCGGCGCGACATCAAGGTAATCTACCCACTTAGCTGGACGTAAAGTCTACAGCGGCGCAACACTTACATGGGTCGTACCTCAGATGGAAGACCCATCGGCAACCTATTATGGCGCAACCCAACACCAGATTCGAGGGAAGAGGACAAGGATTACTCACTCTACTGGATTTCTATTCTCTCAATGGCTGCCTCGAAGTCGCCACGTGTTCCTCTCTGGTATTCTCGCAGGATTATGTCCGATCACGGTGATGGCCCAGAACAGAATGGACGAGAAGGAAGCCGCTCCTCTGCGGGAGGCGAAGGCGTTCCGGAAGACTCGTCTAGCCGCGCCCTCTATACAGGCAAGGCCACCCATGGTGTCAGACCAGGGGGCCTAGGCTGGCGCGAATTACGAATTATCGTATACGTGGCATGGTGGTTGCGGCGCACGCGCGCCACCACGTGTTGCGTCGACGAACCCGTACGCGAGCGCATAGTCGCGCCTGTACAATGCTAGAGGTGTATATCAGACCTCATGGCGGCCGCACTAGTGGTCTTCGCTCTCGGTGCGCTCACGCGCGCTACCTCCCTCCTCTCGCGGTCTCGGTTCGCGTGCTATCGCGTCGCGAGGCCTACGGGCGTCCTATCTCCCTCCTCTTTCCCTCTCGCGTCGATGCGCGGCTGGGGTGCGCGCGTGTCATTCTAGTTCGGCGCTCCGTACCCTGCGCATGTTTCGTCTTCCTCCAGGAGTCGTCGCTACGACCCCTGGTGGGCCTCCTCGACAGAGCCATCATGGCCGTCGGTGTCGAGGAGAGCGGCGCGAGTGGCGACACGTGGCAACAATGCGCGGCGCGTATGTCATAACCCACACCTGGAGAGCCACCGTCGTGACAGGCTCTCGACAAGTGAGGTTACTTTGGTCGTCGGCACGTGCACGTGTGTTTTCCTCCTGTGCGTCGGGCTGCAGCGGAGGCGAGTTCTCACCCTCGACCTCGTCTGCGTCCGACGGCACGTCGCACCCTTACCTCTTTTTCCTATTCTGTGTAATCGTCCTCCACCCTGGCTCCTATATTTGACAGCTCTCAGCTCTTTTTGAAAATTTCTGTTTTGTTTCCTAATGCTTATAATTCTACTTCTAAATCCCCTCTTATCGATATCTTCCTTATATAAATAGATAAATTTAATTTTTATTTTACTGACCTTGTTATATCCACTTTTATACAATTTTCTACTATTCTTACCCCTCTTATAAATAGATTTTTTTTATACTTAGCTGCTCTTTCTTCTTTTAATCGTATTCTTATTCTGCTTGCCCGTCCGGTATCTCCTCCAAGTACACTCTGTCTTCCAGCTTATAAAGTTTCCTCTTCTCTCCGTTTTCTTCTTTGATCTTATTATCTGTACTCTGATTGTCCTCTGCTTCTTCTATTTTCTGATCTCTCTTCTTAGCTTCCTTGTTAAAGAGATTTTCCATTCCTGCCTTTAAGACTTATTTCCTCCTTCCATCTTTTGTTCATCTTTTTACCTCCCTCTCTAGGCTTTCTAGGTTAGAATCTTTTCCTCGCGGCATTGAGCCACTATCTATCGCTTAATCCATTCTCCCTGCCTCCTTGCTCTCATCTTCCTGCTTCTGCTGTTCTTTCACTTCACCTTGCTTGTCTTCCAGTTTTCCATCTTACTCGTCCTGGTCTTCAAAATCTCCTACTCCTTCTTTTTTCTATCTCCCACCATATTTTTCTGCTCTCGGTCAAAGTTTCCCTCCTTCCTTTTCATTCTCCTTACTTTCACTGTTGTTTCCATGTCTTCTCAGTGAGTGTTCTACATTATTCCTAATCCTGAATTTCACTTCATATCCACAATTTCCCTTCTCCAGGAAGTTTCTGTTGTTTATTGCTAACTCCCTGTCCTTGACCTCTTTCCTTAGATTGCATACGATTCTGAAAGCAACTTTCTAAATCTTACTGCTTTACACGATCACTTCTTCTTTCACGTTGTTGTAGTGCTTTAAAGGGGCCAAACAACGTTAAATATTCAAAAAATTTATTTTATGTTCTATTTTGATAGCAAATTTTTTGTAGAATATGCTCCCGACATCCGTTTATAGAAAAAATATATCCTTACAAAGTTATGAGCCAAATACGAAAAGAACTTTTTTACTGTTTTTTGGTAAATTATGTATTTTAATTAATCGTTGTCTACTATTTATTTATTGCTAAATATTTAATTAATTATTTTTATAAGTTGAATACTGCTACGTGTGACGAGTCCTACGCATATAGCGTCGCTAATTATAATACAATCCAGCATGAGCCGCCAAATCCTCGCGTGGCAACAGCACGGACACGCTTCAAAGCCCGATTCTCCCGACTCAGCGTGTCACCCCTTTCACCATTTCGGACGATCGCACGGGGAGGAAATCACACCACCTAGGAGACTATAAAAGGGGATGCGCGGAGGCGTTCGCTCTCTTGCCTCGGGGACGACGTAACTACTACGAGGCTCACCCGAACGTTTGACTCAGAGACGACATAGACCCACCCGAATCGGATAAGTGAAGCCACGTATTCTCTGAGTCACCTAAACACGCGCTTCTCCGTTTAGTATAACTTTCCCCGATATTTCGTAGCAATCGTGAGCTTAACACCTCACGAAGAACAAAATATCGACCCTCACACGTAACAATACCAATAAAATAGGTTTTCAAATAAAAATTTTCATTTGGATTGATGTATAACATGTTATCTATATATGTATATAATTCTATTTAATTACCTAACGTGTATGTAATCTTATTATGACGGTCAATTTTAGTTCCTTTTTCCTACATTCTAACCCAGGAATCTTTTTTCAATCAATTTGATGTGGGGAATCCAGCTTATGGCGAGAGAGTGGGGGAAGCTCCGCTCACTTCGTATTGCTCGCTGCTATACCGACGCGACTACCGCGGCACCAGTTCTTGTCCGAACCTCGACCAGCACGATCGAGCTCTGTACACCTTGTGACGTGGCATTTGGCGAACTACGTCCATCTACTTGTCATCGCAACCACCTTAAGGTAAGTCCATTAAATTGTCAAGTAACCTAATAAATACACCCTGGGACTAACACCGGTGAGAACTCCTTCGGTTAGGAGCACTGAATATCTAATTCAAAATTTTCTCGAAAACTAAATTATTCCGCGGTCTCAATAACCGTATTAAATTACGAAAAATGGCATCAGGAGAAGCCACCTATTTCAATTTACCGCTTCCAAATGCCGACAATTGTACCGCTTTCGAGGCATCGAGCGCACCTATCAACGAAATCGGGAACGTAACGTTTCAAGGACGGCTGCAAGAGCTCGTAACATCGGAAGACCCGGCTTTCGTGTGGCATACTCAAATTACGCTAGGTCTGCAACTCGCGGAATTAGCGCTAGCCAGTTCCACGACAGTGACGATAGACACCGCGCGAAAACAGATTCACTTAATACTACGGCAAGGAAATTTAGTCCCCGAGGAAATGAAACGGATATTAAAGGTAGCATAGGCACATTTATTGTCTCTCAAAACACAAACTACGCAATTCGAAACGGACAGCGAGACGCCGTCACAGTTCTGTCAACTCAATACCTCAACTCAATAACTCAACCCAACTCGGGCCGTGGACTAACCTTCTCAGAGGGGGCATCGAAGGTTTTCAAACTCGACAGCCCAGACGTAGTCAACAACCCATGTAAGGATAGACCAACTCCCCTATTAGTAAGAGACCGCCATTTTAACCTGGAGGATAAAATGTTTGACATCGACGGAGTGCACCCAACCACAAACGCGTTCACAGAACCAACACTTCTAGACGCACCAGTCTATTTTGAAGACCGTCCCTTACCGGGAGTAGAAAAATACTTCGATAGTCTTATAAATCAGCAACACAGGCCACCAGCGCAAGATACGGATTTTGGGGAACGGTATGAGCAATTCAAAAAGCATATGCAGGATGAGGTAGATGAAGGACTGAACGTGAGCCCAAACCCATACCCAATAAAAAACCCAAACCCAAATCCGATAATTGGACGCATACTGACCTAACAGTTACGCAGAGGCCGTTCAAGAGATGGGGGCTGATTGTTTCCACTGCATCAAGCACTGAATACGAGTCCGCCGTATGACGGAAATCCAGACATGCTCGCGTTATTTTGTCGCGCCGTCCACGACGTAATCCAAGATTTCGGGCCGTCAGCCGAACGCTGGGTACTCAAGTCGCTGGCGTCGAAATTCCGAAGTCAGGCGGTCGATGGCTATACTGCGCGGTTGACGCTATATGACACCGTCGAGCGGCTGCTAGTCGATCTAACTGCAGTAGGCGCAGCGGCGTGGGCGATGCGGATAAGGTTTTAGCTGATCTAAAGGTAATTCGTCAATACGGCGGTGAAAGCGCAGGCGACTACGGACTACGTGATCAAAAACTACACAATAGATTGTTGAACATCTACGACTCAAGCCGTGAGTTGCGCGATTGGGAAAGGGTCACGTATAAGAATAACGCGGACAAGGAGGCACTCGAACAATTCTTGTTCGGTCTCAATGGGGAATTGCATTATCAAATACATTCAAAGAGCCCGGGTTGCTTGCGAGAAGCCATTATAGAGGCAGTCACGTTTAAACATCGTACCAGCGCACGCCGCGCATACGGTCCGCAACCAGACGCCCCTCTGGCAGATAACATGAAAATCCCGTCATGGACCTCAGACCTCGTGAATTCAGCCAAAATAGCACTAGAATCAAAAGCACAAGCCAACTCGCAGGCGATGCCTACCGTCGCGGAAACCGTTAGATCCACCACGGGCATGAATGTTTGCAATTATTGCCGCAAGCCGAGACACCTGGAAGAGGCATACAAAAATAAAAATTGTGACACGAAAAAATGCGAATACTGTAACCTCCCGGGCCACGTCTACTCCGAATACTTTTCATTAAAGAACGCGATAAGTAACGGGATACTCAGTAAAGAGAAACTCGAGAAGCTAGCGTCAACACCTCTTGTTGGCGCGCCTCCAGTGATCTACGTCCCCTTCCCAATAGCGGCCCCGCTACCGGTGCCCTACGTCATACCTGCAACGCAGGCAAATAATACGATGCAGAATAACTCTCTGCCAGACAACACCGGAAAGCAAGGTGGCGGGTATAGGCAAAACAATGTACGCAGATATTCAGACGATCGCGACAGTAGAGATTACCGGGGTAAAACCAACAATGGATACAACAATAGGGGAGAAGACCGCAACTACATCAATAATCGACGCGATGATAGAGGTTATGATAACCGACGTAACGACCGGATATTTGACAACCGACGCTACGATCGCGACCTCGATAATCGACGCAACGATCGCGACTTTGATAATCGACGCAACGATCGTGACTTTTATAATCGACGCGACGATGGTAGATATAAGAACAGTCATAATAACAATAATAATAACCGATACAATGGAGGTGGTAACTATGATTCAAGAATTAATAATAATAATCATCGACAAGACAACGGAAACTACAGAAAGCAATCAAGCAATTCTTTACACTAACAGAATGCTCGGCATCAGTCGGGGGTCAGTCGGGGGTATCGGGCAACCAATAAATAGCGATCAGCGAAAATCACGACCTACAGAGAAACGAGAGAGAAAGGCAGAGGGGTAAGGCAATAAAAGGAAGGAGAAACAAGAAAACGCAAGGAAACAAATAGAGGAGATAGCGGCACAATTCAACAAGCTAAAAGAGCAAATGGTGCTAGAAAAGAGAGGCCACGTGCAGGAGGTGGACGACAATAAAAAGCATACGATAAGGTTTGCGACAACAGGATGCAAGCCACCAACTGCAGAACTCGCAAGTGAAGCGTTAGAAGGGAGAAAGGCGACATTCTATGCGGATAGCGGAGCGGATGTGACCTTAATTAAGACAAGTAACGTCACAAGTTGGACGTTAATTAATAAACAATATATTATAGCAATTAATGGAGTTACGGCGGGAGAATGTCTAAGTTTAGGTAAAACAGACATGAGCTTAGATGAACTAGAGTGCGACGTACACGTAGTTCCTGACGAATTTCCCATAGACACAGATAGTGTTCTGGGACAGGACGAATTTACGAAATATGGTGGAAAGCTCAATGACGCAGACAGATGCATAGAGTTTGGTCAAACCATGATACCTTTGACTCAAGATGAACGATTTATTATACCCGCACGAACAAGACAAGTAATTTATTCAAGAGCCAGCGACAAAAGCGACAAAGGAGGAAGTAGGGTTTGACCCTCTATAGAATTTAGGAGAAGGAATATACTTTCGAAGTTTTATTGGTACTAATCAGAAGCGGAAAATACACGCGTTATGTGACAATACAACTGAGAAGGAAATAGAGATAAACCCACCGGAGGTAACACTGGAACTTTGCGAAGCAATAAGGGAAGGTAGAGAAGATATTAATTTAGAGAAGGAGGAACCTAGCGAGACACTTAACATATGCACAATATGTTAACTGCAATATTCTCAAACGAAAGCAGGGACAGAGCTCAGAAAATTTCTGAACTCCTCGATCCGCAAACGTTAAAGAATCTAACGGAGAAGGATAGCTCTCCTACATACGTAGTACCCAAGAAGCCCGCAGCGGATGGAACAAAGATATAGCGACTGGTAACAGATTTTAGAAAACCGAACGAAGAAACAGTGTAAAGATGCATTGTTATTAGCCTACCTATGGAGATCGAACTATCAGATCTAGTTAAGGAGCAGTCGAGTAATCCAGAACTCGCTGAACTTCTTAAATCTACCAAGAATTCACTTATTCTGAAATGCATTGAATAAGGTCATAATCACAGTAAGGTTTACTGTGATCTGACAGGCAAAATTCTTCGACCATACATCCCTAAATCTCTCCGCAGGATCGTGTTTGAAAAATTTCAGGTATCTTCTCATCCCGGTTTCTGAGCAGCTAATAACACAGAGATATGTATGGCCGAACATGCACAAAGACTATTGCAATGGATGTTTAGATTGACAAAAATCTAAAGTCTCGCGACATGTAAAAAATAAACCTATGCGATTCGTCACTCCCGAGACAGGTTCCGATATGTTCATATAGACATTGCAGGACCGCTCAAGACTTGTGAAGCTTACTCTTATCTCCTTACGTTCATCGATCGTTTTTCGCGATGGGCGGAGGCTGTACCTCTCGCAGATATCACTGTAGACACAGTACTTAGAGTTTTTCAAGATGACTCGGTTGCCCGTTACGGAGCACCCAGATTTTTGTCCACAGACCAAGGTTCACAATTTGAATAAAAAATTTTTAATCCATACCTCGGTTTCATCGGGTCTAGGAGAAAGCGAACAGTTGCATATCATCCAGCAGCAAATGGAATGATTGAGAGATGGCATAGAAGCTTGAAAGCAGCACTTATGCGCCACAATAATCCCAATTGGGTAAAACAACTTTCCATGGTTTTGCTCGGCCTTCGCACGGCGGTTAGCATTGATACGGGAGCTTCTCCAGCCGAATTCCTCTATGGAACTTTACACCTATAATAAAACTCACTCGTTTTTATAAATTACAGAAGGCTTGTCACTTACTTGCACCACTCCTCTAACTGCTGGACCTGGCAGAGTGGGACTGCTGTAATCACCCGACCCCTGGATGCCTCATTTCCCATATTGAAACTAACGAAGCGACACCTGTTGGCGGATATCGGAACTCAAATGGGTGTAATACACAGATCGACTAAAATCACACGGCTCATTATTTACTAACTTCAATACCTTCCTGCTGATTCAAACTACTTGTTAGTAAACACACTAACCAGAGAGCATCTAGAAACCACAGCTGATATTTATGTCCTTTAGCTGAATTAAAAAACTGAAACTTTTTTTATATTGGTTAGTGTTTCTGTGAGATAATTTGTGATTGTAGCGTATAGTGCAGTGTAGATAACGTTTATTTACGCACATAATGTCTTCAGGCTGGGATAAGAAAGGGAGATCTAAGTGTTCATCCTGATCACAAGTATTCTCGTGTTAGACCTAAGAAGAGAGCAAGAGAATTTTTGACAAACAAAGAGAGCCCAGAAAAAAAGGCCAAGGCCCTTTACCAGTTCAAGAAAATTCGAAAGTACCCTATATACCAGAAATCTGGTATACAGGGCTTCAGCTTTAAGATTGACATTGTGTGTACAAAGTTCTGGTAGAGAGCAGCTATTACTTCAAGTGAAAAAGTTGAAGCAAAAGGGATGGGCACTAAACAGAAGATCTGTACTTGCTACTCGTGCACTTGGCCATGGACACGCTAGCGTTTCAACTTTAGCTGCTATTATGAATTTTCTGAATCCAGTTGTTCAATCGGCTTTTGTTGATATCAATAAGCAGTTGAGCAAAGTTTGCCAGGTGTTAGCACAAGAATCAATGACGACAGCAGTACTTTAAGAGAAGGAAGCAACACCGCCAAACAGTGCTAAACATGCTGCACTGGATTGTGTTAGTACGAGTGATGATGCTAGACTTTCATGCAGAAAGAAAAACACTTGCCAGCACGAAAGAGGCCCGAACCATGAACAAAAGAACACGAGAAGGAATCCAAGAGGAGTAATGTGCAACAGGAGTCCTTCTAAGAGTAAGTACTATAATAATTAATCTAATTTACTGGATTTACGAAATACCAATTTTTTAAATTTATTTGATGACAGAACAAACTGCTTTCAAATCGAGATGAAAAAAAGTTGAGTAATCCCATAAATAATTGAATTGGATTTAATAGTTATTAAAATTTCTAATATATGTGTTTTTTCAAATAGACTCACACACTGCAGGAGTTATTCATCTAGTTGTCTGGAATGAAGAAGTAAGTCCCAGTGGATACTATGAGTATTGGAATTTTATATGTCATGTTTCATAAACACAAACTTAATTGTTGATTTCCTCACTAATTGGTTTTTATCAATTTCACTTGGCTGTCCGTAAGATTCCATATGAACGCATGGATTAAATTGGCTGATAATAATTTTTGTACGCACTTTGTATAGTACTAGTTTCAGCATGAACGAAGGGATTTTGATTTTAACTATAGAAAAATCTTAAAAAAATTTAAATGTTACAAAATTATTAAAAAATAAGTGAAATATTGAGAGAAGGAAATTTAATTTGGAACCCTTTAAGTATTTATACAAAAAATACTTAAAGGGTTTCCAATTAAATTTCCTTCGTTCATGAGAAAACTATTACTATACAGAGTGTGTAAAAGAAATTTTAGCCCATTTCATTCATGTGTTCACCTGGAATCTTACGGACAGTGCTCAAAGTCATCGTACACTGTATGTTTTGGTATGGGCATATATCATGGTCAATATAGGTAATAAAATTTATATTATTAGGTTTTTATATATCCTTTTAGTTAAAAAGAGTTTATTTTATTTTATTATATTTTATAAAAATCATTTTTTATTTTAGGTTTTAAAGGTGTTTGGCCCCCTTAATGATTTTTTCGTCTACAAATATTGATGTTTGGTTGAAGCTCTCTCCCAAGCATGTCCTCTGTACTCCCGCTCGATCTATCCGACATATATGTATGTGTTTATATACATATTTTCTTCCGACCTTCTCCTCAAACTAAGCACTTACACCATTGCACGCTACCTTTACTTTCCAGTCAATTCTCGGGGTTGACAACATATGGTTACTTCCATCTCTTTCCGATGTAAGGGAACTTGATTGGTCGATGTTATTTGTTAGATGGAGGAACGAGAATTTTTATTATAATACATAATTTACTTTTTTGATCATATATCTCTGTGACGAATTAGATATAATTATTCCGTTTTTAATTTCAGTAATTTTAAATTGTTATTTTTTATTGATATTCTTGACGGTGTTTCATTGTTGCGCGGACGCTTAGTAAGTTCCATAATAGTTTCACTATTATTTTCTAACCACAAAAACTAGAATGTATTGTAATCTGGGTTATTTTGAATAATACTTACGTTTTTGAGATAGAATATCTATCGCATAAGCGCGTATAACATTAATTGTAAACTGCTTGTTAAAGTTTTAAATACTTCTTAGACATAAATTAAAAAAAATTCTTTGCATCTTGCAACCACACATTAATTTAGATTTAATTCTGATGGACGGTTGCTAGTTCGTTTACGGGGCCAAACCTGAGTTAATTAATATTATTTTTAGGAATTTTTCTTTTCAATGTTCAAATCATATATTTTAAAAAAACTTTTCTTTTTTTGTACTTTATATATCTTATATCTCATTTTCACACATGTATATTATATTATTTTCACGCATTATATATATATATATATATATATATATATATATATATATTGTAACGGAGCTGTTTCTAGGCGGATAAATGCCTACGACCACCGTACAAATGCAAAGTGCTCCTGCACTTTGCTTCTGCGAGATGCTGATCTTGCTCGTGTGGTCGCTTACCTGCGACAATTCCCCGGTGCTCAGTATGTCCTACACCTCTGGGTAGTGCCCGCGGAGGCGGCGGTATTCGGCGGATTGAATAGGAAGAGGGATCGGGACGACAATCATATGAACATACTACCGCGGTAGTTCTACTAAAAAGGTGTTTATTCAATAAGAAATTCGTCGTCCGCGTTGCGCGTATTCACGTCGCGAGAAGGCCGCAAACTCTACGACCGGATCAGCGACTGCGGTCAAATGCCTCGCCAGTCAATCGCGCATAAATAAATAGAAATTAAATCCTACTTTGTTATCGTGGTTATCTCCGTCGTCCTCTGGTAAGGTAGTCACCTTCTCGACCTTGCCGAGTTGCTATGCGGTAGTAGCTGTGGTGGCTGCGGTTGCTGCTGTCCTGCCGTTGCTGCTGTTGCTGCTATCGTTGCTGATCTTGCTGCTCTCGATGCTGCTGTTGCTGCTAGGGCTGCTGTCTTGCTGCTGCTCACGTTACACTTTTGGCGTGCGTCTTAACAACTGTTTGCGAATGCGGTCAAAAGCTAACTGTCTCGAATTTTCCTCAAATTGCGAGTTCTCTACTGGCCTTCCCTCGCTTCGGCTACCCGCGCCGACGTGCGCATCTCGCCGCCCGTTACAATATATATATATATATGAGCCATTCCATATCAACCCGTGGCGAAATTTTTTAAATTTCGATCAAAATTTTTTCCTAGTTCACTATACTTCTAAAAGAACGTAAAATAAATTTCAGACCTCAATGTGCCTTGGTTGCAAAGTTATAGCAATATGAGAATTTGAGATTAAAGACTTTTTTACTTTTCTCGCCAAACTAAATCATTCTTTTAGGCATGTTAGAAGCAATTTAGCTCTACATACATATATATATTTTTATTTACAATTATCTATAGAATACTGTAGAAAACTACTAAAGAAATCGAGACTCCCGAACTGTTGTTCTAGCAATATAAAGAAAATCTCTGTGTGTTTTGTATATCTATAGCTATATCTAGAAAATTCTGAGAAAAGCTATAGATATACAAAAACACAGAGATTTTCTTTATATTCCTATAACAAAAGTTCGGCAGTTTCGATTTCTTTGAAAAAAATCATAAAATTCTTTTGTAACAATACCTTTAAAATGGGCCTAGTCCGATGTTGGGATGATCGCATTAACACGAGTTATGTATACAGTACTACCTCTATGTCAACCGATAAAAAATGAGTTAATTGGGTTCCGAAAAAAATCATACAGTATTTTATATATAATTTGCAAACAAAAATGTATATATGTTGTAAAATATATACAAACTGAATACAAATATATACAAAAATGTGTATAGTTGTAACGGGGTGATTTCTAGGCGGCTAATTGCCTATGTACCCCGTACAAATGCAAAGTTCTCCTGCACTTTGCTTTTGCGAGATTCTGAACTCGCTCGTGTGGGCGCTTACCTGCGACGATGCTCTGGTGCTCAGTATGCACTACACTCCTGTGTAGTGCCCGCGGAGGCGGCGGTATTCGGCGGTTTAAATAGGAAAAGGAAGCAGGATGCCAATCAAATAAGTAGTCGACCAATTCAGATGTAGAATAGTGTTTATTCAGTAAAAGTGCTGGCGCATGTTTCGCGATTTCGCGTCGCGAGAAGGCCACAAAATACACGACGGGATCAGCGACTGGGGCTAATGCCTCGCCAGTCGATCGCGCATAAATAAACAGAAAGTGAATCCTACTTTATCGTTGCGGTGATCTCCGTCGTCCTCGGACTAGGAAGTCTCCTTCTCGACCTCGCCGTGTTGCTGTTGCGGTGATATATGAGGAGCAGTGGTGGCTGCGGTTGCTGCTGTACTACAGTTGCTGCCTCCCCTGCTGTTGCTGTTGCTGCTGCTCTCGCGCGCGTAACTTCAACTAGTTGCGAGTGCGGTGCAAAGCTAACTGACTCGAGTTTTCGTCAAATCGCGAGCCCTCTACCGGCCTTCCCGCATTTTGACTATGCGCGCGTCTCACCGCCAGTTATAACAGCCACCCCCCCCCCCCCTAGAACCAAAACACCGCCCCTAGTTTGGTTCTACCATCGAATAGGGATAGGGTGGTGCCAAATAACAAACCCCTCATCTGCAAAAATAAACAAAACAAAATTTATTTCTATAATCGGGTGCCCTGGGCGCCGCCAGAATGAGGGTAGTGGGGCATCGTGAGGCTCTGTTGACTCTCTCGTGGCCACAGACGAAGCAGCTTCGTCCGCACTCCATGCGGACAAGCTGATGACGGTGGAGCGGGCCCCCTGCTGCTGGACCTCTGGCGCCTCCTCCTGGACATGGAACGGGACTGGCTGGATCGGCCCCTCTTAGTGCCTCTGGGACGCTCCTCTCGTCAGTCCACCGATGGTCCCGCGTCAGTTCGAGACCTGCTCCTGGCCGCCCTGTAACTGGATCTCCCATCTGCTGCGTAGTGTTGCGTTGCCCGCGCAACCTACGAGGGGACGGGGTTGAGTCTTCTATGTCGCGCGGGCGCGCGAAGAGCCTCGGAAGCGGCGTGCTCGGGAGGAGCAGAGCCGCGCAACCCGGGCCTTGAAAGAAGCCGAGGCGGCTTTGGAGAAGGTCCAGGCGTGGAAACTGCTCGCCGATAAGAACGCGGCCAGAGGCGAAGTTCTCCGAGGGGTCCGGCCAGGTGCGTGCAGGCGACCCCGGATCGATGCGCGTTCGGAGAGCACACCACAACCAGAAAGGCCTATGCGCTCTGCAGGTGGTGGCTCTACTCAGCGTGGCCGGTCTGGAAATCCGAAGCACGTCTCTCCCGTGAACCGGCGGACGACGCCGGTTGTGCGGTGCAGCAGGTCTCGAACTGGAACGCGGGGACCATCATTGGACCGACGAGAGGAGCGTCCTAGAAGGGAAGGCCGGTAGAGGGCTCGCTATTTGACGAAAACTTGAGTCAGTTAGCTTTGCACCGCACTCGCGACTAGTTGAAGTTACGCGCGCGAGAGCAACAGCAACAGCAATAGCAACCAGAGTAGCCTTAGCAGTAACAGCAACCAGAAAAGCAGCAACAGCAGGGGAGGCAGCAACTGCAGCACAGCAGCAATCTCTGCTCCTCATATATCACCGCAACAGCAACACGAGAAGGATACTCCCTAGGCCGAGGACGACGAAGATCACCGCAACGATAATAAATAAAGAATTCAATTTCTATTTATTTATGCGCGATCGACTGGCGAGGCATTCGGCCCCAGTCGCTGATCCCGTCGTGTATTTTGTGGCCTTCTCACCGGGCATGTTTCGGCCTGCAAAGTTTGGAATTTCGAAATAAAAAAAATCATATCTGATAGATCTCAATTAGCCCGTTCGATCTACGTTAATTAATTTATAAGCCCCTTTTTCGTTTTCCCAGGAAAAATCGAAATACGATTTTCCATTTTTATGCATTTCGAATACCCAAATCTCTTAAAAAAATGGGTTCATTATACTTTACTAAGCTTAGAAAAATTGCCCTTCAGCTAATTTAATTTGCCCGCGTGTCAATTATTATAAATATTCGGTAATTTATATATAAAAAATAAAAAACCGTAATAGTATTTCTAAGCCAATTATTGGCGCTTTGCCCATGCGCGGCAGAATTAAGGTGGTACTTACAACAAAAGCCTGTTGCACATGGCGCTGCATATAAGTACCTAATGCAAGGCATTTAAAATATAAAGTTATTTATCTTAACAAAAAAATGAAACTGATTAAAATAATATTTCAACCTAAGTTAAAGTGTTTTTATAATTGTTCCGTTTTCGGTATATTGTGGTGTACAGTATTGAGTTGAACGTTACTCGACAATGAAAAGTGAAACATTATTTTGTTTACGTCGAATATAACCTCACTACTTCACTTAACAGAGAAGAACTGCATGACTGTATTAGTATTTAATTGGATTAACAGGAAAATCAGTATCAGAAGATATGTGGAAAGTTTTGGAATTAATGTACGAGCTTTTCCAAAGATGGTTTCGATTACTTTACAGACATGATGCCAGCTCTACATAATTATATCACTATACATACGCCAGTATTTTTACCAAACGAAAATCATATCTTAGCAATCTTCAACATGTGCAAGGCTTTGCTGGTTGGTGACGCAAGGGAAGATCCCAAATGTCATGCAACAAAATTTCTTGAAGTAATAATTTTACAGTGTTAGAACTCGTTATAATTTATATTAGAATGATTAACACGCGACGTCTAAACTTCAGAATTAAGGACAATATGCCTTCAAGTTGTTATCACTGTATTGTATTACAATCAGACTTTGTGCCTCGAAACCATGGATATAGACTGCAAAGTACTTGAGGACAGTCATCAGAGCCGATTGAATCACACTTTATTAAAAAATCGATTCACGACACAGATTGCTTCCTAGGGTAAATGATCTTTTACGATTGCAAAAATTTGTTTAATGTAAGGGTCAATTTTTGATAAATTTTTGTATTTATTATTTTTAGACTTCACGACAGGAAACTTTCTGTTTAACAAATCATTCCATCTTTGATACTTAACAATTACGCATTTCCTACACCACAATATACCGAAAACGGAACAATTATAAAAACACTTTAACTTAGGTTGAAATATTATTTTAATCAGTTTCATATATTTTAAATGCCTTGCATTAGGTACTTATATGCAGCACCATGTGCAGCACCTTTTGGTTGTAAGTACCACCTTAATTCTGCCGCGCATGCGCAGTGCGCAAATGATTGGCTTAAAAATACTATTACGGTTTTTTATTTTTTATATATGAATTACTGAATACTTATAATTATGTACACGCGGGCAAATTAAATTAGCTGAAGGGCAATTTTTCTAAGCTTAGTAGAGTACAATAAACCCATTTTTTAAAGAGATATGGGTATTTAAAATGCATTAAAATGGAAAATTGTATTTCGATTTTTCCTGGGAAAACGAAAAAGGGGCTTATAAATTAATTAACGTAGATCGAAAGGTCTAATTAAGATCTATCAGATATGATTTTTTTTATTTCGAAATTCCAAACTTTGCAGGCCGAAACGTGCCCAGTGGCCTTCTCGCTACGCGAAATCGCGAAACACGCGGCAGCACTTTGACTGAATAAACACTACTCTACATCTGTATCGGTCGACTACTTATTTGATTAGCATCCTGATTCCTTTTCCTATTCAAACCGCCGAATACCGCCGCCTCCGCGGGCACTACACAGGAGTTTAGTGCATACTGAGCACCGGAGCATCGTCGCAGGTAAGCGCCCACACGAGCGAGTTCAGAATCTCGAGACCCGAATATATATAGATATCTATATAGGGATATCTCAGCATCTGTGTTTCGTCAAAACTCCCGGTTTAGCTTCACCGAGGGGGACGGTGTTGAGCGACCCCGTGAGAATCGACGTAGCGCGTGGCGCTATCTCTCGGCGCTCGATGGAGAGCAATCGAACGTCGCGACTCTCTGTGGGGGCTGGCGGCGCCGCCGGCCTCGTGTCGCGCCGCCTGTCATACTCGCAATTATTCGCTTCTGAGCAGCTAGCGAACACGACATCGCCAGGAAAGCTCTTAAGTGATTTTGACAGTTTAACTACTCTTTCGATACAACCGACCGTTTGAACGATAATCTGCAGTAATTGCCGTCGTCGTAGTGGGTGTAGTGCACTTCAGTTCTATCTTTCTGTGCGTTTATCTCTCCTTCTTTGTATGTTCTTACGCTTGGTGACAGGAAACTCGTGTGCGGATCGCGACCGATAACATCGCGTTCGCGCGCGAACTTAACGAGGGCTTTTCTGTGACACTACGGCCACAGCTCAGTCCATTAACGATTTACAAGATACAAAAGATTTGGAAGAATCTTTCGACACGCCACACGCATACATACACGCACACTAGTCACATTTTCAACTCTGCAGCTTGTATACACCACGAGAGGGGTTTTTGCCACACGGCTTTCATCTCTCGACTTGAGCGATTAAAGTAATCGTTTTTCGCTCAATCGACCTCGATTTTCTTTGCCCACCTATCCATTCACATCTCCTACACGTAATAAATAAAAAAGCAGAAATGCACGCCTGAAGGGCTTTCCGCGCGATAATTCGATCTACATAATCAAATGGCTTGAAATTTTAAGAGAATTTTAAATAATTAGCCATTTATATTGTATATTGATAATATTGGCGATTATAACGAATATTTCATGTATACGCATAAATAACATTCACTTGTAACTCATTTTTTTCAATTCTGCTCTAGTTAGGCCAGAAGGACATGTTTTCTGAAGCCCTCTCCTAAAATTTGAAATTGATTGGTTGTCCGGATCTTGAGATAACCTGCCGAAAGTGACCTAGAATCATAAAACACAAACAATGAGAAAAACTTTGAAGTTAATGCATAAAAATCGTATCATTAGACTCAGTAATACTTACACAAACTATTAAGTGTGCTTTTATTACATTGACACATTGTAATGCAACCACAACAAGGTATTTCTGGTGACCCGGGTACAGGACATTGCTTTATAATCATGTATTGAAGCTAGAAATGAAATATAAGTTATTCGTATAAGTTTACAATAAAGATATTTTCTTAATAAACTCAGTATAGGCAGTCTATAGACATGCAAAAATAAAGCAAGTAAACCCTTTAAGATGCCAATATACATGATGAGTATTCTTGCTGGTAACGCGTACACTTAAAATGAAAAGATGAACGCACAAAGCAAAAATTCTTATAAAATCTGAAATTATTAAACTAGTTTATGATATTTATCTGACTCCCTTTGGGTATTTATATCAACACTGGTGACAGGTTAGAAAAGCAAACTGACACTTATCAGATCGTATATATCTTACTATAGTAACTTTAATAATAGACAACTCAGCTGCTCACAGAAAAATATGTCGAATCGGTAGGACAGTTATCTTTCTTTCCCTCATCATTCAGCGCGGTATTTTCAAAATATCGTTATTTACATTTTTATTATTATTATTATTATTATAGATTTATTTTGCACTAGCCAAAAGTATATACATATCACAGTTACATTATGCTTCGTCATATCACAGATTTGTCATACGACGTGACGATACCAAGTACAATTATATTCACGCTAATCTATAATGTCAATACAGTATATAATGCAATCACAAGGTACAATACTAGACGGCTTATCACATTTTCATTTTTTAAATTTATTACATATGTATATTACCGCTTACATCTATCAGTCGACGACACTACCATCATCGCATTGATGGATGTGTCGATATATTGCTGAACAAGTGACGGAAGGTTCCTTAGATTACGAGGAAGCGAATTCCATAGCCGCGCCCCCTGTGTACTGAATGATTTGAGTCCAGTGTCAGTACGCGAAATAGGAACTACGAGTTCTTTGGAATCCCTAGAAGAGATTCTACCCAGGTTTCTCTCAAAAAGGGCAGCGATGTACGGAGGCTGTCCCATAATAAACCGAGTAATTCACTGGTAATGCCAAAACTCTGCTGCAGCTGGCTAAACAAAGCTCCGGTTTGTTCGGCACATATACTAGTGCGGCCGACTGTTGATTTGCACTAGCCGATGCTCCAGGTGCGTTTCTGTCGGTCATTTTGGTATTTAATAAATAATTAGTGATCGGTATACTGTAAGGAAGTGCGATCTGAATTACAGGAAAGCATTCCTCAAAGAGATTATATGTAAAATACCTATAGTAGATTTCTCAATTTCTTTCCAGACCACGCTCTATACCCTAGCTACATTCCACTATATCTATGCACGCGTAGTCGCTCACGGCATACTTTTAGAGATTTTCGTGTAATTACAATCGCGCTGCTCCACTAATATGTCGTACGATAACTAATTACACTTCAAGTTTCTCTCTCGAGATTATATGTGATACCTGTAGTTTTTTTACAGTACATAGACAAAATTTTTCTTTTTTCACATTTTTCTTTAATCACAGTTTTTTGTGAAAATTACATTTCTTACGAATACTTTTCTTGTAGACTTATAATTATATAATTACCACCTCTTTTTTATAATTACCCGCTATTACAATATGTAGTCTTACGTTATAACCATCTTGAGCTTTATTCTATTTATTTTTTTGGTTTTGTCATAATATTATTATAATAAATGATCACTCTTTTTCAACTTTAATTTAATAGTGCATTATAATAACCATACGGAACTAATATTTAAAATTTAAAATAAAAAAACAATTTTTTCCAAAATTTAAATTTTTCTCCGTATATACTTAGAGAAATTAATTGAAATTATATGACAAATAGACCTCATAACCTCCTAATACTATGAATTTTCTCAGTACATTCTGAAATTTTGTTAGCAAGTCATATGTTTTAAGAAAAATCATGATTTTCAATTATAAAGGGTATATACAATTATACAGGGTGAAATAAAAATTGATCCCTAATATCTTTTGAACTAATCTGTTTCACCAGCTACAAAAAGAATGAGGTGATGAGTCAGAAAACGGATATTTATCATTTTAATATTGTTTCGTCGTAGAGGAATCTGTAATAGTAAAATTTTCGGGAAAAGTAATTTTATTTGGATCGATTAACGTGTTATTGTTTTATGGTGAATTTTCGAATTTCCAAAATTTTATTTTCAATTATTTTCTATGCGCGATTGTGTATCAACTGTATCCTATCGATTATAGACAATCTACACGTACTCAATATCTAATTTTTTAATGCATATACTCTACATGGAGTATTATATACTGCATATATAATACTCCATGTTTTAAAATATTAAAACAATATTTTATTTATTGGAATGATCCATTTAGTTGGAGGAAGCCGCGTGCCAATGAGTTGTCAGCAGTTATTTGAAAGATCACATTATTATTTAATTATACAAAACAGGGTAAAAAAATAATTTCGTAGGAGTTTTTTTAAATAAAATTGTTTAAACTACTTATTTTGTAGTTTTTACATCAAAATCATAACCAGCGACCCGAAAAACATAAACTACTGGATGTTAATGTTGATTTTTTTTTTCTTACTTGCGTGATAGAAAGGATTCATTGCAGAGGTAACTCATCCCTCGCAATGAATTTCTTTTAAAGTCCCTGAAAACGTGGACTTTACTTTTCAATATTCTTAATAACAGTACAGCAGGTAACGAAATTCAGCTGGTTTAAAAATGTCTGTATAAATAAAATGTAAAAATAAATTATATTCATGTCATGTCCCATGTTATATTACATGGCTATTACTTTATGTAGATATTGTATTCATACTATTCGTGAGTTGCAACAGACCTTGCATGGAAAATCAGAGTGAGTGCTTTGACCTGCATGTCAGCACTCCTCACGATGACTTATACGCATAAAGCTCCTTCCGAGTGGCGGTTGTTGATTTTTCGATAGCTGCCACACCCAAAATTAATTTCTTAACTTCTTGGCATGGAATCGAGGCTTTTAAAAGTCCGGAATCGCCTCAAGGAGTGCCTTTTTGAGTAATGATAAACGATAACTGCGGTAGTACGGCAGTGTTTTGTACCCTAGAGAACTAACGGTATAGATAGTGTAAGTGTGGGGTACACGTTAGTTCCGCTCCATACTCTGAATACAGGTTCATTCCGCTCATGCACTAAAGAGTGCAGGTTAATTCTGCTAGCTCTGACCCAATAGGCCCTTGAGTACAAAGATGACCGATTGTAGATCACATCTAAGCTGAAAGGACCACCGCATAGCAACCCAGCGATAGTGGTTAGATACATCTGCATTAGTAAAAGAAAATATGCCACGATTTATTCGTTTAGGTGAAGACCAATCGACATCTGATATGCCACGAAGGAGTTAATTAACATCCTTTTAATAGGTCAGGTAATAAAATAATCTTAAAAACATCTAAATCATATAATATAACGTTGTAAAACTATGCGTATTAAATGCTCTTATGTCCAGAAAATAAACGACATCAGGTGAATGAAACATAGAGTACTCCTTATTTACAAAATAAATATGCTATATAACCCATACTAAAGTACTCAATCACTAGGACCAACATCAGGTAATAATAATTAAAGAGACATCGAAGTACAGCTGAAACTACAACACCAGCAGGTATAGTGGACAGACTAGCCTCTACCTAACTATTAACCAGCGTACTGTTCGTCCGCGAGAACAAGCGCGTCCACTTCCGGTGTAGTAAAGACGTGTCCGCCAATATAGTCACCGACCGCATAAGCGTATAGTGTACCGGGATACGATTGACGTACATACATAGTAACATAAAGCCTCACGAGCCGAAAGCCAGTTTCACTTAATACAAATAAATATTTGTAGAATCTACGCAGCGCGTATTTATACCAAATACAGATTTTACAATAAATAAGTAAGTATGTTTTCATAAAGAATACAGGGTTGCACCCCTTCAGTATGAAAACAGGGTAGTTACTTACATTTATTCACAACAATTTGTTTCGCGTTGGTTTTATTTTGATATTTTGACTAGCTTTCGAAATATTAATAAATCTGTTTTTGGGTCATAGCTGCATATCTGCTCTAGCGTCATAGCTTCTAGAACGTTTGATGCGACCAATCAGGTGCTTCTTATCTGCACAGGTGAGTCGAAGCGTGCCGCCTTATACAACCCTGAGGTGAGTGGAGGGGGCCAACCAATACCAGCCTACAGTCCTAGCTTTCTCACCGGCGCAGTTGAGTCGAAGGATCGAGTGGTGGGGGGACGTTGAACCGGCCTTGTTTAGCTATTAATCATTATTATTAAGCCTTGTTATTAACATGCACTTAAAATTAATCATACGCACTGTCTCTTGTCAATTCCTTTTCTACTAATTATTTTTTAGCTATATATACATTAAATGAGCAGCAGGAGCAACACATTGATCGTCAACTATATAGGCCAGTCAAATTAGCTTTTTGATTTCCCAAAATTCCAACAAGTAAGATTGATGTCTTTAATGGCTTGGATAAGAATGATAATATAAAAATGGCAGCGGCTAATTTTGTAAAGTAAATTAACAATAAACAATCAAAGTGTGATTTCAGCACTTTTTTTCGTATTTACCTCTGCGGTTTGAAAAGTACTGAATTTAGCGGAAAAAGTTTTGAATAAAAGTTGTTCGTTATTAAATTATCTACAAAAAAGTCTGCGAGGGCACCTATCTAAGTGCATTAGTTTATTGGAAAATTGAGAAAAACCAAGAAATATGTCAAAATCAAATATTGTTAATAATTTTTGAAAAAATTAATTTTTTACATTGTTTTTTTTGGAAAAGGTTTAACCTAATAGCGCGAAACAGCCTGCCAAATTTCGAAGATCTAGCAATTATAGTTTCTGACTTAGAGGTACCAATAATTTCAAAATTTTTTGTTTTCATAGTACTGGCATCAGCAGAAAAATTGAATAGTTTAGCTGCCATTGCTTGAATGTGATCAAGAAAAGTTAATAATTAAAATATGGTTTATCCGAATCAACTCCATTCTCCATATTCTCACTCTATCTCTGTACGACTTTCAAGCAACGTGTGATCTATACAATCTGACTGAAGCTAATGAGTTTGATCCATCTTGGTTGACGTCCAGAGTGAGAATGATATGAAATGCACTACTTGAATGATATTTATTTAACCCATTTAGTCTTTTCTCAAGTACAGATAGGATCATTTTACCGGTGTATTCAATTCTAAACTTAAAATGCTCTTTATCTCAGCTGCTTGCACCCACTCTCCACGTCGTGCTTATTCACGCATGTCCATGTTTACATTAAATGAACTGTAGGAAACGAATTCGCTTATCTATGCTGCTATTTATTATTGACATTTAATTTACGCTGTACGCAATCTCCTCAAATGTGGGGTTCCAGTAACGATGTTGTTGTACTCACAATAGCGTAGACACTCAAAAATTTCAGAGTTTAGCTTGAAATATTCTCTTGATAAGAAAGCAATGTCTATAGCAGTCATAAATGATAGGTGTTCTGTGCGATAAAATTGTCTGAATGATCTCTCCAGAGATGGCGTTTAGATGTCTCGATAACAGTTTTTCAGCAACAATACATTTTTATGTGCACAGTTTGCCTTAAATGCTAATTTGTGGTATACATGCACAAAATAGAATACATGCACATCGAGAACATATTCTATTTTTTCTGACTGCCTAACACAAACTGCTGCTCATTTTATACCATCTTCCTTAACATCCTTTAAACGAGTTTTTGCACATCCCCACTCATAGGATTGTACTCAACTATACGATCATGTAGGACCAGACAGTATCCAGAGGTATTAACTGGAAAATTTGCTCTGATCTCAAACTCGAGACGTACCTCCACCGACGCTTGTTTCAGTGACTCATTTTGTTTCAAGCAATCAATGACGAGAAGAGGAGCATACGCCAGATAGTGGGTTTTGTTCAGCATTAGTTCAGCCTCTTTGTTATAGTAGACATTTCGAAAATTGTCATACATGTCGTATAGAACAGCATACTGATTATTCTTAATATTGAGATTGAGTTTTCCATAGGGATAGTTAGAGAATTGAGAAAGAGTAAATACTTGCATCTGTATAACTAACTTTACATAAGAATTCGATCTTGTGCAAATGAACTCATGTTTGGCATTCGCAACGATTTTACGATAATCCTCAGCAAAGCCTGGGGTCATACTAAATGCAATTGGCATTGCAAGTTATTATCATAGCCTTTACCAACTGGTGTTGTATACAATATCTATAATGCTTAACAAATATTTGATGTCTAATCTAATTATCGATGAGGTGTAGCTGCCAGTTAGCTATTGTCTTGACAGTGACTAGCAGATAAATAACACAGCCACACAAATAAACTTCTTTCGAGTTCGGGGATGAGACAATGATATCTTATAGTATTTTGACCTGCTGATTCCTAATCCGGAATCAGTTTGGCCCCATCGGGCCGGAGTCAAGGTCATTTCAAGGTCAAATTGAGAAAAAATCAATTAATCGCATAAAACCGCCAGGTATATAGGTTTTTGGGGTCGCTGATTCCGAATCCAGGGTCATTTTGACCCCATCGGTTTAAAGTCAAGGTCATTTTAAATTGAGAATAATTCATTTAATCCCATAAAACTTTCAGGTATCTAGGTTTTTTATGTCATTAAATCAAAATCCGAAGTACGTTTCACCTTATTGGGTCATGTTGAAGGTCATTTCAAGGTCAAAGTGAGAACAAACCATATAATTGGAGAAAGCACCGTACATGAAGCATTTTAGAGTAACTGAAATTTTAAATAGGCAAGAGCACATATTAAATCCCGTAAATATATAATTAATTATATAATTATATAGTTTTATGGGTTAAATGGATATGTTATTATACTCAAATCTGACGATTTGAACGGTAAAATAGTTTATGGCTCTGGATGGACGATCAAATTTATACGAAATCATCAAGACCGAGTCTTCACAGTCGCAGAGGATAGATTACCCAATCAAACCAAGTCGGCGAGAAGATTTCGGCGATCTATCATGTTGAAACAGTCGGCTTTTTAGTGTCTGTAGGACTACATATTTAAGTGTATTGATTTACGTCTCAATTGTGTAGATTATATATCTGGTAGCGTAAATTTATTGTAAATAAAAATAAAGTTAATATGTGTTATGCGCAAGAAAAATGTTATACACCCTCTATAGTAAAACAAATTGTTAATTTGGTTGATGACGAGGTTGTGAAAGATTTTATGACAAGTGTTAAAGTTAGATATGTATAATTTAATAAATATGCTAAATAAAACAGTTGAAAATTAATTCATTAAATGTTTATTCACTTACCTTTCGAACGCAGTTCCGCTTCCTTCATTTTATTCCTGTCAGTTCATTCCTTTCTTTGCACAATTTAATTGTTTTAAATCATTTAAAAATAGTTAAAACGCAAAAAAACGGTTTGTAAGCAAAAAGGTGCATCGCATGTTTAAATTCGATGTTTAAAAAACAAATGCTACCACTTTTTGTCTAGGCCGTTCCTCGGCGGCCCCTCTCCCATGCTGCTCATAGGTAGAGGGGGGGAGCTGCAAGGAATGCGGTTTTGACGGTTAGTGGTAGCATAGAATACTGTTCTCTTTTTCGGAAATGGACCCCATACACAACGTGACGTGGGTGAAAATAGAAAAGACAGAATCCTCCGAGATAGTTGTACAACTCCAGCCAACCATGGCAGTTACGAACGTGATGAAATTCATCAACAGTTATGGGTCAAATAACACAATGAAGTTCGAGGTGAACAAGAAGAAAGTCAGTCGAAGACGGAAATACTAACTTTAATCTTTAAGATGAAAACCGACATTAACAGTTTGTTAATAATAGTTTGTTAATAATTAGTTTAATTATCAAGCACAATGAAAGGAAAAGACTAACGACAAAATAATTAATCAAAACACTCTTAAAATCGACACCAAAACATATGACAGCGAGATAACTACTGATGACGAGTACGATGAAGGAGATGACGGTGATATACAATCAGAAGACGCCACAGACGTACAATCAGAAGATACCACAGACGAACCCTCCGAAGACAATGAAGACAATGGAAATAACTCAGATGTAAATGACAACCGAGAAAATGAAGAAAACAATAAAACGGACAATGGCGTGAACAATTCTAGACAGAGTTGTCACTTAAGATATGACCCCTTAAGAAAAATAATAATACTTAGAACCATTTTGACAGGACCCAAGGCATGAGTACCGCACATTGACGCAGAAGAATTTCTTCAAGCACATGGATTTTGCAGCGTCAGACTTTACGTAACCAACAGCAGAAGCGTAAATGCCGTCGTAGTAATATATCAGCCCATGCGACTCGAACCCTCACTGCTTGCTTACAAAATCTACACCCAACACAACAACTGACAGAAGATCTGGAACAAAGATGAACTGAAATTGCGCAACGTTTGTCGTACAAAAACGAGACGAGCAATACTATCTGCACAAAAAGAATATTTCAATATAAAGAATATTTCATAGTATTCATAGAATACTATAGAATACAACAAGCTATAAACGTGCTAGAAAACTGCCGCAGAATTTACAAGCCAAGGTGGGCAACTACAGAAAGACAAACAGACGCAGATAAACAAACATACAAACAAACACAAAGACAAGAGCAAATTCACGAAAAAGACCCCAGAAAGAATATAAAACTGTACGTAATGATGCTACTATCAATATACCTTCCTACAAGACATCAAAAAATTTGGACAAATTCTAAACGGAGACTTAACTGATCCGAAAGATACACGATATGATCACAAAATAAGATATGTGACGTACAAACAAAAACGGACAATATAAACATAATACTGAACTACAACAGACAGTATACAGCGAGATGATAGCATACACCGTCAACAACCGAAACAAAAATGAATTTCGTCTGTAAGGACCAGGTACCACGGCAAGACTTCAGACGACACATTAACGCATGCACAACCGACCGATGAGGAAAGAAGAGCCTCACATCCAAACTAACGAACGCGAGTGCAACAAACGTCAAACAATAACGACGACAGTTCCACGTCTGGTCTCGTTGAGGCTAGACCTGTTTACACACAGTCCGCGAGTGATTTTCGAATTTACGCAAACTGTGTGACCGTTTAAATCAAATTAGATTTAGTGAGTAAAATCTCGGTGCACTCCAGGTGCAGCCGATCAAAATGGCATTACAAGGGAAAGGAGTATCTATTACTCCATCAACCTCTTCAATCAATAGTTCTCAACTTCAACAAAAAAGCTACGCTACTGCTACTTCAGCCGAAACCTTCCCAAAGGATGACCAAGCTATAGTAATAGATGCTATTGAGAACCAATCTGTTGATAATTACGTAAGTGAACTGCTTAAACTAACAAAACGCGAAAGCATCAAAGCAATCTCAAGAATCTCCAACAACCGAATATGCGTATATCTGGATTCCAGTAAAACTGCCGATGATCTTATAGATAACAAAAAAAAATTACTCTCGGAGATAAAATATTACTTATACGTCCATTGATCTCACGTTCCAAAACGTTCCTATTTAAAATTTCAGTTACTCTAAAATGCTTCATGTGCGGTGCTTTCTCCAATTATATAGTTTGTTCTCACTTTGACCTTGAAATGACCTTCAACATGACCCAATAAGGTGAAACGTACTTCGGATTTTGATTTAATGACATCAAAAACCTAGATACCTGAAAGTTTCATGGGATTAAATGAATTATTCTCAATTTAAAATGACCTTGACTTTAAACCGATGGGGTCAAAATGACCCTGGATTCGGAATCTGCGACCCCAAAAACCTATATACCTGGCGGGTTTATGCGATTAATTGATTTTTTCTCAATTTGACCTTTAAATGACCTTGACCCCGATCCGATGGGATCAAACTGACCCCGGATTCGGAATCAGCAGGTCAAAATAGCATAAGATATCATTGTCTCATCCCCAAACTCGAAACAAGTTTTTTTTTTGTATGGCTGGTTAATGGGTGATAGAATTTCGATAATCTTATAACCTGGATAAATAGCTAGAAAGAAACGTGATAAAGAACACTACCTGAGAATATTCGATCACTATTCTGTGGATCATTAAATTGTGGCAAAACCAATACACTGCTCGCTCTCATTACACATCCCAATGGACTCAAGTTTCAAAACATGAACATCTATCCATTCAAAGTCGCGGACACAGCCCAAGTACAAGTTTCTCGAGCAGCTTTTGCGAACTTTGTAATGCGTAGCTTGAATGATACGTGGCAAGCTGATTTGGTGGAGATGCTATCTTTTGCACAAGAGAATCAAGGCTATAAGTACCTGTTGACGGTCATCGATGTATTCTCAAAGTGCGCCTGGGCCTTACCTTTAAAGTAGAAAACAGGAATCGAAGTTTCAACAGCAATGAAATCTATTTAAGAGCAGAGTCGTGTGTACCAAAGAACTTGCAAACCGATCGAGGAAAAGAATTTTACAACTCTTCCTTTGAAGGTCTTACAGTTATGGCACCAATCTCTACTCAAAATATAGCAATTTAAAACCTTCATTATATGAGCGCTTCAATCAAATGCTCAAAAATAAGATGTGGAAGCAGTTTAGTTTACGATCATGGCGATTAATGGCTCGATATCTTAGCTGATTTACTGGCAGAGTACAAAACAGCAAGCACCGCACAATCAGTATGAAACCTAAAGATGTTAGTCAGGAGAATAAAACTAAAATCCTTAAATGTTGGTCGGAATATCGGGCATAGATTATTTTCAAATTCTACCATAATGATGGCTATTTCAGAGGATGGGGAAAACCCCGTAAATGACAGAAATCCCCCGTAGATTTGATAGTCCTCTATATACTGTATTTGAACCCAGAATTTCAAAAACAACGCTTATAACATTCTTATTACCTCCTAAGCTTGAATTGTAAAATAATAGAAGTATACACCGGGAACTTCCCAAACGGCCGATCGTATACCTGACCGACCATTGCGCTCCACAAGGGTCGCAGCCCGACTCAGGTCATGCCATAAACCTCGGCACGAGTACGTCCACCAACCCCAGCGCCCGCAGTAAAAGCCGGTGTTACTATCCCAGGCTGTGCACACATTGTAAGCTTCAAACGACAAGTTTACGTCCAGGCAGAATTCGTAGAAAAAATTCCAGAATCCTTCCTAGTCCAAAATGAAGGCACAAATTTCTGAATATTCGTCTCAGCCGATACAATGTCATGCTTCCTCTGCAAAGAAACAGGGCATCTAGCAAAACAATGTCCAACCAGTACACAAATGGAAAATTACTCTCAAAATTATAACTCGACCCAATACAATACAAACGAAATACTCGATAGGAAAACAGCATCTATAAGAGCGGCAAATAATGAAATTCAGTATAGTACACAAACACCTAATTCACTGACAAATTCCGGGACAATTAATATTTCGCTGCTTCAATCACACAATGAATTCTCCTCAGTAAACAGTTATTCGCTTATTCCCAATAAACAAAAGGATGAACATATTAAGGCAAACTTTAAAAGACCATATCCTCCCTCAACAATATCATCTGATTGTATCGCTGCTAATAAAGAATTCTCTGATTCTGACAGTAGTCTCGAACTACTCTCAAATCCAGAAAACAAAGACGGCATTTTAAAACTATAAATCAAAACCAAAACAAAAAAATAAAGAAAAAAACTAAAACTATGGAAATTAAAGTCAAATCTAATTCAGATCCAGATAAAAGCCTAACTCCAGTAGAAGAAATGTTTCTCGATCCATCTAAAAAATTCCCCCTAAACCTCCTTCAGTTTAAAAGCTTCCTTAAAAAAGCACCCATGGGTGCCTTCGAAATAGAAACAGTTCAAGAATACTGTGAAAACATAAATGAAACATCGGAAATGATGAAAATAATGTACCCTAAATTATCTCCAAAAATGAAATCCAAATTCAATAGAATAATTCGTAAAATTGAAAATCACACACCAAAAGTGAATTAGATAAAGGACTCGTAGCAAATGAACAAGACTCTGGCAACGAACACCTAATACCAACCGACCAATATAATTAATACATAAGCAATGGATTCTCATATAATTCAATGGAATTTAAACGGATTCTATAAACGTCTAGTAAACCTCCAAACATTAATAGCCGGGCGTAACCCAAATGTTATTTGTTTACAAGAAACGCATTTTAAGGGAGACTTCTGTGCAAACTTAAATGGATACAAAAGTTTTTATAAAAATAGACAGCCAAACCAAGCTAGTGGAGGAGTAGCCTTTTTTACCAAAAATCATATACACTGTAATAAAATAAAGCTCAATACTTCTCTCAAAGCTGTTGCTATCGCTGTAATATATACATATACATATATATATATATATATATATATATATATATATATATATATATATATATATATAATAGTTGTAAGCGTGATTTGAACTTAAAATCCCCTCCACCCCCATCCGCCCCCTCCACCCCCCTCCACACTCCCTCCACCCACCTCCACCTCCCTCCACTTCCCTCCACACTCCCTCCACATGCCCCTCCACATGCCCCTCCACATACCCCTCCACATGTCCCTCCACACTCCCTCCACACTCCTTCCACACTCCCTCCACACTCCCTCCACATGCCCCTCCACACTCCCTCCATATTCCCTCTATACTCTCTCCACACTCTTTCTATACTCTCTTCATAGAGAAAAATAATTAAAATCTCTGATGTGTGATATTTTATGCCTTATATATTGAAAAATTTTGTTTGATTTAAATCGAGGAGTTCTGGGTAATGCATACTACTTAGTACTTAAATTTAAGAATGACAGTTTTTCACACCACCTAGGAGGTACTGTCAAAAGCACATTTTATTAAAGGCATATAATGTACATCAGGCGCGTTGATTTTTTTGTTTTTTATTTTATTGTACAAAAATCACCAATAATTTCATATAATTTTATGACATGATCAAATTATATAAAATTATGATCATTGTCAAAAATGAATTTTGTTCTAAAGTTAAACGCAATTAAATTAATACTGATTCATTTTTAACAACTAGAATTTGTATACAATAATCTAAAAAAAAACGTGGAATCGTTGCCTAGAGCCATATAACCACGGTAGTTTTAGATAATTTAACATTTTGCACAAGAAGAAAACGGATAACTATGACAGGTGGCTATGGTTTCAGCATTGACTGTTGACCTGATTGACCTATGTAATCTGAAATAAACAATTCTATAAATTAATACCTTAATAAATAATTTGGATTGTTTCCTGTATCTGAAAAAAATTCTTAAGCAGTAAAAAAAAGTTATGAAAAAAATTAATCACGTTTTGTTGTTAATTAAATATGATGTATGATGTTGCTTATATTTAAAATATATTTAACATATACATCATTATCATTATCTTTGAGTTCACTTGGCAAAAAATCGTTTTTTACAAAATTTTAGAATCTTTTGAATAGTTAAAGTAGTATCAGTTGGAATTTCATCTAAATTGGAAAATTTTGAAGCTACATCAATTTCTTCGCTAAATATTTCATAAAATTCTGTTTGAGAATTCAATTCTTTCAATTTATTGTCATCATGATCTTTTACTAAATCATTCAAGTAAAGTTCATAATTCACTTGTTCGATGAAGTGTTGATCTATTTGATTATTCAATTCAACTAAATAATTTCTATCTTCAATATTTTCTACACGAACTAATGAATTTTGAACCGGATCCCATTCCATTGTTGAATATCTATAATTATTAAATATTCATAAATGTACCTAAAAATTTCTAAAAATGTTATACAAAATATAAAAAATATTTTAAAGATAAAATAGACTATATACTAACTTTTTTAATAATTTGCTAAAAATAGGAAAAAATAAAAAAATAAAAACTGAAACCAAAAAATTATATTTTTTCTGAAATAAAATTAGTATAATTTGTTGGTTTGAAAAACAGCATAATCAATTTTGGCTTCTATATTGTATCTTATGTATACAAAAATGTAATAATTTACAATAAATTTGTATATGTTTTAAATTGGATCTTTAAAAATCTCACTCCATACAATATTCTCGATTATTGAGAGATCTTCCAATTCATTTTGAATAAATATTTTATTAGGATTTTTGCATCTAGATAAAGCTACATACAATTGACCATGAGAAAATAGTGGGCGTCTAAGAAAAATTCCTATAGAGTCAAAACTTTGTCCTTGTGATTTATCTATTGTTATTGCGAAAGCTAACATAATTGGAAATTGTTTTCTATAAAGAGTAAAAGGAAATAAAGAAGATTCTCCAGTATTTAAAGTGATTCCTCCAAAAGGTATATTATTATAGCATACATCTTGTAAGGTTTGATCTATTATTTCTAAAGCTTTTTTAGGAATCATAGATGCTTCATCCCAAATAAGTAAATCAGCCAACCTTAATTTTTTTTATCTGATTCTAATTTTAAAAAAACAGTATTTATATTGTCCAAATCCAAAGGTAATCTAAAAGTTCTATGACTTGTCATTCCTTTTGGTAATAATTTAGAAGCAATACCGGTCCAAGCCATTGATAAAACTTGTTTGTTCAGTGAAATATAATAGTGTATCAAAGTTATGTATAAGAAAGTTTTTCCTGAACCTCCAGAACCATCAATAAAATAAATGTTGGTTTTACTATTAACAAGTTCTGTAAAGAAAATGTTGATCTTCACTTACAATTATTACAATTTCTCTTGTATAATTTGTCTTAATGATATATTTATTTAATTTAAAAATAAGCTTGGGGGTTGGCGAGCGGAGCAAGCAGGGGCGTATATATATATATATCCCATAGTAAAAAATTGAATCCTACTGATCTTGCAGAATTGAAATCTCAACTACCCGTACCCTTCATAATACTCGGAGACTATAACGCCCACAATATAATATGGGGGTCAAAAACAACTGATGCAAGAGGCCAAATTATAGAAAAATTTCTTAACGATAATAATTTAAACCTGCTTAATAACTCTCAACAAACTCATTTCAACGCATCAAACGGCTCTGAAGTGCGATAGACTTAGCTTTAACTTCAGCTTTAATAACGGACGATCTTATTCTAACAGTCTCGGATCAACTCAAAAATGATTCCCATCCTAGAATAAGAAACTAAAAAAAAGTTAACTGGTCCCTTTTTCAAGAAGAAGTAGACAAAGAAATAGTTTCACTCGAAACGCCGTCAACATCTAACAAACTTCAAATTAACGAAATAGTACAAAATTTTACCAACATAATAAACAGAGCAGCAGACTCCGTCATTCCATTAATAAAAATTAAAACAAAAGTTAAACAAGTTCCATGGTGGAATGAGGCTTGCGAAAAAGCCTGCAAACATTCTAAGCACTCCTTAAATAGGTTTAAAAAGCATAGCACGATTCCAAATAAAATAAATTATAATAAAGGCTATTTTCAAAAGAACCCTAATAGAATAAAAAAAAATTTTTTGGCTTGACTTTGTTAAATCCTCAAACTTGTTCTTAAAAATCATCAAAGCAAAAATATTTTTGATTATCAAGAAATTGCTGACGAATTAGCTAACACATTCGCGGAAAATTCCAGTGATGCAAATTACGAACAAGACTTTATAAGACAAAGGAATGATAGCAAAAAAAGTAAAGATCGGCAAACTTAGAAAACGTGATGACTGATCTTCAATAAATCAAAGAATAACGTTGGAAGAAATTATTGAAACAATTAAACAATGTAAAAATTCCAGCCCCGAGCCTGATAATATTTCTAATATCATGCCAAAAATTCTACCCATGTCAGCTATAGAATACTTGGAAAAACTTCTAAATTTGATTTGGTTTGAGGATATCTTTCCCAATCAATGGAAATTAGCTGGGGTAATCCCGATTCCTAAACTAGGCAAAGATAACAGTTCCCCAAAAAACTATCGACCTATATCCTTAACTAATAATCTCTGTAAATTGTTGGAAAAAATATTAAACAAAAGGCTAAAAACATTTCTAGAAACAAAAGACATTTTTGTTCCTCAGCAAGGTGGATTCCGACAAGACCGGACTACCTACGACCATCTAATTAAATTAGAAAATGCTACATGTGAGACATTTCGAAAGAAACTTCCCCTTATAGCAGTTAGTCTAGATGTCGAAAAAGCCTACGAAATGGTTTGCAGAAATAGAGTTATCAAAGTATTAAAAAATGCATCAATTGAAGGTAGTATGCTAAACTTCATAAAAAATTTCTTAAAAGAACGCCTCATACAAGTTAAAGCTAATGATGTACTATCTGAAATTAAAATTCTGCAAAATGGAGTCTCTCAGGGATCCGATTTAAGTGTGACACTTTTTCTATTAGCCATTAATGATGTAGTTGGTAATATTGAATCTCCAGTTAAATGTTGCGTATTCGCTGATGATCTTACTCTATACTATGAAGGGAATAACTTACAACTTAGCCAAAGTATTATACAAAAAACCGTCGACAAATCAGTACAACGGTCAAATGAGTCAGGATTTAAACTCTCAAGCACCAAAACACAATATATTATTTTCACAAAAAGAACCAAACCACTTACTCATTTCACCTTAAAATTAAAAGATCATCAATTAGAGCAAGTTAAACAAATTTAAATCCTCGGGTTCACCTTTGATTCCAAGCTTAATTGGAAATAACATATTAAAATTCTGAAAAACCAACTGTCACAGCATCTAAAAATTTTGAAAACCATAGCGGCAAAAAACTGGGTAGCTGACAAGGATGTACTACTAAACTCATGTCTAAATTAGACTATGGATGTATACATTCATATGTATTATATAATTCATCAAAAGCAACAAAATGTCTAAACTCGATTCATAACGCAGGGCTTAGAATCGCCCTTGGAGCTTTCCACACGAGCCCTATCTCTAGTATTCTTGCTGAAGTGAACCTTCCCTCTCTAAGTATTCGCTGTAAAGAAATTTTGTGTAAACTTGCATGCAAATTATCAGCTTCCCCAGAAAATGCAACCTCTCAAATGATATTTACAAAACAATCATCACTACATTATATCAATAAAAACAATAACCCAAAATCATATGCCCAAAGATTATAAGAGACTTTATTAAACATTGGAAAAGAAATCCCAGATATTATATTAAGAACCCACCGTGCGGATCCCGTTGCCATATTAAATATATTACAACAGAGCATTCGAATTACATCATTTATACCAAGGCTAAAAATATCCTAAATGAAGTTTCAAACCCTTATACTAAAAACGCTATAATACAAAAAATTCAATACAAAATTATCAATAGTAAAATTAAAAAAATAATTCTAATGTATAAAAAAAGAAACCACAATAGCCAATAACCTTGCTACAGAAGCATCACAAAAATCAGATTCCATAAGTGATTTCTCTCTCCCAATTGAAAATGCTCAAAAAATTTTACTTAACGCCTTAACAGAAGACTGGAACAATGCCTGGCTAAATGCAAAGAAGTCCTTTCTGCACAGCATCGGGGATAACAAATATAGCAATACAAAATTATGGCAATTCTCGAGGCCCGAACAAGTTCCATTAACTCGTTTAAGAATAGGACACTCTAAACTAACCCATCAGTATATACTTGAAAACCTTGATCTACCAACGTGCAATTAATGCAACGTAAGAATAACAGTGGAGCACAACTTTTCTTCCTGCAAAAAATTTGACCAAGAAAGAAGATCTTTTGGAATAGAAAAAAAATTTTCTTTTTGACTTTAACTATATATTTATATATTTGATCAAGTACATTATGTATATATATATATATATATATATATATATATATATATATATATATATATATATATTTCCTATTTCTTTCTTTGTAATATGTAATATATGTACCATATAATATGTATCAACATGTAAATTTCTTGTGGTCGCTAATGTCCTAGTTGTCGATGCCACCTTTAAATAAATAAATGAAAAAAAAAAAAATAAATATCTAGATATCTATAAAATTCAGATTCTGAAAAGAATAGAAGAAAAGAACGACCAACGCAACAAAATAAAAGAAGACTCACAAGAAAATGGACTTTAATCAATTATTAGATAACAGTTTTTACGGACGTACCAGGACTTAAGACAAAGTTATAACCTTTGCCTACACAAACCTGCGACAAGTTACGATATATTAAGTTTGGCGTGAAATGCGACGCAGACATTGATTTCATACGGTCTTTTTATAATATAGTTTATACTTTTATAAAAAGAAAGATGCACATCTTTTCTTTATATGGACCCCCAACCCAAAGCATAATAACATGTCAATAAAAAATGTCACAATCAATATCGGTTTCTCCACCCGATCATGACAACAGGGAAGATACTCATACTCCACTCACACACACACAAAATACATGCACGCAAATATAAGAAAATTAATCAATTAACAGTACAAACAAGTATATACTTCAGTACCATTATTGTTTCGTGGACTTAAAATAAAAAGAAAGAAAAAAAGAGAGAGAAAAGCTGAGAAGAAAAACAGTCAGTTATTATGTTCAGTAAACGACATAGATTCGATCGAATCACCAGGTCAGGTCTGACATAGTCCAAAACAAGGTACTTGTTGTTTGTTCTGATCGGGTGTACAAGCTCATGAAGCACATGTAAATATTATAAGACAGTGCAACAATCAAACGTGATCGACTTACGCCAAGGTTGAACAACGTACTATATATATCTTCAGGTATATCAGTTTGCCGAGGAAGACCAACATTCTCAAGGGAAGAGTGATGTTAAGTGATGAGTTGCTCGATTGTAAGTTCTGTGTAAACTGAAAATTTCACTATTACAAAGCTTCTTCTAGGAGGAAGCGAAAAATCATTAAATGTAAAAAATTAATCGTTTTTGCTACGCGCAATTTTATTGTGCACTAATATACAGGGTGATTCAAAAAGACCGGGACACCAGCGTAACTCCAAAAAAACGTTTTTTACAAAAAAATTCTTCAAATAAAAGTTGTAGGGTTTAAAAAGATGCACCAAACGATAACCTCGCGTTTGACCTTGAGGTCGAATTTCAAGGTCATTTGAAGGTCAACTTAGTTTTTTTAAATGGAAACCCTATTTTTTGACAGCGGGATTAGAAAGAGCATAAAATTCTACGTTCAAATATACCCCTATATTGTGGGGGCAAAGTGACCCCAAAGGTCATACGATTGTTTTCAACATTATCTTGCGCTGCGAATGCGTATCTGCGGCCTCATATCATTACGTCGCAACTTATTTTTCAATGTGTACTTTAGGTTTTGAAATAATAAAACAAAATACAGTTTCAACTTTTAAAGAATTTTATTAATATTTAACAAAAACATTTTTACAATCGCATATTGTCGAACGTAGAACTAATTTAATTGTGACATCGAATATAAATTTGCAAAATAAGTAAGTTTCGTAAGTCCAACACAAAAAAATCATTATTACAACAAGTGCTCGAAATGTGAAGCATTAACTGTTTGACAGTGAGCTAGTCAATCATAAAAACTATCTACGGCATTTTGAATCAAGGTCAAACGCAAGGTCACCGTTAGGTGCATCTTTTTAAACCCTACAACTTTTGTCTGATAATTATTATTGAATAGGCGTTCCGTGAAAGGTATTAGGTCACAGCGCAAGATAATGTTGAAAACAATCGTATGATATTTAAATTTTGTAAAGTTGAGAAAAAAAAAATTTTTTTTTTAATTTTTTTTTTTTTGAAAAAAAAAATTTTTTATATGTTTTTTTCCAATAAATTTGAACACCTCTATCCATAAAACTGCAGTCAAAGACCGAAAAAAACATTTTTTTTTCATTTTGGTAAAGATTATGATCATTTACCGTCAAAGTCGTGATCCATTAATTTTTTTTGAAATTCGATCGAAAGAAACAAAAAAACGGTTTGATGGATCAAATTGAAACTTTGTGAGATTTTTGTGGGCATATTGAACTGTAAAAGGCACACTTAACATTACAGGTTTACGCGATATTTCCAACTAAACGCCTAATTATCCGAAAAGTCACCAAAGGCCATTTTTTTCTTGCTTTTTCAAATTAATGTAAAGACTAAAGAAAATTTTTTTTTTGAAAAAACTATCGCTGATTTTTGTGGTAAATTTATTCAAGATTTCATAACCCTCCTTCATTTTCTTGTACAATAAGCGGTTGCTGAGATATTGATGATTAAAGAGAAAAAGATCTTTCCATTCAAAGCTCGATATCTCAGCGAGAAGTGGTCGAATCGAAGTTGTAAAAAAAGCAAATTGAAGCTGAATAAACAAGTTATTCGACACATATGGTGGTTAAATTCGAAAAATTTTTCCCAAGTTGGTGGACCATAAAAAAGAATCGAAAAAATTTTGAGAAAAAATTTTTTTTAGTATTTCTTAGGATTGCGCAGTACGTGATGCTTGAAAAATTGTATCATTGTAAGATCTTAAAACTAGATACATCAAGCTTTAAAATGCTTTTTTCAAAATCATGATACGACCATTTTTAAGGGAAATACAGCCATTTAAAAAACCCCTAAAAATTCAGAATTTTTTTTTGATCCTTTAATTTTTTCCACTAGTGTATATATATATACAGGGTGTCCCATTTTAAAACCACCACCCAAAAATCTCTCAACCAAAGCATTTAAGAGAAACATTTTTTTAAACAAAAGTTGTCAAGTTTCAAGGGGGGCACACAATGATAACCTTGACTTAGACCTTGACCTTCATCGTTATTTTGAGCTCAAATTGATTTTTCTAAATGGAAACCCACATTTTTTATACCGGAAATGGAAAGAGCGGGAAATTCTACGTCTGACTTTGATCTTGATCTCAACCCTAACCTTGACCTCCAGGGTCAATGTAAGGTAAAAACGATCTTTTGAAATGGAAACCCTTATTTTATTGGTCACACGACATTCCCAAAGTGGAGTAAATTTTTGCCTTCCAGTAAATGACAGCCACTTTGAAAGTCACAGGGATGTTTCCAGGAAGCTTCCTAGCTATGCAGTGTGAGCCCTTTTATTCGACCTTACAAAAGTCAGTGGGTAGAAATTGTTAAATATCATTTGATACTTAGAATTTTTTGCACTATCGAAATAGGAAATGAAAGTAAAGGTTAACATAAAAAAATTGATTTGACCTCGTATTGACTCTGAAGGTCAAGGTCAGGGGGGGTTGAGGTCAAGATCATAGTCGGACGTAGAATTTTCCGCTATTTCCATTTCCGGTATAAAAAATGTGGGTTTCCATTTAAAAGAAATCAATTTGACCTTAAAATTACGATGAAGGTCAAGGACGAAGTCAAGGTCAAGGTCATCGTTGTGTGTCCCCCTTGAAACTTGACAACTTTTGTTTAGAAAATTTTTGTCTTAAATGCTTTGGTGGGGAGATTTTTGGTTGGTGGTTTTAAAATGCGACACCCTGTATATAAACGTAAGATGATTATTTTTATATTACCAAAATAACTAAGACAAATAAGAATATGTAATTTCTTGTAATAATTTTTTTTTAGAATGGTGTCGACATATCTTGTTCATCACGGATATTGTTCAACTGCGGAAGCTTTTGCCCTCAGTACAGGACAAACTTTCCAAGAAGATCTGCATTCTATTAAAAATAGACAAAGTAAGTAATACTTTTTAAGTTGAAGAATTATTATTCATATTAAAATGAAGTTTGTTTAAATTGTGATAAAAAGCGGTTGTTAAAATAGTAGTATATTATATGCTAAAGTCTAAAGATATGCGCTATCATTGTGGCAAATATTACATCACTTGCTACAAATTTTTGATGGCACATGGATTTCGATGTTCAATCTATTTTTTCTGTATAATAGACATCTTTTATCACGAGTAATTTGATTGCTGTTAAATAATAAAAATATGTGTTAAGGAAGGTTTATAGTTAAGTTAAACATTTTTTCTTCCACTGTCTTCCATTGTTTTTTTAAGTCCAGATTACAAACTTTCAATTCATAAATTATAATACATCATAATGACTACTATAATCTCTAACTAAATTTATTTATTAATTAGTCAATTTTTCTTCTAAATGATATTTATAATAATTTGAGTATAGAAAATGAATAAATTAAATATTCATTGGAAGTAAATTCCTTTTGGCTACCGTGAACGCGGTTACTGCCTACCGGAGAAGGGAGCCAGATGCGAGGTCACTTTAAACTATAACATATATCATTAAATTCGACACACGTTTATTTTTCTAAAAAGAGAGAAAAGTACCTTAGTGTGTAAGATTGCGCGTTTGTCTGTTATATATGTATATGGAGATCCTTAAGAGGCTGCAGCTATCAATCCTCAGCGGTTGCTAAATGCACTTAGGGTATGACGAGTCGTCCCGTTGACGTGAGCAGTGTAGACGCAGGGAGTCCACTGTCTCTGTTTATTCCTTTTCCAGCAAGTGTGATATTGGATGCGGCCGATGGATGCACTTGATTGATACTGAACTATCGATTATGCGACTAAGTCAAGTATACTCTTTTTAAATGTATAATTATAATGAGTAGTATGTACTTACACGTCCCCTTGTTTTTCCTCGGACTGGCGTTTTCTTTGTATGGTGGCTTCACTGTTTTGTATTTCTCTCTCTCAATATTAGGGGAATAGTGGCAGGCCAAGTCGTAAACATCATACTTTATGACGACTACTTAAAAAGACACGTGTATGTAAGTATCTCTCAAGATTTTCAGATCTACTTCTCGGATGCAGTGACGACGTTTTAGTGAGTTATTGCGTATGTGTAAAGTGTGCACGTGTAAGATATATAGCGCGATAGTAATGGTAGTGTTTCGAATACGTGATGGATCGGTGATTCCATTACAATTAACCCCGCGCCAGATCAAGCTCCACATCTAGAACTGGGAACCAAAGCAAGAATAAAATTAGAGAAAAATAATGGGAAACAACAAAGTAAAGAGGAATAAAAGCTTACATCACCGCCGGAAAGGCATATCAGACCAGGGAGCTGACTAATCAACCTATGACGGAGGTCGCACTCGGCCGCATCCTACGGTATACCTTAGTCCTCTTGGTGATACCGAAAACAGGTGCCCTGAGGAACATGGGGCATAAGCTCTTGGAAAAAAGCATTAAAAAACGAATAAGCATTTTGTGGAACAAAGGAAGAATATTATAACTATATAAGATTATCAGATTGAACAAAAAAAAAACAAGTATAACATAACACCACCGTATAAGATCACTGCCACATTGGACATATAGGCGGGGAAACCCAGGGGATGCTGACAGAAGATACACGGACCCCGACGAAGAGTGAGGGTTCGGCAATCCAATGACACAGATACACTCCACTAAGAGGACTGGGAGGCTCATCAAAGCCCTCATCATCAGAGAACAGCTAAAATAAATGACAGTAAGATATAGAAAAAAAGGGAAAGAAAGCAAAATCGATGGCACATAATTACCTCATTGAGCGCTGTTAAGGGATCCTCCCTAATGCACCAAAACTAAAACACACGCGACTTATCAAGAAAAAGAAAAAAAATAACCTAGTCTGAGTTCTTCTTACGCCTAGCAGACAAGGAAGAAAACAAGAGAGGAAGCTCGTAAATTTCGCAAAACATGCCAAATCAACGCAAAGCCCAGCCAAATCGCAATCAACAAACGAAAACTACGAAGATCGCGATGAAGCGAACGAATATTACAGAAAGCCGCGATGAAGCCGAAAAAAGACGACAAAAAAAGAATAATCTAAAAAAATAATAGTCTATTTGAACTAAGAAAATAAAATAATAATAATCATAAACAAATAACGCACCCACTACAACTACTAAATTACGGGATTAGTCACATAAAAAAAATGACATACTATAGCAAGAGAATCACGGAATGATAAGCTAACAATGAAAGCCAGATATAGTTGTTCTAAGGAAATCTTCGGAGGGATCGATACTGAAGCTATCAACTGTAATCCTTTTTTATTAGTCGAAAAATTAAATCCACTAGCAAACTCAGGCACAACATGGAAAATGATTTAGCGAATAAATCTTGAAGTATTTTTCTGAATGTAGTAGTTTAATATATTGTTGGAAGATTTTAGAAGCATTTTCCATTCAAGAAAACACATCATGTCCAGAAGATTGAAAAGACAATGAAGAACGCTGACAAGGTAAAAGAACTACTACAAGGTCATGAAACCGTACAGATATCCAGAAGCAAACGATATTGGTTGTTGGCAACAGGAAAAAACAGCTGCATACTATTCGGAACCTTAGACGAACAAGCTGGACAAAAAATTAAGCAGCTCATCCGCATTACAGCCAGTGATATTAGCCGATTGGCGAAATTATTAGCAAATTAGACTGAACTAATTCACACAGAGTTTACCATATTACAGGAAAAGCGTAGGAGATGCAAGTCGCTATAGGCAAACTACAGTGTAAACAAATAAGCCTGCAAAGGTAAGAGGAAATCGTAGAAGTCTTGAATTTACTGGAGGACAACGTACTGCAGTACGAACTAGATATATTAACCGATGTAGTACTATTTGCAATCCAAGTAGTAGTACATCCACGATTCGTCACACCAGAGCAGATAGAATAATGAGAAACCCTGGCAAAAGACAGCACCATTTTCTCTTATAGAAGTCAACATTTCAATCCTGTTTCAAAACATGCATCTGAGTTATTACATATGGATGCCGCTGCTAGATTATAATTATTACAACTTATATAAAGCATGTGTCCTACCAATCAAATAAAAGTCCCTAAATGCATCGAATACGTTCGCATGCATATGGTCGGAGACCCAGTATTTCGCTGAGCAAATGCTAAAAAGTACACAACATATGTAAGATTACCGAGCCAGTTCACGAGATAAATGATGACCGCAAATCTGCGAAATTGAAATCAGTACTGGTAGGGCTTCCTTTAACCTCTCGAAGTGTAATATTAAACTCATTAAATCAAGGGGCACCTTTTGAATGCGCATGAGCACTCCGAACACTTAGGTATTCTCTACGAATACAAGGAAAAAATTATTTCCTTGTTATAAACGATCAACTGAAAACGCGATAGATATGGAAGGGAGTCGGCACATTGCGTCTGTCGCATGGCTGCACCGCACGCCAAATACGCGACCAGCAACAGCGCGAACTCACCCTAAAGTCCAATTTTTCTACCCAGTGTGACACTCCTTCCACGTTTCTGGACAATCGTGCGACATATTGCAAGAACCACGCCACCAACCATAAGTATAAAAGGAGATGCAAGCAGGGGCTCAGCCGCTTACTCGCCACCTACTCACCATTTATTCATCGCCGAATTGACGACCGAACCCGATACAAGTAGTTTAGAATCAGATACGACATAGATTAAGATTGGGAAGTTAAAACCGTGATTACTCCGAGTCTACCTTAAACACGCGATTCTCTCTCTTTATTTATTGTCAACTACAAGTAATAAACCAAGAATTTACCCATAATCTATTTGACTAAACAAATTTGACATTTTTGTGATTCGAAATTGCATACATATGTAAAAAATTAAGATTTTTATCACAAAAACACTGTACGAAAATTGGCAATTTCGTGAAAATTCAGAATACCATTCCCGTGACTTTAAACTACTCGTGATAAAGAGAAACATTAATTTTATAACGAAATAACGAAAACCTATAATGCAAGTGGCATGCATGTTGCATAGGATTATTATAAAAAGTTGCAAAAAATATTATGAATAAATCCGTGTTTTTCATTTGCATGGCTTTTTGTATTTCATAATAATATATTATTTTAAGTGCTTAAGAAAAATAGCATGCGCGTTAAATGAGATTCTAGAAGTTCTAGAAAATATATGAGACAATAACGTTTTTAATTTACATGCAATTATGCATTAAAAAAAGTATATTATTTTATGCATATAGCAAAAAATGACGTGCGTGTTAAATAAGATTATTATACAAAAGTTAAAAAAAATGTGTAACTATAATTATCTTATAAATATAATCTTGAACAACAAATAATGATAAGAAAAAGAAATTATTTATAACTAACTGAATATTATTATGTGTTATGTCTGTATCTCTCGTTTAATAGAAAAAACCGCTGCCAATTCATTAGCACGTAGCTTCCTCCAAAAAAATCTATTGTTCCTTGTTCGTATGTATCTTTCAAGTATATTGATTTATTAATGCATTTCTTTTTCTCCGGATCTTCTTAATAAAATAAATTGCAATTTATATCACAAATAGACCTCATAACATCATAAAACCATGAATTTTGTCAAAACATGCTGAGTTTTCGTTAGCAAGTTATAAGATTTAACAAAAATAATAATTTTCAATTATACAGGGTATACATGGTGAGAGACAAAGATTTTGTATTTTACTATCTTTTCAACTAATCGTTTTCATAAGCTGCGAAAAGAACTTAGCTGAGGTAATCAAAAGATCTATCTTTTCCCAAAATTTCAAGTGCAATAAAGCCTTTCTACGTCCGTAATCGAGACTCAAAAAAAACTCATTTTTATCAGTTTTCGATTTATTACCAAAAAAAATAAGTATTCAAATCACTTGTATATAGTTTGAGACGTAACCCATCAATATATTTTTTTTTTTCATGAGGTTATAATGTTTAGTTTGGCAGATATGAATTTTTTAAAAAAATCACCTTTCTCATTTTATCCGCCGAACGGAGCGGTGAATCCCGAGGACCAAACGGGAAAAATAGGTCGTCATTTTATTATATTTTATGTATGCATTTTTTTAATGCATTTTAGCTGAATTGTTTGTAACAATAGAATGATTAAAAAAAAGAATGCATATCAAATTTGATTGATATTGACTGAGTAGTTTCAAAAATATCACGGTATACACGCACACACACATACATCTATACGGACATTTCCTAAAAACACGTAATTCGAACTTCTAACATCTAAAAACATGTTTCTATAAAGTTTTAGCGAAACTGAAAATTTTACTATTACAAAACTTTCTATAAAAGAAAACAAACATTGTAAATAAAAAAATGTTGTTTTTCTATTGATTAAATATTCCCAGTCTTTCTAATCGAAATGCCGTCTATTATACGAACCCTCACAAGAGGTCGCTACCGCCTTGTAGTGGACGCTACTCTCAAATATCTCCGTCTCATTCTCAGTGTGGATACGCAATTCAGAAGATACATAACCAACAATATTCCTGCTACATTCGACAGTTATAAGAATTTTTATAAAGAGCCAAAATACTATTGAATTGTGTAATTGTACATACGTTGATACGTGCTGACTGCAATAAAGGATTTTCGCACTTCAATCAATTTTTGAGAGAAAAAAAGTCAACATTAACGGACAATCAAGTAAATATAAATAAACACAAACATACTTATATTAATAGATATAAAACTTTGACTGAGAGTTACACGTACTTTTGTTGCAATTATTAAACCTTTAACTTATGTTTTGTTACGCAAATTACAAATATGCATGTACAAGTGTACATACAAGTACATATATATAATTTGAAAAACAAAATTGTTTTGTGCCTGTATCTCTAACGGTTAGACAGATATTCGTGTGCATGTTATGCACTGTTATTTTATTCTGATGCATGTTCATACGTTGTTTAAACAGTGTACGCAAATATATGTATACGCTAAAGCAAAAATAAATTAAACAGTGTCTAAAATAGTGTGAAATATAAATACACGCGTGTGTGTGTATATGTGTGCGCGTACGTTTGTGTGTGCATTTATTATGTGTGTGCGTGTGCGTTTGTGTGTGCGTGTATTTTTGCGTATGCGTGTGCGTTTGTGTAGTTGCGAAGTCAGATAATAACGAGAATACAAAACTGAAAAGATATTTCTTGAACTGTACACTAACGGCTCTAATTATCGATTTTACTTCAGCAATTCCAGAATCTTGCCTAAAAATTTTAAAGCAGCGGGAAAAGTATTCACTTACATATAGCGATGTGCATTTATTATGTGTGTGCGTATGCGTTTGTGTGTGCGTGTATTTTTGCGTATGCGTGTGCGTTTGTGTAGTTGCGAAGTCAGATAATAACGAGAACACAAAACTGAAAAGATATTTCTTGAACTGTACACTAACGGCTCTAATTATCGATTTTACTTCAGCAATTCCAGAATCTTGCCTAAAAATTTTAAAGCAGCGGGAAAAGTATTCGCTTACATATAGCGATGTGCAGTTGCTCTTGGACATAAATAATAGCGTTGTGTATCACTCAAAATTTAGAAATAATTTTAATGCTTTGGCAGCTCAATTTAAGCAGATTTAAATGCACCTCCGGAAAGCAACATGTAATTTTATTATTTTATATATTATAGCTCAAACTATTTTAGAAATGTCTCTATAACAAATGTGCAAACGTATATTAAACATAATACAACGTTTTTGAAACCTTTATCAAAATGTTATTGTACTTACTTTATGGGGATATAACACCCTTATAACACAATAAAAATTATTGATTATCAAAAAAAGTTGAAATGAAGATAAGATGTGTTACATAAGCATACAAAATTTCTATTTAATCAAAGTTGCCTGTGAGAAATTAAAAATAATTTTTTTATTTCGTTAAAAGATTTTTCAATTAGTCTCATGGACGATGTTCCTGAAGTTACTTATACAGAACATCTGAGTGAAAAATCGAAAAATAGCTTTAAAAAAATTAAAATAATAGACTATAGTAGAACAAAACTAATATCAGTATGCGGATGAATAAAAAATCGATATGGATGATCTGAAAGACAATGACATACTACAAATGAAATCAATAAATATGGAAATTACATTACACCTAAGGATGTAATGGCTGGAGAATGTTACAACAGAATTGACCTATTTTTTACTACTTTACTTGCTGCTTTCAATTATCGTCGACGAAAAAATCCGAAATTAAATAGGCTGGTCAAATCTTTTTCACACGATTTAGTTCATGCAGTATCAAACAAACAAACGTGTAACTGTTTTTTGTTGAAAAAAATGTATCAAGAATTAAATTTTGAGAAAACAATCCATCAGTTAGAAGAAACCTTCGTACGAATTGATTGGTAGCATTTTCTTTAATTTCAGGCTAATGCCATATACATGCTATTTTGTATATCAATCAAATTCAGTTTGTGATTGAAATGTTATATGGCATGCAAGAGAATATCACGGAAATTTTGAAAATGTTTTTGCAAAAAACTTTATGCATGCAAATGTTTTAAAACATCCTGACGTGTATACCGAGTTTCCTAAAGTTATTAAATTATAAAAGTTAAGAATTATTTTAAAGGCATGCAGTTTAAAGTCGCGGGAAGGTTGTTCTGAATTTTTACGAAATTTTCCGTTCTTAGCCATACGAGGGGTTCATACCAATTTTCGCAGTGTTTTGTGTGAATTGCATGCCAGTAATTATTGTAGTTTTCATTATTATACTACCCTATGCTATAAACGCAAGCGCTAAAATGTTACGGAAAAGCACCAAAATTTGTAACAAACGGAACAGCTATTTACTACTATCATTCACATTTTGGGATTAATTATCGACTATTAAAAAGGCATGCGGTGTAAAAAGGGAGAACGTTATCTATCACCATCTCCCAATCTATTTCCCGGTAAGATGATATAGGGATTCTGAATAATAACTCGTTTATTTGAAATTAGATAACAAGAATATATATTAAGAACTAGTATTTACATCAATGCATACTAATTGTCAACGGTGGTCTCGACACAAACGACTGGTTCTCTGGAAAAGATACATTACTTGAACTATAAGTGAATAATAATGTCTGAAGGATCGCGATTCTCTACCAGAGGTGGCCGTCGTTTGTCTAGTACCTTTAAGTGTTCTATGTCCTAAAAGAACCCTCTAGTCTACATTTTTGCTTATTTGCATAAACTTTTAATATTCACGGTTCTTGAAAATATAAAAACAAAGTTTCGCCACGTGCACTGACTATTCAAAAATTATGTTAAAACAAAAATGGTTCGGATATTTGCAGTAATAATATTATAAGACATCGAGAAAAAGTTTGATGGTGGATTAAAAAATTCGGCCACCGAACTTACAATTTTTCTCGACGTTTTATAATTTTATTATTGCAAATATCCGAATAATTTGTTTAACATATTCTTAAATAGTCTGTTAAATATCCGAATAATTTGCTTAACATATTCTTAAATAGTCTGTGCACGTGGGGAAACTTTATTTTTATCTTAAGGACCGTGGATATTAAAAATGTATGCAAATAACCAATAATATAGACTAGATGGCAGCACTAGGGTATACAGAACCCTTAAGGATCGGCAATGTCGGTTTGGTACTGGTAGTCGGTTAAGCAGATAGTTATTTAGCTGTCGGCTAACTCGGGTAATCCCTAGGGGCTAAGGATCGCACGCTTAACCCAAAACTGGAAGTTACACGCTGCCAGTCGAAGACGGAAAGATCACTGGTGCAACTCACGCAAGCGTATGAAAAGCCGTGATCAATGCATGCCGGTCTCTGAAGGTTCGCTTCTATAAGTAGTCCGCGATCGTGAATGAGTCGTCGGTTGCCCGTGCGCAATGCTTTGCCGGTGTCGTGTCCATTGGGCGGCAGGTGGGTGACTACCATGATATACGCGTTGCGTCCAGCTGGTTGTGAAGTTAGCAACTAATATGCTGTGCGATATCGTAACGAATGTACTTGTGAAAATATTTACATTTTTCAAATGTATAATATTATAATCTGAAGTCAAAACCAAAATAAAGTCAATCATACTAACTGTAAAACATATTAAACCACGAACATTGAAATAATTACATATAGATATACATGTATATGTGTGCGTCTGCATCTGCGTAATAACGTCGCCGTCTGATGATAAAATTTCGAACTATCTTAAAAAGGTATATTTAAAGGAAATCACATAGTCGCGCTGTCATTATATAAATACTGTTTAATTTGATATTTATTATTTGTTACATGGTAAGCCCCATTTGAACATGTAAAATATATATATATATATATATATATATATATATATTGCGTACGGGTGCGTGTGTGTGGAAGGGTGTATGCATGTGCGCGTGTATGTGTGTACACGTATGTGTTTGCGTGTGCGCGTACATGTTTGCGTGTGAGCGTACGTGTTTGCGTGCGCGTGTGCGTGTGTGTTTATATATATACTAGTGAGGTACCTCCGTGCTCGCTCCGCTCGCTTTAATTTTTATTTTTAATTAATTGATATATATTGATAAAGATTATATTAATATAATGAATTTAATTTTAAATTTTTTAGTGTTCAAACTAAAACGTTTTTTATGTAAGATTATCTCTTAGGAGCTGTATTATAGTTTTTCAACAAGTTTATGTAACTTGTAAACCAAATCACATAAAATTTTGTTAATGAATAAAATAAAATATAATATTGAATCAAAACGTCTCTCTGCGTTATCGGGCTCATTAAGTTTTGGAGATGATTGGCTCACTTATTCTAGATTTATTGATATGTTTAATTTAAAAATAAAAACATACATTTTCTTTCTTAAATGTTGAGTCCATCATAACTTTAAGCCGCATCAATATAATGAGCTGTACATACAATTATGTATTATACGGATTTGCTTCATCAAAAACCTTTAGAAATCAATATTTTTATTTGGTATTACAACTTTTCTATCTTTTCTATATTAGTATTAATATAGAAAATATAGTAATTAAATATAATAATAGCGCTCAGTTCTTGGAGCATCTATCCAGCTCCAATAATCTTCTTCAAAAGAAGATTCTTTTACAGAAAAAGTTTCTTCTGTAACAGATTCTTCTTGAGAGATCTCTTCCAAGTACTCATCTTCCTCTATGATTACTCCTATAAACTATATAACTGTTTTTATATATATTTAAAAAAAATGAAAAACAGGTTAATATTATAACTCAATAATCATAACTACTCAATCACAATGAATATAGCTTCAAATTCATATTCTTAAAGAAAAATAAACTTATTCCATTGTATTATTGTTAAATTATTGAATATTGGTACATATTAAAATACATAAAATTAAATTCTAAGGAACAGTGTAAGGTTCTGATTTACTATGCTGAACCGCGCAGTAATTCTATATACAAATAATTATTTATTTGAGTATAGGTGAACTAGCCTTGACTCGAGAGTCTTCTGTTACTATTAAGTAGGTTATGATTCTAATAAACTGTCTCTTTATGGTACTTCTTTGTTATGACTTTATTTAGACGAAGGCCCAATGCTTTGATACAGATGTTACACAGATGTTTTAATCTAATCTTTATGTTTGTTCTTAATGTTACGTATTTACTTATTTCTATATTGGTTCGACTTACAATCCCGTTCGGACACTACTAGTAGATTGCACGGTCGATGACTGGGCGGTGTTTAGTATTATCCTACACGGATGGTTCCGTGGCGTGTTGAGAGTAAGTTCCTTAACTAAGCTGCCGAAGCTAACGCCAGATAGGTTGACGGTCCTTAAGCCTCGTACTGTATCAACTCACGTCCAGAGTATGAAGAATTCCACCGGTTAGCTTCCACGGAGTTTTAGTGGTTTCTAAGCACCCAATAGACGACGCGAAGGACTAAACGGCACTCGTATTCACACACCAGGTCCAGCAGGTACAACACTCGTTGTCCTTGTAAAAAGAGACTTCACTAAAGGCAATATGAGGACTGAGTGCGGTGCTTATAAGGCTTGGCGGATGATCTCAATGTTAGGGTAATAACCAATCACTGATCGCCACCGAAAGTGTCTTACAATATAGGTTGGTGATGGTGCAGAATAAGTAGGTTTTGGGATTGCTGACTCGGGTGTCAGTTGGTTTAATTAGTAGGACGCGTTTGATGTTGTAAACGCGGTTGCGGAAATGCTTACATTGTGATTATCGTCGTATACCTGCGCCTGTACACATACACGCCGTCATACATCATTCTGTATGCAGTATATATAATTATCTTTTATGAACATGGGACGTTACACCTCCCCCCCCAGAGTATTGCTGTCCCCAGCAATGGGTGCTGGTGCAAAAAGAAAAAAAAAACGTGCGATGTTCATTCACAATATGTTGTTACATAAGTATGTTGTTTAAGAACTTTTCATAAAGTTAATAATATAATGCTGATATATGCATTATCTCGGAAGATTAATAAGTGATTAAAAAGAAATTTTCGGTATTTTGATCTCTAATCCTAGTTGTAAAATTTTTGTTTTGATCCGATCATAATTGCGATTTTTCGTACTTTATTTACAGGATAACAATGTAAATATAAACAATTTGTCTAACTTTTATTACATTATTAGTTCGGAGACTCTTAATTGCAAAATTACAAAAAGTTTTGGTTCGAATCCGACCATAATTTTTATTTATTTATTTATTTATTTATATTTTTCCCCTTTTTTTTTTCGTGGGTCGATAGAGTATCCTTAACTAACAAATTAGGTACAAAAATAACAATTTTCGTACTGTAATTTTTCGAGTTACAGGCCTATAAACATTTGATTGTTGCTACTTATTTTTGGGTGTATTTTGACTTCCTAATGTGCGGTCGAGTGCTAAAAGTCCGAAATTATTATTATTTTGTTAGATAATGCCAATTGTTGCTAAATTGTTTATTCCGCATGTTTAGTATTTGTATAATATGAACCCCTATGTGGTCTTATTGTAAGTCCGCTAGATTGGAAAGTGCATGTGTGTAGGTATAAGCCTGTATGCAAGTATAACTGGTCTTATGTATACTTATATATATTCTTACCCGTCTTTATGTATACTGATATATATACTCGCATGTCCATACGTTATATATATACTCGCTGTATATATATAGGTATAGTATTGACTGCGAGTGTGACGTACTGCATTCCTCGGTGGGTCGCATTCCTGGATGGGTCTTTTTGATTCTTCAAGTATCCGCTCGGTGGCAGGCGTTACCGCGCTTTGGCGCGAACTCGTGCTTTCGTCACGCCTACGTATACGCGCGTGCTGTGTGTTTTGGCGCGAGCTGACAACACGTGAGCGCGAGTGCATTGGCTTCGAAATGGTAGTAGCCGCAATGCTAAGTTCGCTGACATCTATTGTCAGCATTATCGGCGTGATACTACTGCTTTTTGAAGTCATTCTTCTGTTTTCCTTTCGGCCGTACTACACGTGACTTTTATTATAAATCCAAGGTAAGTTGAATTTTATTTTCGTTTTGCTATTACTGTATGGTATTTGTTATTATTTTGATATTCGTATTTGTTGTTGTAGATGTCGTCTGCTGGTTCAAGTCTTCCCTGCGGCGGTGTACGTCACTCCTTTGTACAGGAGTACACCGGCGTAGGAATTGCAGAGGCTACTAGACGGATGCGTTTGGGTCTAGGCAAGGACTCGAACTTCACTGTGCATGTTGTAAGTGTTTGTATCTTCTCTGGTAAAAAAAATTTTTGGTTATTTTTAAATTTTCGTTTTTCTATTTATTGTAGTATCGCAAGGCTTTGGATGTGACCGTGGCTCCAGACGATTTTGCTGAGTACTTGCAGCCGATACTGTCTGCTGGTACTGTTTTTGAACGGTTGAGGTTGCAGGGATCTCCTACGGGGCCTGGTTTATCCTACAGCCATAAGAAGGCGATGAAATTCAAGCCTGCCGAGTCGTTGAAATTAGCTGCGGAGCTTCAAGTGAGTTTTTAATTATTCTTCTAATAATTCTAAAATGACTATTGTCTCATAATAAACTTCTTATTTTTCTTCTTTTATAGCGCAATGTCGTGCCCGGGAAGGTGGACTCGTTGCTGGACTGTGACCGCTTCATGGACGCAGTCATACAGCATCATTCTAATTCTACTTCCGGGTCCTTGTATGGTATGAATTTGGAGTTAACGAATATCCCGCATGAATTGGGCGAGGTACCCTGGAATGTGCATCCCTCTCGTAATTCTGCGCTGGCGCCGTCAATAGGTATTAATGTACCGACTTATTATCTGTTCGGTGATGCATCATACACACCTATGCATCCCGAGGATGGCTACTTGGACAGCTGTAACGTTGTCCGCTGGGGCCTTCCCGGTGCGTGCAAGGTATGGTTGTTTGTTCATCGGATGGACAATGAGAGGTTGATGGCGGCTGTCAAGGAAGAGGTGCGCCGGTGGCGGCAGAGGCAGCCCAATATGGCGCTCGTAGGTGAAGGTTGTTCTTTACCTCTACACCACAAAACTTGGGTGTTGACTACTGAATTCCTGATGCGGCATAACATCCGTCATCAGTGTGTTCGGCAGGAGCCTGGTGATTTGGTGTACGTAGGTATCGGCATTTACCACCAAGTTGTCAATATTGGTGTTACTCTTGCCGAGGCGGTGAATGTAGGTAGTGCTGCATGGAATATATGCGCTCACCTCTTCACCACTTGTACCAGTTGTGCGGAGAATGGGGGACCAAGTGGTGTTCAATACATTTCTCCCAACGAAATGTGTAGCGTTGGCATTAAGGAGCGTGATGTCAAACGGTATGTGTGCAACGTTGAAGGGTGTCCTTACGTTTGTACAACTGCTCGTGATTATCAGGCGCACCTTACTGCTCATCGTTCTCCACTTTCGAAGGTAGGGAAGTATGTTTGCGCCCGGTGTAACCATCCTCCTTATTCTACGAACGCACACCTGACGAGGCACATAAAGAGGATACATTCCTTAGATCTTCCAAAACCTTTGGAGGTTACCTGCCCGTTATGTGGCATCGTTATGTTGGCTCCAAATTTAAATCGGCATATGGCGCAGAGCTGTAGAGGCCGAAAATGACTTGTTATTTTCTTGTTTTGTTTTAAGTATTTGTTGATGTATTGTTCAAGTTTTTTTTTGTTGTTTTTATAATATATTTATTAATTAAAAAAAAAGAATTTTCTTTTATTTATTTATTGCCATCACCTTCCACTATCCGAGCGTTGAACTCTGTCAGTGCTGATTCGTATGATTTACTGCTGACGCGGAGTTTTACGGAGTATAAGTAGGATCTCCTTTTAGTTCAAAATTCATTATACTTTATTCCTTAGTCTTCTTCGTTGTCAGTTTCTTTGGCCTATAGCCTATTTCCTGATTCTAAATGGCGCGGCCGATCTTAGGTTTCTGGGGTTTTGGGTATCCCGTGGAGGATACTGTTGACGAATCCGACGTTGGCGTAAGTGTCAATTTAAACTTTTACAAAAATTTAAATTTGTATAAAAAATTGTTTTTCATTTATGTTATTTTCCCGATTTTTAGGAAGAGTCCGATGATGAGGGTATTGGTATGGACTTAACCGTGCCCTCCCTTGCGCCCAGTTCTTATCCTTGTCACGGGACGCCATTATCGAGCTTCTATATAAATGATCGGTGTGTTGTATGTCGTGAGCCGCCAGGATCTCCGTCCTTCATCCGGCTATATCGTAGTGGTTCTTTCTTCCAAGTGAGTATAATTGTAGGTTTTTCCTTGTTTAAGTTCTTTTTTTAAAATTGGTAAATATTTCTCTGTTCTAGGCTATGTATCGTATTAGTCAGGTCGATCATCCTGCTCCTGATGATGACGATGGGGTATGGTATCCCTGTCACATGGAGTCGTGGGACGAGCCGGATGGTGAAAGCTGTCCTGTTTGTTTTGGCGCAATAGATCAGCCTCCAACGCTTATGAGGCTGTTTAATCGTGCGGTAACTATGGTTATTTCAATAAAATTCTGTTATTCTAAAATTTTTAATTAATGAATTCTGTTTTCTTTTTCTTTTGTTTCAGTGGATACCTATACCGAACGTCCGCTTGGAGTGAAATTACAGATTTGTTGTTACGTTTTTCTTTGTTGTTACGTTTCCTTTTTTTTTTCTTTTTTTAAGATAATAAATTTTATTTAAAAGTAATCTTTCTAAAATTTCTTAAAAAAATTGTTTTTATCCCAGTGATCACCTCGAACCCACGATCCTATGCTGCTTCCTTTTGCGTAAAAATTAATTACTCCCAAAATTCTTTAGTCGAAGGAAAGAGAATAATATGGACACCGGTAAATTTAAAATACCGTGTCTTGAATTGGTAGCGGTCTTGTCTGGTTGCGCGATAAGTTTACGCTAGTAGTTCGGTGTTTATTGGTTAATTGCAACGTTGCTGGATTTGTTACCGGTGTATTGTACACAATGACCTCTCTGGTATTCGGTGGTAGCGTTGTGGATATCGTTGAAATTGCTGATTCTGCAGATGTTCCTAAATCTATTTCTTCGATGTTGCAGGTTTTATATTTAGTCTCGTGTTGTAATAATGGGTTGACTGTAACTCTGTTTAAACTGTCGTTTTCGTAAATGTCTGCTTTTCTTTTAAATGTTTTTGATTTCCTTGGTTTTCTTCTAGTACATCTGATGCATGTAAAGGGGAAGCAACATTTATAAATAATATAAATGATTGATAATAATACTATGGGGGACATGATTGATGTAGCAAAATATGCTGCATTTGTGTACTTTTCTCTCTTTTGGGCAGCAACTTCCGAAAACTTGTCTTCAAGTTGTTGTAGCGTGATGGCATCTTCGCTTTCGGCCCAACTTTTTATTCGATGAACCTCGGTCTCGGTAAACTGTGGCACTTCAGCAAGCTTGCTGTACTTTAGTATACTGCTAACGTTCATGAAATTAATATTCCATGACAGTTCTGGTTTATAGTAGAACGTTTGGTTTGTTTTTATTACGTTGACTCCGTATAATATATTTTGACTTGTGTGTCCGTAGCACAGCCCACGGATGGTTAAAATTCCAGCTCCTTTTATGATTAGTTCTGCTTTGCGTTCGTCATTACAAATGATTCTCATCGGTACTGGATCAATTACTGAAAACAGCCATTCGTCTGTACTCATTAGTTTGGTCCATCTTACAGATGCTGCTGATGAAATAGACATCTTACAATTTCGTAATGTCGATTCCTTTGGTCTTGCAAGTAGCGCAAATTCGCATGGGCTTTTATCGTTGTCTATATTAAATGGTAATGTAGGTGGACACATTACTAGTCTGTCGAAAGTAACACAAGTACTTACGTATGATGATGTTGCTAACAAATAGCTTTGCATATCATGTGATACGATTAAATCTGTATGGCTGGGTACGATACTTACATATGAAGTATGATTAGCTGTTAATTCTTTTGCGATAGGTAGCGAGTGAATTTTATAGTGTGAATATCTGTTTTTATCTGATAGTGGAAAGTCTAATAACACCATTAACCTACCATTCGTAGTAGCAACACTTGTTTTAGACATGGCATGCAACATGTCTATGGTTACCAAACTATGGTCCCATGGTAATGTGTTATTGTTAATTGACCTTAAAATTGATTGTAACTGCTCATGTGTGAATAATAAAGGGTGTAGATGCCCTTGGGTAGCTGTCTCTAATGTGTTTACCAAAGTTTTGTAAGTACTTATACTATGTTCCAGTGCTTGATCGAATTGATAAGTCCATCTCGATATAGCTTGAATTGTGCTAGTACGAATCGCAAAGGAATCCAGCTGTTCGGTTCTATTCATAAGACTCACGATTTGCGAGTGTTGTTCACTCAGGCGTTGTTCATGAATCGCCATGTCATTATGAAGATTCTCTAAATTTGATCTAACAATATGCGTTTGAGTAGCGGCCATCGAAGATATATTGGCTGTCCTTTCGTACAGTTTATCGATATCTACATTTAGCTGGTCTCTGTCGCCTGCATCCATAGTACCAAAAAGCTGTTTATTGATCCAACCCACAAACTCGAAAGGCGCTCCACGTTTCCTCAAAGTATGAGTATAGGGGGAGAAACGATTCTCCTGAAGGACTAACGATGGTTTGAAGAATATGTGTAAGTCGTCTTTCAATGATTTTAGCATTTTTAACTCTAAATTGAATTTTCCTGTCGGTATAATGTTGTTACATTCCGATTCTTCTAGTTTACTTTTACACATGTTTGTCAATCCAAAAATCTGTTTTTCTCTCCAAACAATCGGGTCCTTCCAGCTACTCAAATCCAGAGTAACGGCAATCCTCCATCTAGTTCTTTCTATTTTTACCTCCCCCATATACTCGTAGTATATTCCTGGATTTTGAGTTATCTCGGTTATCTGGTAGTAGGTATCCTCGTCCAGCATCAGGCTATTGTTGCCGTTCGGATAAAAAGATAGAAGCAGTCCTAGCATCACTATCAATAACGCCATGATGCTGAAACAAAGAACGTAGTACTCAGCGAAAAAATTTCTCTAACTTGTCTTTATGCTTTACTATAAGTTTTCCATTAGATGACTCTACTATGACATTATTATTGTCTTTAATTTCCTTTACAAAAAATTTTCCATTATAAAATTTATCTAATTTCCCATATCTGGGTTCCTTTAATACTCTCACTTCGTCTCCGACAGAAATCTGTAAAGGTCTTGCCTTTTTATCATAGTACTCCTTGTTCTTGTGTTTTGATTGTATGAGATTATTCCTGGCTACTGTTTGTGCATCTCTCAAACATTCAGTTAGTTCTTGTATGTAATCGTTGTAAGTTTCTAATTCGAATTCGTTCGGCAAACGATTGGGTGTACGGGCTGGTTTGCCGTATACTAATTCATGAGGAGTGTAACCCGTTGATGTATGTACGGATGTATTATACTCATGAATAGCAAAGGGAATTACTTTATCCCAATCTTGTTTGCTTGATGATTTATTTCTTAGAAAGTCTGCTAAGACAGCGTGACTTCTTTCTAAGGATCCATTAGACTGTGGATGGTATGCAGTCGTAGTATTTAATTTAAAATTATAAATTTCGGATAACTGTGACATTAGATTGTTTTGAAAACTGCGTCCTCGGTCGCTTAGAATTATTCTAGGTACTCCAAAATGTACAAAAAGGTGTCGGGTCAAAGCGTCTGCGATTGTAACTGCTTTGATGTTGGGCACTGGTACTGCTATACAAAATTTTGAAAACTGACACTGCATAGTTAGTATATGCACGTTACCTTGCGTAGATTTGCATAAAGGTCCAACTGTATCTATGGCTACTTTATAGAAAACTTCACTTGGTGTATCCGTTATTACCATTGGTTCTCTTGTCTTTACTCTAACCAGCTTTTGTTCTTGGCAGATTTCACATTTGCGTATGAAATCATGTATATCTTCTTTCATTCCTTTCCAATAGTATCGTTCTCTTATTCTTCTATAGGTTTTTCCCATACCACGATGTCCTCCAAACAAACTATTATGGTAATCGTTCAGAACTATTAACTTGTATTCAGGGGCTAGTATCTTACACTCGCCGTAACATATCGTTACTGCTATTTGTGAATTTTTCAGTTTTTCCTTAATTTTATTTAATAATACCCCTCGTGGGAGAGTGTCAGTTAGCTCTCCGCTTCTAGCTAATCTAAAAGACTTTAACTTTTTATTCTTAATTTCGTTTGCTAATGTACTTAAACATTTCGATAAATTATCTGGTGTAATTTCGTCTTTTTCTTTATCCGAAATAACTAAACTAAAAATGAATCTTTTTCTATTTTGGGTAACTATTACATCACCGATGGTTATCTTGGCCTTCGATAATTCATCGCGATAAATAGCTTCTATGTCAATAAGTAATTTGTTGGTTCCATATGATAAACTTAAATCTTTTAAAATGAAATGTACTATATTATCTTTTAGATAGGTTATACATTCTCTAGTTTTTAAAAATTTTAATGATTCACTCGAGTTCAAATCTGAATCTATATAGTCGAAAAATACAGATGTGGATGTATTTCCTAATCTTGGAGCTGTACTGTCTTCCTTCGGTTTACTATTTATATAAGAAGTATTATGGTTGTTGGTAAGTGTTCCGCTTGTGGGTGTTATTATTGTTTTTGTCGTTTTAGGTAGATTATTTTGGTTTTTGGGTTTAGATAATTTTTTTCTTAATTCTTCGTTAATCTCATCCTCCGATTCTTCTTCACTATCCTCTTGTTCTATTGTGGAGAGGTGATGCCAATTGGTGTTTTCGGCCATCTCTTCAGTCCAAGCAGTAGAAGATGCTCTAGGTTGTTTTATGGGTGACTTGAAACGAATCGGATTAGACTGACTATCTGCGTATTCTAGCATCCATTCTCTCACAGTGCTGCTGGGGACTACTGCCTGTGAAGCTTCTCCTAGTAACGTAGGTGGTTCTGAACTCGCTTTCTCTCCTTGTTGTAAGGGTGATGAGCTTTCAATATCTTTCGTGAGGTCCCAGTTCTCAGTTGGAGTTTCATGATAGAGCTCTAAGAAATTATCCCAGCACATCGAGAGTGGTTGGTTATTTGTAGTCTCGCTTGGGTTTCTATTAGGATTAATCTCTTTTTCCCTTGCACTTTTGTTTAATTCAATGCTAGATAATTCTTGTAGTTCTGAATTATCCATGAGTTGACCTGGCATTGATCGTCTCATAGTAGATTGTAATTTTGGATTTATTAACTCTTTGTCATCACTTGATGATGAAGAATCTCTAAATTTTGTTTCAATTTCCGGACTAGTTTGTCTAGAATTAGTATTCTTTTTGTTGTTGAGATTTTTATTCTTGTTCTTATTGGGTTTATTCAATATTATCTCGTCAAATTCACTTTCACCTGGATCCTCGTTTGACTTGACCATAGTAGAATCAGTTTCCTCTTCTGACTCTGTATCTTGATTCAACAGGCTAGGAAGCAAAGATTTGTTGCTTAGTGGTATTGGTGGAGCATCGGAAGATTCCGCAATACTACTCTCAATTGAGTTGGTTATTTCTGAGTTATCTGTTTCACTCATTGATGGTGGTTCGGAAACTATGGGTTCTGCAAAAACTACTGTTTTCTTTTCTGTAGTGGCTGGTTCGTTCTTCCTCATTCTAAGTCTCTTCGCGATTGTACTTGCTTCTAGGTCGGCTTGCCCTCCCTCCATACCTAAAGGGATAGTGGGGTTATCAAGCTTGATTCCTTCCTTACGACCCGGTTTCTTTCGATGTTTAACTCCTTCTTTAGAGGTTTCGTTTTCGCTTTGTAGTTGAGTACGATTCTGTCTGGCTAAAGAAGTTTTAGTCGGCTTAGGTAGGATAGGCAGTACTCGTACCTCCCCCCCCTGTTCTTGTTCATCTTCTTTAATTAGTTGGTCTCTATCAACTGGATTGCGGGAAAGGGCGTCTGCGTTAACATTTAGACGACCAGGTTTATACTTGAAAGTATAGTAATAACCTCGTAATCTCATTCTCCAACGGTTTAACCTACTGACTGGATCTTTTAATGATTCAATCCATGTCAATGGTTCGTGATCTCCGTAGACGGTGAAATGTTTACCGTAAAGGTAGTGGCTAAAATACTCTATGGCATTTACTACGGCTAAACATTCTTTTTCTGTGGTAGAATAATTTCGTTCGCATTTGTTGAGAGATCTGGACATATAGGCGATTGGATGTTCTTGTCCTGGTTCACCTTGACTTAGGACTGCACCTATAGCTCCATCACTTGCATCCGTAGTTAGAATGAAAGGCTTACTCTCATCCACTGTTGTTAGTACAGGGGCTTCACAAAGTGCTTCTTTTAAGATCTTAAAACTTTGTTCTTGTTCTAATTCCCACTTCCATTTTACGTTTTTGGCTAATAGGGCGTTGATGGGCCCTGCTTTCTCTGAGAAGTTTTCGATAAACCTTCTGTAATAACCAGCTAATCCTAAGAACTGTCGAATTTCAGTTTGGTTAGTTGGCCTCGGGTAGTTTTTAACGGCTTCTAACTTCTTAGGGTCCGGTCTTACTCCATTACTATCGATGATATGATTTAAATAATTAATTTCTGGTACAAGGAATTGGCATTTATCCATTTGTAGTCTTAAGCCTACCGCTGACAACCTTTCAAACAATTTAGCGATTTTCTCCTCATGTTCTTCGAGAGAATTTGCATAAATCACTATATCATCTAAAAAGACATACATTTCTGATCCTTGTAGACCTGTTAGGACGCAATCCATAAGCCTTTGGAAGGTTGCAGGCGCGTTGGTAAGGCCGAAGGGCATACATAGGTACTCAAAATGGCCGTATTTGGTGTTAAAGGCAGTTTTCTCAACATCCCCAGGGTCAATCTCTATTTGATGGAAGCCCATGGCGAGGTCAAAAACTGAGAAATATTTTGCTCTTCCAATCTGCTCAAGGATTTCCATGATGTTAGGTAGTGGATATGCGTCCTTGATGGTTTTCGCGTTTAACTTTCGGTAGTCAATTACCAACCTGTACTTTTTCTTTCCGTCTGGTCCTGGTTTCTTAGGTACGATTCGAATAGGACTGCAAGATGGGCTCTTTGAATGCCTGATTATACCGGCTTCCAAAAGTTTTTGTATTTGGTTAAAAAGCTCGTCATCTAGTCCTGTTGGTCCTCTCTTGTACTTAACTTTGACGGGTTCTTCATCGGTTGTCCTAATCTTATGCTTAACACATGATGTTCTTGGTGGCGGATCTCCTGGCAAATAAAACAGATGAGAATATTCTTTTACTATTTTCTTAATCTGCGTTCTTTCTGGTCTAGTGTGATAGTTGGTTAAAACTTTTTCCAGGATTGTTTTTACGCGGTCTTCTTCGTCTTTTGGTGGTTCCCCTTCTAACGGAAACTCGTAGTCGTCCTCCAAGTCATCGTAAAAGTCAAATGCTTCCAATGGCTGTGGAGTAATTTCTATTTCAACTGGGTCAGGTAGAGTATTAGTGGCCATTACATAACAGTAGCCTTTGTTATTTTTAACGGCGGCTTCTCCTATAAAAACTCCTGGGACGGTATTTATTCGTCTTAAGTAGGCTTGGCCCTTAGCTGAATGTTTAGTTGCGGGAATTCTTATAGGAACTTTTGCTCTGGCCGGTAACTTAAATACAGTTTTACCATTGGATTTAAAACCTTTAGAATTGAAATTCCAATTTACTGTATCTATAGATTCCGGTTCTATCTCGCGTTCGGCATATGGAAATTCAAACTCAGGTTCAATCTGAACTCTTTTTACTTCCGTGTTTCGATATGCTTCCTCTGGATGTTTATCTTCACTAGTTTCTGGTATTAGTTTATGAACGAAGGAAACGGGTGTTATCGGATGACTTTCCGTTACTAGTACTCCCTCTCCAAACATGATGTTTACTTTTTCTACAAGTAGAAAAGGGTTACCCAATATAAGTTCTTCTGATAGTGGCGTGCTAGATGGTAACACGTGGAATAAATGGTCCTTTCCTAAGATTTTTAATTTTACAGTTCCTAGAGTCCTTACCTCCTGTGGAGAAATACCTAGTATAGAGATCACGTCATTTTGGTCTACTATAGCATTAGGACCCAATGCATTTTCTTTTACTGCATTGATTTGGGCTCCAGTATCCACTACACATAAGGCTTCTGGAACTGCCAATTGTTCTATTTTTAATTTTATTGTGGGCGAGGATTCGACTCTTGACGTGAGTCGAATAACTTGGGCTGGTTTCCCGACTTGGCTGTGGGGCCGGGACTGGTTGAACGCTGTGGAGTCGTCCCGCTCACTGGTGCGTTCTTCCAGTGAGCGTTGTCCCAGTTTAAATGATTTTTATTTCCACTGCGAAACGGGATTGGCGACTTCGGCTTTTCTCCGTAATAGTCTTGATTTCGGTTAATTGCGGATTCTTGATGGTGACATGGTTCCTGCATTGGGACTGGTCTGTGCGTACACGTTGGTGGATTTTGATGTTGGTAGCCTCCATTTTGAGGTGGGTACCAATATCCGGCTCTCTATTGATTTTGAAAGTATATATAACATGCAGCACAGTTACAGGGTCTGTAATCCAGATATAATGGTGCCTCTGGTGGTATAACATGTCTTTGTACTGGTGGTCTTACTGGCACCATAGTATTTTCGGTATATTCCGTCTGGAGTATACTTGGATGTTTGATAGGCTCGGGTACTGGCTTTTTATAACTCAATTGTGGTGGTGCGTGTATCTTGCCTCCTTCAAAAGTCATTTTTGGGAAATAGGTGTCATCCTGGTCTATTGAATAAGAAATCTCATCTCTATTATGCGTAGAATCATGAAAATTCACTCTTCTTTGCCCTCCTCTATCTCCTTCCTCATTATTCAATGTTCTTACTTGATGTATACTTTCATATATTTCTGCTGAACCATGGGGTGAATCCCGTGAACCATGTGGACTTCGATCTTGTGTATGACTTACTTGATGAATACGTGGATTGGAGTAATGATTATTATACATGGTTACTTTACCCCGTTCATATTTCGATGCTAACGCGAACGCGTCATCCAGTTTTTCTGGTGCTAACTCGATAATACGGGTTCTCCAACCATCTGGTAATCCATTAATAAATGATTCTAAGGCAATGATTTCGATCTGAGGTTTTAAATGATCTCGCTGTACGTTATTTCCCAGTAGTTCCAACGCGGCGTTAATTGCGGCATTAACTAGCGCGTTTATTCGACCGTAAAACTGTCGAATATTCTCTCCCTGCCTCATGGAAGATGATTGAATTTCGTGTAAGTAATAACTATATGTGCGGGGCGGTGCAAAGCAGTCTTTTAAATGCGATTTTAAATCATTCCAAGTTTTAAATGTGCTACCTTCCAAGGCTTGTCTGGCTTTACCCCTTAATTTTGATATAACGATTCTTAAAAAGTGTGCTTCTGAATCTGTAGAAATCATGGTAAAGCAGTTATCAACATCTTGTAAGAATTCTTTTAGATTCATATTCGTTCCATCGTAATCTGCAAGATGTTGAGTTGCTCTTTCCACTGCCCGAAAATTATTTGACTCTAATATACTACGTGAAAATTCTAATAATTGTTCTTCTCTTTCTGCCTCTTTAAATCTATAAAATTGATCTAAAGCATTGATTCTTTGTTCTAAGTTGGGTAATCTTAAGATTTCCTCTCTAGTTTGATTAAACGCCATTATGGTTTATTTCGTCTAAAAGTTTCCTAAATTTCTTCTTAATAATAAAAATTCTAAACGAGACAGTTGGTACTTTAGTAACAATGGCTTAGTTCCCCACCAGGGATGCCATTTGTAAGGTTCTGATTTACTATGCTGAACCGCGCAGTAATTCTATATACAAATAATTATTTATTTGAGTATAGGTGAACTAGCCTTGACTCGAGAGTCTTCTGTTACTATTAAGTAGGTTATGATTCTAATAAACTGTCTCTTTATGGTACTTCTTTGTTATGACTTTATTTAGACGAAGGCCCAATGCTTTGATACAGATGTTACACAGATGTTTTAATCTAATCTTTATGTTTGTTCTTAATGTTACGTATTTACTTATTTCTATATTGGTTCGACTTACAATCCCGTTCGGACACTACTAGTAGATTGCACGGTCGATGACTGGGCGGTGTTTAGTATTATCCTACACGGATGGTTCCGTGGCGTGTTGAGAGTAAGTTCCTTAACTAAGCTGCCGAAGCTAACGCCAGATAGGTTGACGGTCCTTAAGCCTCGTACTGTATCAACTCACGTCCAGAGTATGAAGAATTCCACCGGTTAGCTTCCACGGAGTTTGAGTGGTTTCTAAGCACCCAATAGACGACGCGAAGGACTAAACGGCACTCGTATTCACACACCAGGTCCAGCAGGTACAACACTCGTTGTCCTTGTAAAAAGAGACTTCACTAAAGGCAATATGAGGACTGAGTGCGGTGCTTATAAGGCTTGGCGGATGATCTCAATGTTAGGGTAATAACCAATCACTGATCGCCACCGAAAGTGTCTTACAATATAGGTTGGTGATGGTGCAGAATAAGTAGGTTTTGGGATTGCTGACTCGGGTGTCAGTTGGTTTAATTAGTAGGACGCGTTTGATGTTGTAAACGCGGTTGCGGAAATGCTTACATTGTGATTATCGTCGTATACCTGCGCCTGTACACATACACGCCGTCATACATCATTCTGTATGCAGTATATATAATTATCTTTTATGAACATGGGACGTTACAACAGCAATAGAAATAGAAATGTATTATTATTGTTTATAATAAATAACACAAATCTTCCTTCTAGAGCGCCCTCTAGAAACTACAGAAACATGTCCATATGCGCATACAGCGAGGTTGCATTAGGAAGCCCGCTCGAAGCACCTCCCTGTTCGTCTCTCTATTACCCTGACCTAACGACTCCTGGCTCAAGGACCAGCTGGGGTCAACGTCCGACCTTGTACTGTAGGCTACTTGGGTACACCATGAGTGGCCCTTACAACATCATTGACTGCACTCTCGACAATCTCGTCACTCTTACTATTCTCTCCATAAGAAGCCAATAACGCATGCAGGTCTTCCGCCGAAGTAAACTCGTGCGTTTTTCTACCGTCTCGTCTTTTACAATTAGTAAGGAATCGCCCGCCTCTATGCCAAACGTATTGAATTCTAAACCGCGCGCAATCTGTTTTACATTGTTAAAACGACTATAATTATCTTTACTTAAATACTCATTAATAAAAAGTTGTTCTCTGAAAAAGGCTTTTACTCGTTTCTTCACTAAGAGAGGTTACGTTGATCTGCTTCGTATTCATAGCTGTGAATCTCCCCTTCGAACGCATGATTTTATCCTTAATGTCACGATAAGAAAGACCAACTACCCATGGTGAACGACAATGCGTCAACTCCAGCGCCTCCGCACGATTCTTCAGCCTCGCTCCAAGTCTGAGCAGACGCATGGATACAATATCTCTTCTCACTATTGAAGGGAAGACCGTGGTGAGGACATCGAACACTATGTGTCTGTACACATTGCATCGGAACCATCACTAATATTTGTCATCACTATTTCTGCAGAATCCCCACCACAAGCCAGTGCCTCTTCCACGGAGACGCTTCCGCTCAGCTCCGGAGCGGCGACTTTCACGGGGCGAGGGCCCCGTATCAAACGCCGTTTGTGTCGCATTTGAAACCCATCAAGGTCATAAGCAATATCGCATTATTGCCGTCAATCAAACAAACATTACTATTAATTTTCAATTTTGATTCTATTACTTGTTGTTGGTTTAAATTGAGGTAGAAAAATAACCTCTACGAGTGGTCTCTTTGTTGATTCGGCCGACGTTTCGGAGGCTTAATCCTCCCTCTTTAAGGCCACTAAAATTTATTAATAAAATATTTACAAAAAGCACACTGTTATACAAGGACAAAACCATGTCACCTTGTTGATTCTCCTGCTATACTCATACCTACTCGCCACTCTCTCGCCTTTTTCGCGAAACACTACGTCTACAACCATACTCACCACACACAATCACACACTCTAACGACACATAATCACACACTCTATCCATTTCGCAATAGTACCAAAATCCCTTCAGTATCATATCTCCTGTCAGCTTAACAACATCAGAGCTGACAACAAAAACCTTCTCTGGATATTTTACGTAACTTGATAATCATAACTTTTATTAATTGACAATCACAACCTTTATTATCTGGCATATGTAACGTAAGTTTTTAAAACAAGTCCTTGTATAACAGTGTGCTTTTTGTAAATATTTTATCAATAAATTTTAGTGGCCTTGAAGAGGGAGGATTGAGCTTCCGAAACGTCGGCCAAATCAACAAAGAGACTACTCCTAGAGATTCTTTTTCTACCTCAATTTAAACACTACTATTTTTATTAACATTAATATCTGCCGTGATCGGGCATACGGTGCTATCATGATCTCTGAGAGAAACAAAGATTTGCGAATCATCCACAACACTTAAACCACGCTGGTAACCCTCAGCAGCGCCACTACCACCCGTGCTATCAACGATAGATGTTATTTTGGACATAAGACTTTTAATGTTCTATTTAAGGATGGAGTTTTCCTTTAGAAGTAACGAACGGTCACCATTGTCGCATACCATTATTATTGATTGCCAGCATTAAATTTTTATTGTATATACATTTGTAAGATTGGTTTGCATAGATGTGTTTAGAATGATTAGAAACATACTGACTTAATTGTTTAATCTTATCATGTTTAGCTGGGGGCACCTATGATTTGTTAAAAAAATATGTTGTTAAATTGTAAATAAGTTCAAGTAAGTAAGTGATACATACTATTCAAGAATTGCAATTTATCATGATAATCTTATTCCGTAACTAGACATCTTATCCGTTTCCGCAATTTTTGATGATAACAGGACTCAGATAATCGGCGAATTTTGTTCGTTTTGAGTAAGTTTGGGTTTTCTTTGTATGTTTTTCTGTTGGTTAAGATTGTTTTTGTACAGTTTATTGAGTTTTGCAGCCTCGAAGAGGAACACAATAAGTGTTTGAAACGTTGGCAGAATAAATTCTGGTCCACATCATCAAACCAATTAATTCAAAGTAGTACTTTCCGAAAGCTTTCTTAAAATGAAGTAGGTATCGAATTCATGCGAATCGTAAACAATATGAATGATTTGACTGAAGTAGGTGTTTTTACGAACTGGCAAAGCTATCAATTCTTTGACAGGATCGTATCGAAATATATATTATCTATAACACCGCAAGTGTTACAAATTACATTTATGTTCTCATATTACATACAATCATCGCAAACCTGCTGCACAATACACAGATTTGGAATGTGTATTTTTATGTTTGGGTGATCTCAATAAGCAAGATCTTGTCGCGTATCATAATTATAGAAAATAAATAAATTTTTCTTTAAAATTTTACGGTTAATTTGAGCACTAACTTCAAGCTCAAAAGATTGAATGTAATATAGCTGATTAACAACGTTGTTACCGAGCTGTACGCCGCACGAATCGAATATTGAGAATCGCTCAAATTTTGCCCGATTTAGTAAATTAATTCTAATTTAAACTCGCTTTATTAAATAAAGTCTTGTTATTTAATATTACATAATCGGGTTTGAATATTTTGGGTCTCGTCCGAGCATTTTTGACATGCGTCAAACACCATTATGCTTCAAGTCGTTCACCATTATGCTTCGTTAGAACAAGAGCACAAACCTCTATTGACATCATCCGTACAACAGCAAATGGCAGCAACGGTTGTTCGTACGATTACTGACGTGACTCTTATCGTTTTAAGCTCGCCCGATGACTTGCGCTCGGCTGTTCGTGATTCGAACTCAGTGGTGACTGATGTGTATACGATGGCCAATGTCTAGGCAGAGGGAGATAATATCCCCTTGATGGACATCGGAACTGTACCACTATACCAGCGATGCACAAAATAAAATTGATATACTACGTGCGAATCGCGATGCTTTACGTGAACGCAATCAAGAATTGGAGGCAGCATTACAATAACGTGGTATGTAACAATCGAATTTGTCAGTAGAGCTTCGTGGTGACGCTGACGTGTTTGAAAGACAGCGGCTCATTGAGAACCTACAAACACACCATGTTTCCCTTCAACAACAACTAACCTAATTCCAGCGACAATGAAACGAAATGAGTACCACAACATCAATCACTACAAACACTAACACTGGTATACCAAGAGATAGGTTAGATAGTAATTTAATATCGAATACTACACATATCCAGAATACAAATAGTCTTGTGGTTCCCGTCAAATTAGATTTAGGTTATAATTTAAAACCTGATAGGTAAAACTCTTTTATCAGAGTATTTGAATCAGTTCAATTTAATTGCAAAGGCTAACGGATGGAATGATGAAAAAAGATGATAGCATGAAGCAAAAAGTGTATTAAGTAGTGTCAAGCGTACAGAGATCTTAGATCTAAAAACATTTTTGGAAAAATTAGAGACGCGATTTGGGGAACATTTGGGATCTAATAATTATTATTTGTTTCAAAATAGGCGACTAAGAAAATGAAAGAATCTTTTCATTTTAGCAACTTGAGCTTCTCCAATGTCGCTTGATGCGAGGCGGTAGCGGTTATTGACCCGGGTTCGAGTATCTTGATACGGGCTGTTGCTCTCAGTATCCTTGACCGTTACGTTAGTCAGGTCTTTTCAACAAGGTACCTCGATATCACAGAATCGAACATTTTCTTTGCAAAATATGATCGTCCTTTTAGATTCTCAGCATTTCTCTGTAAGACGAAATCGTGATCAGTGAATTTTTCCCAATAATTTTCCAATAGAACCAGACGGACATCAACATCGGCAACGCTAAATGAAAGTGCAATAGCCGTTTCGTAACAACGCTAATGTGCTCAATAAGTTCAGCTATACGTTTTTGGTTAGCCAACACGTCGTTGGCTTTTTCCATATCCATCGACTACTATACGCTAGCTTGCAAAATGAAAACACGGTCTCTCAAAATAGCAACGACGTAAGTACTACGTGTAATAAAATGTATCGCATATCATATATGAATGGAGTTTTACCCTCAAATAATATATCGGCATACGATTTAATCATTCTTTAATTAAATTATTACAAGCAAAAATTTTAATAAAAGGCGAAAATTTTGAAAATTAATAAATAAATAAATTCGGAATTTATACTTACTCGCGCACATACACACACACACACACACATATATATATATATATATATATATATATATATATATATATATATATATATATATATATGTGTGTGTGTGTGTGTGTATATATATAAATTCATGAATTTCATGATAGTTTCAGATTTAAAAAAAATATAAACTTGTATATTAATAATAATGATTTTAGATTAATATCATTTTTTATATATATTTATACATATATATATATATATATATATATATATATATCAAAAATGATATTAATCTAAAATCATTATTATTAATATACAAGTTCATATTTTTTTTAAATCTGAAACTATCATGAAATTCATGAATTTAATCCACCCAACTTAACTAATAGTATCTCAAATGTACACCAGAGGAATATGATAATTAATACAATGACTCAAACAAAAAATTAGGATGAATTGTAAAAAATATAAACGACAATAATATTAGATTCATTAAAATACAAAAGGTAACGTAAAAAAATGAAATTCATTTGCAGAGATTAATGTAAATAATACAAAGAAAGTAAGTAATTATAATCAAAATATATTTTATATCCAATAATAATCCTTATGCTGAAGCTTACAAAATGATGTATAGAGTAGAAAATGAAGAAAATGCAAAAGCAAACAAAAATAATGCTACACCTCGAGAAATAATGATGTTCTTAACGCGAGTTAATTGTGCTAAGAATAAATCATATTTTGCAACATGTAATGAAGTCGCTGTCGTATATGTAGGTAATGACGGCGAAGCACCCGTAGATCGTGATATTTGTATATATCCAAAATCTGATAAACCACAAAGGGTAAATATTCTTAGTAAACATCTTGACCCAGTGGTGTATCCTTTAATGTTTCCTTATGGTGAATCAGGATGGAGGCCTAATATGAAAAATTCGAAAGAAGATAGTATAAATATCAATATATCTACATTACAATATTATTCATATAAATTGAGTATTCGTGATGAATCTAATCCTTGTTTAAATTTTAAAAATGTATCACAATAATTTATTGTTGATGTTTGGACAAGAATTGAAGCTTGTTGATTATATTATATACGTAGTCATCAAGCACAATTGCGCACGGAGATGTATAAAGGATTAATGGATTATGTTTCTAACCAAACCAGTCCTGAAAATTCTAAAATTGCAAGGATGGTAATACTACCATCAAAGCATATGGGGAGTCTTAAAGCTATACAAAAAAATTATTTAGATTCGATGACACAATTGCAAGTCGATTGAAAACCGGACATTTTTTAACAATGATATGTAATGAAAATTTGAAAGAAATTCAAGAAAATTTATTACCTTATGAAACTACTCCAAATCGCCCAAATTTAATTTCACGAGTCTGTCATGAAAAAATAAAACTGCTAAAAAATGACCTATAACGAAACGTCGTCTACAGGGAAGAGCACCAAGTGGACGTCAAAGATACAGAAAAAACACGCGACTTCCTGTAGACGATGTCTGGATGTCAGGATTACCCCCAGGTCGACGAGACGTCGTCTTCAGAGCACCAAGTGGATGTCACAGATACCGAAAAAACCCGTGACTTCCTGTAGACGATGTCTAGGTGTTAGGATGACATGTTTTGATATGATATGATATGATATATATATATATATATATATATATATTGTAACGGGGTGTTTTTTTAGGCGGCTATCTGCCTATGTACCCCGTACAAATGCAAAGTCCTCCTGTACTTTGCTTTTGCGAGATGCTGTACTCGCTCGTGTGGCCGCCTACCTGCGACGATGTCCCGGTGCTCAGTATGCACTACACTCCTGTGTAGTGCCCGCGGAGGCGGCGGTATTCGGCGGTTTAGATAGGAAGAGGGATCGGGACGACGATCGAATGAACACACTACCGATTCTCATAAAAAGGCGTTTATTCAGTTAAACAATGCGGCGTCCGTATTACGCGTATTCGCGTCGCGAGAAGGCCACAAAATATCCCGGAACAACGACTGGGGCCAAATGCCTCGCCAGTCGATCGCGTATAAATAAAAAGGAAAATAAGATCCTACTTTAGCTTATAACGACGATCCTCGTTGTACTTTGGCCAGGGAGTCCTCTGCTCGACCTTTCCGTCTTCCTGGGCTGTGGTAGGTTTGGTTGCTGCGGTTGCTGCCGTTGCTGCTGTTGCTGCTCCAGATGCTGCTGTTGCTTCTAGGGCTGCTGTCTCTGCTAGGGCTGCTGTGCTGTGGTTGCTGCTAGGACTGCTGCTGTCTTTGCTGCTGCTGTAGCTATCACTTTTGGTGCGCGTCGTCAGTACTATTCGCGAGTGCGGTCAAATGTTAACTGTCTCGAATTTCCCTCGAATTGCGAGATCTCTACCGGCCTTCCCGCGCTTTGGCTCCCCGCGCCGACGTGCGCGTCTCGCCGCCCGTTACAACCCCCCCCCCCCTAGAACCAAAATATCGCCCCAAATTAGGTTCTACCATACGTAGAGGGATAGGGTGGCGCCAAATAATAAACTCCTCATCTGTAACAATAAAAAAATTAAAATTTATTCATAAAAGGGGGCGCCCTGGGCGCCGCCCTAATGAGGGTAGTTGGGACACCGTGAAGCTCGGTTTACTTTCTCGTGGCCACAAACGACACAGCTTCGCTTGGTCGTCCGCACTCCCTGCGGACGAGCTGGCGACGGTGGAGCCGATCCTCGGCTGCCAGACCTCTGGCGCCTCCTTCTGGACCTACTACGGGACCGGCTGGTTCGACGGCGCTTTGTCCCTCTGTGTGGCTCCTCCCGTTGGTCCCTCGACGGTCCCCACGTCCCTGTGCGGGACCTGCTGCGCCGCACAACCGGCGTCGTTCGCCGGTTCACGGGAGAGACGTGCTCCCGATTCCCAGACCGGTCACGCCGAGTAGAGCCACCGCCTGCAGAGCGCGTAGGCTTCTCTGGTTGCGGTGTGCTCCCCGAACGCACATCGGTCCGGGGTCGCCTGCACGCCCCTGGCCGGACCCCTCGGCGAACTTCGCCTCTGGCCGCGTTCTTGTCGGCGAGCATCTTCCACGCCCGGACCTTCTCCAAAGCCGCCTCGGCTTCCTTTAGGGCCCGGGTTGCGCGGCTCTGCTCCTCCTGAGCACGCCGCCGTCGAGCTTCCTCGCGCGCCAGCGCGATTGCTCCGGGATGGGGCACTACCTTTGGGCCCACTCTTTGGCCCTCAGGTCTCCTGTGATGGCGCGATTGCTCCGGGATGGGGCACTACCTTTGGGCCCACTCTTTGGCCCTCAGGTCTCCTGTGATGGCGCGACTGATCAACAGCCTTGAGCGCCGCCTTCTCCTCCTCGATCAGCCGCGTCCAGGCTTTCGAGCGCTGCTGGAACGCCGCTCCATATTGGCGCACGGCGCTATCATAGCGCCTAAAGGCCTCTCGTGCCAGCCTGCGAGCCTCCAGGCTCGCCTCTATCGCCTCCTCGATAGCTGGCCGTAGCTTGGCCGACTCCTTCTCCACCTCGCTTGAGGCAGTCTCCAGAGCTGGTGATGATGGTGCTGGGTCGATGGGCTGGGCGGACTCCAACCGCGCCGAGATGGGCAGGCCTGCGAATCGCAGCTGGCGCGGCGGAGCCTCACCGTCTTCCTCCGGTTGTTGGCTGATGGTGGTACTCGGGGGCGTTGTCAGGAGCTCATCCTCCCGAGTCTCCTCTGCCCAGTCCCTTCTCGGTTGGTCCTCCTCCTCCGATAGGTGATCTAGGTCCGTGAGTACCTCCTCGTCTGTGAGAGAGTCCGCCGGTAGGCGAGCCTCCTCAAACATCCTGCTGAGGATACCGTCCCAATCTCCAAAATCCATCCTGAAACAGAAATACAGATTATTCTGCCTACCTCGCATGGTTGCGTGAGCCCTTAGGCCGACCAGGCTTTCTCTTAGCCGTGCCTGTCGCACTAGCCTCGTTCATCGGCTGTGCTGGCACCGGTAGAGTCGCGTACTGGGCCTTCCGAGGCCTGCCGCGAGGCCTGGCTACTGGCCGCCCTGTAACTGGACCTCCCGTCTGCTGCGTAGCGTTGCAGTGCCTGCGCAACCTACGAGGGGACGGGGTCGAGTCTCCTACGTCGTCATCTTGATGCTCAGTGATACATTGAGGGGGGCTCACACGTCGAGCACCGCTGTGCTGCGATCTAGCAGGACGCGATTCCGTATTATTGCTCTGTTCGTTACCAGAGTCTCTTTCGCTCGCACGCAACATCTGACGCTTCGTATCTATTCTTACCACATCCATCGGATTTTCATATCATACCTCTTTGGTTGTCCTCCTCCGAGTGGATCTCTGATTTATGGACTCCTATCAGTCGACCTGCATCCACCCAGCTCTGGGTGTTGTCGTTCTCGTCCATCAGATGGTGGTATCGAAGCCTTGCGATACTGAATGGCTACTTCTTTTGCCTTAGAAGTAGGGTCCGTCCCTGTCCTCTGTTGGTAGTTCCTTCTTTAGCGTTACATCCCTTTCTCTGTCTCGCTAGGAACATTCCTGCCAGATTTAGCAACTTGACTTGGCCGTGCTCTTGGCGACCAGTCCTTCCATCCAGGACAGTCTCTCATCCAATGAGTCACCTGACCACATGTCCAACATTCGAGTCTTTTATGCACTCGATTAGGCAGCTGCACATCCTGGTTTATCGCCTCGACGCAATCTCGCCTCAAGTGATCCTTCGAACCACATACCTAACACTTCTTATGCCGGCAACGCGCCTTTAGCAGTATCCCCTTTCTTGGACTACTCTTTGGGCTAGGCCGCTCCCTCTGCGTATTGGGTCCTTGGCACTTCCGTCTGTCAGGCAACTTTTCCGCCTTTACCTGACAGGCTTGGCTTGTCTTGGCCTTGGTGGCCTTGCCGCTCTTTCGCTCTAGCTTCTTTGTCTGCCGAGAACGGGGCCACTCAGACAGCCATGTGCCTTCCTTAGGCTTCGCTTTACTCCGGTGTCTGGGAGGTTTCTTTAGGCCCAGGTGTCGTTCTTCGCTTGCAGACTTCCTATTCTGCTGTGCGGTACCTGACACCTTTTTCCTCTTCTGCCTTCTTCTGGCCTTTGGCGAGCTCTGTGTGTTAGCGTCATTGCACTGACAACTACATTGGCCTGCCTTTTGATTCTCGAGACTGCTCAATTTCTGTCTCACCTCTAGCAACTCCTGACGCATACTCTGAACCTCTTTGAGTATCTGCGAGTGTGCGAGGAGACATGTTACCTCCTCACAAGGATTATAGCTTGACTGGCTGAGCATTGAGTCTGATTGCGACTCTGCATCTGACTCGTGCTCTAAGCTTTGAGCTGTTTCTGCGCCTACAGGCGTATGCGCTACCTTGGTCGTAGTCGAGGCCATAGCAGCGTTTTCCTCTTCTGTTGCAGCTTTTGCATCTACAGCAAGTTGATGGGTACTCTCCTTCCCCAAAACGCTGTCTATCCTCGACGAAGGCGTTCTGCAGTCTCGTTCTGTTTGGTCCACTCCTGACATCTGGCTGTCATCTTCTGTGTCTTGCGTTATACTTGTAATATCGCAGACACTTCTTTCATCCGCCATTCGTGCCGCCACTACGTCGCTAAACTGCGGTAATACTGGTCGTAACAGCAACAACAGCCTTATGTCCCTCTCATCTCGAGTGACATATCTACTCAGGTCGTTTGACGTAACGAAATCTTCTTCATTATAGTCACCTTCGAGCCTAGCTCTGATTTTGATAAGAGTAACCATTGGTGAATCCTTGGCATTCAATAACAGAGCGTCTGCTACAGTTATTAAGGATTCAACTGACAGCCTCCAGATAAATCCATTGACTTTCTGAGCTATCCTTTGTTGAGCTTCCTCACTGTAGGTAATCGCAGTTGTGCTTTTCAATATCAATTCTGCCAAAAATACTGCTTCGTCTGGCAATCGATATAAGCTACAACTCTTCGCCTTTAAATCTTCGGCGGTTTTTGCCAACGCATCAGCTATCAACTTCTGTTGACTCCGCAGTTCTTCTGCCCTATTTGCTTGCGTCAACATTTTTACTCGCGTCTCTACGTCACGGTATTAACAATAGATTCGCGCAGCAGCAGCGGCTAACTAATCTGACAATTTATTTGCGTGTTTCTGTATATTTCCAATACACGAAAACCTCCGCTTGTCTACCTAGATTTAGCTAGTCTATCAAAAAAAATAAAAATCTAACGTCTCTACTCTAATAGCTGTGGCGTGATTTTATTTCGCGGATTCTAAGTGCGAGACGGCGTGCGTTGCACCGAATTTCTCGCACTCTTTTGCTGTCGTATAATACGCCTTATGCTGCGTATACACAGGTAGGCTCTATCATCAGCCAGCTGTGCTATCCTATACGCACGCACACTCACACACGCTCGGGTACGCGTACTATATCGCTTCTACGGCGATACGGCGCTTGCACTATGCCTGCGCTACGTACTGTAGCGGACACACGCACTCGTAGCACTCGCACGTACTCTCCCACCGAGCGGCTCGCGTACACGCTCTCCGTGCGCTCACGGACGCTCCCACCAAGCGGCTCGCGCACACACTCTCCACGCGCTCACAGACGCTCCCACCAAGCGGCTCGCGCACACACTCTCCACGCGCTCACGTATACTCCCGCTACGCAGCGTACTCACACGCGCCAGCTGCTTCGTACTCGGCGCTCGCACACTACTATAGCGCGCACGGATTTTCGTACTCTCGCGCGCTGCTGCTTAGCCGACCAACGAACCGATATTTGTTTTGATCGGCTCGGCGCAAGTATAATGCTATATATCACGCCTAGGCCTTTTCGAACTCGCGGAAATTCAACCGTCTTTCTACGAAATTCGCTTACTTTTCGCCGAATCGGGAATTCCCTATCTCGAGTTCGCGCGCAACACTTTTGTCTTCCTATCTCGCGTATCCACACGTTTTGGGCGCCAGTTGTAACGGGGTGCTTTTTAGGCGGCTATCTGCCTATGCACCCCGTACAAATGCAAAGTCCTCCTGTACTTTGCTTTTGCGAGATGCTGTACTCGCTCGTGTGGTCGCCTACCTGCGACGATGTCCCGGTGCTCAGTATGCACTACACTCCTGTGTAGTGCCCGCGGAGGCGGCGGTATTCGGCGGTTTAGATAGGAAGAGGGAACGGGACGACGATCGAATGAACACACTACCGATTCTCATAAAAAGGCGTTTATTCAGTTAAACAATCCGGCGTCCGTATTACGCGTATTCGCGTCGCGAGAAGGCCACAAAATATCCCGGAACAACGACTGGGGCCAAATGCCTCGCCAGTCGATCGCGTATAAATAAAAAGGAAAATGAGATCCTACTTTAGCTTATAACGACGATCCTCGTTGTACTTTGGCCAGGGAGTCCTCTGCTCGACCTTTCCGTCTTCCTGGGCTGTGGTAGGTTTGGTTACTGCGGTTGCTGCCGTTGCTGCTGTTGCTGCTCCAGATGCTGATGTTGCTTCTAGGGCTGCTGTCTCTGCTAGGCCTGCTGTGCTGTGGTTGCTGCTAGGGCTGCTGCTGCTGTAGCTATCACTTTTGGCGCGCGTCGTCAGTACTATTCGCGAGTGCGGTCAAAAGTTAACTGTCTCGAATTTCCCTGGAATTGCGAGATCTCTACCGGCCTTCCCGCACTTTGGCTCCCCGCGCCGACGTGCGCGTCTCGCCGCCCGTTACAATATGTATATATATATATATATATATATATCATATCAAATGTGAATATTTCATAGCATTCCCAGCATCATTTTATCTGGATCACATCTTATCATTGTTATGTCGCATGTGTATTCAAACCACCTGCATTATTAGTAAAAAAAAAAATTATTTGTTTTTAAGCAGTTTATAAAATTAGTGAGAAAAATGTTTGTACGTACGTATGTACGTCGTAATGAAAAAAATTACTTTTTTGTGATGGATGGATGTGTTGGCACACTGGGATTACAAACGCTGTAAAAAATTGTATTTTACAAAATATTATTATAGGTGTGATGGATTGAGGGTCGCACCAGGAGGTTCGAGGTAACACACGGTGGTTGGTGATAGACAATTTATTCGGTGCCTGGGAGCTCCGTCCACTAAGCCGGTCAACGGTGATCTGCCCGCTCCTCCGTCGATGTGGCGCAGCGACGGAGAGCGGTCTCACGCTCAAAAGTGCTTAGGCTGCACTTTTGCGCGCGTGAGCCGTTGGGCCCGGTGCTCGCTGACGGTTCGCGGAACACGCCGTCAGTCGGCCTCGCGTCACCATCGGATAGCTTCTGGCTAATCCGTGACACGCCCGGACCAAGCTGGCGGGCGTCCTCGCTGCCGAAAAAAAACAGGCCTCAAATCATTCAGATTGAACCTTTAAGATGATAGAGTTCGGCGAGCGTCGTGCCGGTGGTGGGCGCTTTAACGACGTTACAGCGCTCAGCACTTGGCGTGTATGTGAGTGTGAGCGTGACTCTGTGTGCAAGTGTGCTTTTCCCCTCTTTTTGTTATGAAGGGTTGTCTTTCTTGTCTTTTGGAATTCTCTTAAGGAACCAGTAAACATAAATTTCTCTTCCAACTTTTTTTTTCTTTTTAATGAGTGTCAGGGATGCCAGCGCTTGAGCGCGAGAGGAAGTGCATTGGATTTCTATGTCAGTTCATGTCGCTCGTTGTATGCGTGTGTGCCAAATGTTTGTGTTGTTTTTGAAGTGTTGAAATTAACCCATTAAAGCCCATGCTAATGTAAGGTTCTGATTTACTATGCTGAACCGCGCAGTAATTCTATATACAAATAATTATTTATTTGAGTATAGGTGAACTAGCCTTGACTCGAGAGTCTTCTGTTACTATTAAGTAGGTTATGATTCTAATAAACTGTCTCTTTATGGTACTTCTTTGTTATGACTTTATTTAGACGAAGGCCCAATGCTTTGATACAGATGTTACACAGATGTTTTAATCTAATCTTTATGTTTGTTCTTAATGTTACGTATTTACTTATTTCTATATTGGTTCGACTTACAATCCCGTTCGGACACTACTAGTAGATTGCACGGTCGATGACTGGGCGGTGTTTAGTATTATCCTACACGGATGGTTCCGTGGCGTGTTGAGAGTAAGTTCCTTAACTAAGCTGCCGAAGCTAACGCCAGATAGGTTGACGGTCCTTAAGCCTCGTACTGTACCAACTCACGTCCAGAGTATGAAGAATTTCACCGGTTAGCTTCCACGGAGTTTGAGTGGTTTCTAAGCACCCAATAGACGACGCGAAGGACTAAACGGCACTCGTATTCACACACCAGGTCCAGCCGGTACAACACTCGTTGTCCTTGTAAAAAGAGACTTCACTAAAGGCAATATGAGGACTGAGTGCGGGGCTTATAAGGCTTGGCGGATGCCACCGAAAGTGTCTTACAATATAGGTTGGTGATGGTGCAGAATAAGTAGGTTTTGGGATTGCTGACTCGGGGGTCAGTTGGTTTAATTAGTGGGACGCGTTTGATGTCGTAAACGCGGTTGCGGAAATGCTTACATTGTGATTATCGTCGTATACCTGCGCCTGTACACATACACGCCGTCATACATCATTCTGTATACAGTATATTCATACATATAATTATCTTTTATGAACATGGGACGTTACACCTCCTCCCCCAGAGTATTGCTGTCCCCAGCAATGGGTGCTGGTGCAAAAAGAAAAAAAAAACGTGCGATGTTCATTCACAATATGTTGTTATAATAAAACGTGCGATGTTCATTCACAATATGTTTTTACATAAGTATGTTGTTTAAGAACTTTTCATAAAGTTAATAATATAATGCTGACATATGCATTATCTCGGAAGATTAATAAGTGATTAAAAGGAAATTTTCGGTATTTTGATCTCTAATCCTAGTTGTAAAATTTTTGTTTTGATCCGATCATAATTGCGATTTTTCGTACTTTATTTACAGGATAACAATGTAAATATAAACAATTTGTCTAACTTTTATTACATTATTAGTTCGGAGACTCTTAATTGCAAAATTACAAAAAGTTTTGGTTCGAATCCGACCATAATTTTTATTTATTTATTTATTTATTTATATTTTTCTCTTTTTTTTTCGTGGGTCGATAGAGTATCCTTAACTAACAAATTAGGTACAAAAATAACAATTTTCGTACTGTAATTTTTCGAGTTACAGGCCTATAAACATTTGATTGTTGCTACTTATTTTTGAGTGTATTTTGACTTCCTAATGTGCGGTCGAGTGCTAAAAGTCCGAAATTATTATTATTTTGTTAAATAATGCCAATTGTTGCTAAATTGTTCATTCCGCATGTTTAGTATTTGTATAATATGAACCCCTGTGTGGTCTTATTGTAAGTCCGCTAGATTGGAAAGTGCATGTGTGTAGGTATAAGCCTGTATGCAAGTATAACTGGTCTTATGTATACTTATATATACTCTTACCCGTCTTTATGTATACTGATATATATACTCGCATGTCCATACGTTATATATATATACTCGCTGTATATATATAGGTATAGTATTGACTGCGAGTGTGACGTACTGCATTCCTCGGTGGGTCGCATTCCTGGATGGGTCTTTTTGATTCTTCGAGTATCCGCTCGGTGGCAGGAGTTACCGCGCTTTGGCGCGAACTCGTGCTTTCGTCACGCCTACATATACGCGCGTGCTGTGTAAGTTTCGGCGCGAGCTGACAACACGTGAGCGCGAGTGCATTGGCTTCGGATGGTAGTAGCCGCAATGCTAAGTTCGCTGACAATAGATAGAGATAGACAATAGGCCGAAAATGAACTGCTTATTTTCTTGTTTTGTTTGCATAATCTTAAGTATTTGTTGTTACGTTTTCTAAGATAATAAATTTTATTTAAAATTAATCTTTAAGTGAAAAAAAAATTTCTTTCAAAAATAGAGTTTTATTCCAGTAATTACATTGAACCCACGATCCTATGCTGCTTCCTTTTGCGTAAAAATTAATTACTACCAAAATCATTTAGTCGAAAGAAGGAGAATAATTTGGACGGAATTTGTAGTGGTCTTGTCTGGTCTACTCAGCGATAGAATTTCTCTAACTTATCTTTATGCTTTACTATAAGTTTTCCATTAGATGATTCTACTATGACATTACTATTGTCTTTAATTTCTTTTACAAAAAATTTTCCATTATAAAATTTATCTAATTTCCCATATCTGGGTTCCTTTAATACTCTCACTTCGTCTCCGACAGAAATCTGTAAAGGTCTTGCCTTTTTATCATAGTACTCCTTGTTCTTATGTTTTGATTGTATGAGATTATTCCTGGCTACTGTTTGTGCATCTCTCAAACATTCAGTTAGTTCTTGTATGTAATCGTTGTAAGTTTCTAATTCGAATTCGTTCGGCAAACGATTGGGTGTACGGGCTGGTTTGCCGTATACTAATTCATGAGGAGTGTAACCCGTTGATGTATGTACGGATGTATTATACTCATGAATAGCAAAGGGAATTACTTTATCCCAATCTTGTTTGCTTGATGATTTATTTCTTAGAAAGTCTGCTAAGACAGCGTGACTTCTTTCTAAGGATCCATTAGACTGTGGATGGTATGCAGTCGTAGTATTTAATTTAAAATTATAAATTTCGGATAACTGTGACAATAGATTGTTTTGAAAACTGCGTCCTCGGTCGCTTAGAATTATTCTAGGTACTCCAAAATGTACAAAAAGGTGTCGGGTCAAAGCGTCTGCGATTGTAACTGCTTTGATGTTGGGCACTGGTACTGCTATACAAAATTTTGAAAACTGACACTGCATAGTTAGTATATGCACGTTACCTTGCGTAGATTTGCATAAAGGTCCAACTGTATCTATGGCTACTTTATAGAAAACTTCACTTGGTGTATCCGTTATTACCATTGGTTCTCTTGTCTTTACTCTAACCAGCTTTTGTTCTTGGCAGATTTCACATTTGCGTACGAAATCATGTATATCTTCTTTCATTCCTTTCCAATAGTATCGTTCTCTTATTCTTCTATAGGTTTTTCCCATACCACGATGTCCTCCAAACAAACTATTATGGTAATCGTTCAGAACTATTAACTTGTATTCAGGGGCTAGTATCTTACACTCACCGTAACATATCGTTACTGCTATTTGTAAATTTTTCAGTTTTTCCTTAATTTTATTTAATAATACCCCTCGTGGAAGAGTGTCAGTTAGCTCTCCGCTTCTAGCTAATCTAAAAGACTTTAACTTTTTATTCCTAATTTCGTTTGCTAATGTATTTAAACATTTCGATAAATTATCTGGTATAATTTCGTCTTTTTCTTTATCTGAAATAACTAAACTGAAAATGAATCTTTTTCTATTTTGGGTAACTATTACATCACCGATGGTTATCTTGGCCTTCGATAATTCATCGCGATAAATAGCTTCTACGTCAATAAGTAATTTGTTAGTTCCATATGATAAACTTAAATCTTTTGAAATAAAATGTACTATATTATCTTTTAGATATGTTATACATTCTCTAGTTTTTAAAAATTTTAATGATTCACTCGAGTTCACATCTGAATCTACATAGTCAAAAAATACAGATGTTGGTGTGTTTCCAAATCTTGGAGCTGTACTGTCTTCCTTCGGTTTACTATTTATATAAGAAGTATTATGGTTGTTGGTAAGTGTTCCGCTTGTGGGTGTTATTATTGTTTTTGTCGTTTTAGGTGGATTATTTTGTTTTTTGGGTTTAGATAATTTTTTTCTTAATTCTTCGTTAATCTCATCCTCCGATTCTTCTTCACTATCCTCTTGTTCTATTGTGGAGAGGTGATGCCAATTGGTGTTTTCGGCCATCTCTTCAGTCCAAGCAGTAGAAGATGCTCTAGGTTGTTTTATGGGTGACTTGAAACGAATCGGATTAGACTGACTATCTGCGTATTCTAGCATCCATTCTCTCACAGTGCTGCTGGGGACTACTGCCTGTGAAGCTTCTCCTAGTAACGTAGGTGGTTCTGAACTCGCTTTCTCTCCTTGTTGTAAGGGTGATGAGCTTTCAATATCTTTCATGAGGTCCCAGTTCTCAGTTGGAGTTTCATGATAGAGCTCTAAGAAATTATCCCAGCACATCGAGAGTGGTTGGTTATTTGTAGTCTCGCTTGGGTTTCTATTAGGATTAATCTCTTTTTCCCTTGCACTTTTGTTTAATTCAATGCTAGATAATTCTTGTAGTTCTGAATTATCCATGAGTTGACCTGGCATTGATCGTCTCATAGTAGATTGTAATTTTGGGTTTATTAACTCTTTGTCATCACTTGATGATGAAGAATCTCTAAATTTTGTTTCAATTTCCGGACTAGTTTGTCTAGAATTAGTATTCTTTTTGTTGTTGGGATTTTTACTCTTGTTCTTGTTGGGTTTATTCAATATTATTTCATCAAATTCACTTTCACCTGGATCTTCGTTTGACTTGGCCATAGTAGAATCAGTTTCCTCTTCTGACTCTGTATCTTGATTCAACAGGCTAGGAAGCAAAGATTTGTTGCTTAGTGGTATTGGTGGAGCATCGGAAGATTCCGCAATACTACTCTCAATTGAGTTGGTTATTTCTGAATTATCTGTTTCACTCATTGATGGTGGTTCGGAAACTATGGGTTCTGCAAAAACTACTGTTTTCTTTTCTGTAGTGGCTGGTTCGTTTTTCCTCATTCTAAGTCTCTTCGCGATTGTACTTGCTTCTAGGTCGGCTTGCCCTCCCTCCATACCTAAAGGGATAGTGGGATTATCAAGCTTGATTCCTTCCTTACGACCCGGCTTCTTTCGATGTTTAACTCCTTCTTTAGAGGTTTCGTTTTCGCTTTGTAGTTGAGTACGATTCTGTCTGGCTAAAGAAGTTTTAGTCGGCTTAGGTAGGATAGGCAGTACTCGTACCTCCCCCCCCTGTTCTTGTTCATCTTCTTTAATTAGTTGGTCTCTATCAACTGGATTGCGGGAAAGGGCGTCTGCGTTAACATTTAGACGACCAGGTTTATACTTGAAAGTATAGTAATAACCTCGTAATCTCATTCTCCAACGATTTAACCTACTGACTGGATCTTTTAATGATTCAATCCATGTCAATGGTTCGTGATCTCCGTAGACGGTGAAATGCTTACCGTAAAGGTAGTGGCTAAAATACTCTATGGCATTTACTACGGCTAAACATTCTTTTTCTGTGGTAGAATAATTTCGTTCGCATTTGTTGAGAGATCTGGACATATAGGCGATTGGATGTTCTTGACCTGGTTCACCTTGACTTAGGACTGCACCTATAGCTCCATCACTTGCATCCGTAGTTAGAATGAAAGGCTTACTCTCATCGACTGTTGTTAGTACAGGGGCTTCACAAAGTGCTTCTTTTAAGATCTTAAAACTTTGTTCTTGTTCTAATTCCCACTTCCATTTTACGTTTTTGGCTAATAGGGCGTTGATGGGCCCTGCTTTCTCTGAGAAGTTTTCGATAAACCTTCTGTAATAACCAGCTAATCCTAAGAACTGTCGAATTTCAGTTTGGTTAGTTGGCCTCGGGTAGTTTTTAATGGCTTCTAACTTCTTAGGGTCCGGTCTTACTCCATTACTATCGATGATATGACCTAAATAATTAATTTCTGGTACAAGGAATTGGCATTTATCCATTTGTAGTCTTAAGCCTACCGCTGATAACCTTTCAAACAATTTAGCGATTTTCTCCTCATGTTCTTCGAGAGAATTTGCATAAATCACTATATCATCTAAAAAGACATACATTTCTGATCCTTGTAGACCTGTTAGGACGCAATCCATGAGCCTTTGGAAGGTTGCAGGCGCGTTGGTAAGGCCGAAGTGCATACATAGGTACTCAAAATGGCCGTATTTGGTGTTAAAGGCAGTTTTCTCAACATCCCCAGGGTCAATCTCTATTTGATGAAAGCCCATGGCGAGGTCAAAAACTGAGAAATATTTTGCTCTTCCAATCTGCTCAAGGATTTCCATGATGTTAGGTAGTGGATATGCGTCCTTGATGGTTTTCGCGTTTAACTTTCGGTAGTCAATTACCAACCTGTACTTTTTCTTTCCGTCTGGTCCTGGTTTCTTAGGTACGATTCGACTAGGACTGCAAGATGGGCTCTTTGAATGCCTGATTATACCGGCTTCCAAAAGTTTTTGTATTTGGTTAAAAAGCTCGTCATCTAGTCCTGTTGGTCCTCTCTTGTACTTAACTTTGACGGGTTCTTCATCGGTTGTCCTAATCTTATGCTTAACACATGATGTTCTTGGTGGCGGATCTCCTGGCAAATAAAACAGATGAGAATATTCTTTTACCATTTTCTTAATCTGCGTTCTTTCTGGTCTTGTGTGATAGTTGGTTAAAACTTTTTCCAGGATTGTTTTTACGCGGTCTTCTTCGTCTTTTGGTGGTTCCCCTTCTAACGGAAACTCGTAGTCATCCTCCAAGTCATCGTAAAAGTCAAATGCTTCCAATGGCTGTGGAGTAATTTCTATTTCGACTGGGTCAGGTAGAGTATTAGTGGCCATTACATAACAGTAGCCTTTGTTATTTTTAACGGCGGCTTCTCCTATAAAAACTCCTGGGACGGTATTTATTCGTCTTAAGTAGGCTTGGCCCTTAGCTGAATGTTTAGTTGCGGGAATTCTTATAGGAACTTTTGCTCTGGCCGGTAACTTAAATACAGTTTTACCATTGGATTTAAAACCTTTAGAATTAAAATCCCAATTTACTGTATCTATAGATTCCGGTTCTATCTCGCGTTCGGCATATGGAAATTCAAACTCAGGTTCAATCTGAACTCTTTTTACTTCCGTGTTTCGATATGCTTCCTCTGGATGTTTATCTTCACTAGTTTCTGGTATTAGTTTATGAACGAAGGGAACGGGTGTTATCGGATGACTTTCCGTTACTAGTACTCCCTCTCCAAACATGATGTTTACTTTTTCTACAAGTAGAAAAGGGTTACCCAATATAAGTTCCTCTGATAGTGGCGTGCTAGATGGTAACACGTGGAATAAATGGTCCTTTCCTAAGATTTTTAATTTTACAGTTCCTAGAGTTCTTACCTCCTGTGGAGAAATACCTAGTATAGAGATCACGTCATTTTGGTCTACTATAGCATTAGGACCCAATGCATTTTCTTTTACTGCATTGATTTGGGCTCCGGTATCCACTACACATAAGGCTTCTGGAACTGCCAATTGTTCTATTTTTAATTTTATTGTGGGCGAGGATTCGACTCTTGACGTGAGTCGAATAACTTGGGCTGGTTTCCCGACTTGGCTGTGGGGCCGGGACTGGTTGAACGCTGTGGAGTCGTCCCGCTCACTGGTGCGTTCTTCCAGTGAGCGTTGTCCCAGTTTAAATGATTTTTATTTCCACTGCGAAACGGGATTGGCGACTTCGGCTTTTCTCCGTAATAGTCTTGATTTCTGTTAATTGCGGATTCTTGATGGTGACATGGTTCCTGCATTGGGACTGGTCTGTGCGTACACGTTGGTGGATTTTGATGTTGGTAGCCTCCATTTTGAGGTGGGTACCAATATCCGGCTCTCTGTTGATTTTGAAAGTATATATAACATGCAGCACAGTTACAGGGTCTGTAATCCAGATATAATGGTGCCTCTGGTGGTATAACATGTCTTTGTACTGGTGGTCTTACTGGCACCATAGTATTTTCGGTATATTCCCTCTGGAGTATACTTGGATGTTTGATAGGCTCGGGTACTGGTTTTTTGTAACTCAGCTGTGGTGGTGCGTGTATCTTGCCTCCTTCAAAAGTCATTTTTGGGAAATAGGTGTCATCCCGGTCTATTGAATAAGAAATCTCATCTCTATTATGCGTAGAATCATGAAAATTCACTCTTCTTTGCCCTCCTCTATCTCCTTCCTCATTATTCAATGTTCTTACTTGATGTATACTTTCATATATTTCTCCTGAACCATGGGGTGAATCCCGTGAACCATGTGGACTTCGATCTTGTGTATGACTTACTTGATGAATACGTGGATTGGAGTAATGATTATTATACATGGTTACTTTACCCCGTTCATATTTCGATGCTAACGCGAACGCGTCATCCAGTTTTTCTGGTGCTAACTCGATAATACGGGTTCTCCAACCATCTGGTAATCCATTAATAAATGATTCTAAGGCAATGATTTCGATCTGAGGTTTTAAATGATCTCGCTGTACGTTATTTCCCAGTACTTCCAACGCGGCGTTAATTGCGGCATTAACTAGCGCATTTATTCGACCGTAAAACTGTCGAATATTCTCTCCCTGCCTCATTGAAGATGACTGAATTTCGTGTAAGTAATAACTATATGTGCGGGGCGGTGCAAAGCAGTCTTTTAAATGCGATTTTAAATCATTCCAAGTTTTAAATGTGCTACCTTCCAAGGCTTGTCTGGCTTTACCCCTTAATTTTGATATAACGATTCTTAAAAAGTGTGCTTCTGAATATGTAGAAATCATGGTAAAGCAGTTATCAACATCTTGTAAGAATTCTTTTAGATTCATGTTCGTTCCATCGTAATCTGCAAGATGTTGAGTTGCTCTTTCCACTGCCCGAAAATTATTTGACTCTAATATACTACGTGAAAATTCTAATAATTGTTCTTCTCTTTCTGCCTCTTTAAATCTATAAAATTGATCTAAAGCATTGATTCTTTGTTCTAAGTTGGGTAATCTTAAGATTTCCTCTCTAGTTTGATTAAACGCCATTATGATTTATTTCGTCTAAAAGTTTCCTAAATTTCTTCTTAATAATAAAAATTCTAAACGAGACAGTTGGTACTTTAGTAACAATGGCTTAGTTCCCCACAAGGGATGCCATTTGTAAGGTTCTGATTTACTATGCTGAACCGCGCAGTAATTCTATATACAAATAATTATTTGTTTGAGTATAGGTGAACTAGCCTTGACTCGAGAGTCTTCTGTTACTATTAAGTAGGTTATGATTCTAATAAACTGTCTCTTTATGGTACTTCTTTGTTATGACTTTATTTAGACGAAGGCCCAATGCTTTGATACAGATGTTACACAGATGTTTTAATCTAATCTTTATGTTTGTTCTTAATGTTACGTATTTACTTATTTCTATATTGGTTCGACTTACAATCCCGTTCGGACACTACTAGTAGATTGCACGGTCGATGACTGGGCGGTGTTTAGTATTATCCTACACGGATGGTTCCGTGGCGTGTTGAGAGTAAGTTCCTTAACTAAGCTGCCGAAGCTAACGCCAGATAGGTTGACGGTCCTTAAGCCTCGTACTGTACCAACTCACGTCCAGAGTATGAAGAATTTCACCGGTTAGCTTCCACGGAGTTTGAGTGGTTTCTAAGCACCCAATAGACGACGCGAAGGACTAAACGGCACTCGTATTCACACACCAGGTCCAGCCGGTACAACACTCGTTGTCCTTGTAAAAAGAGACTTCACTAAAGGCAATATGAGGACTGAGTGCGGGGCTTATAAGGCTTGGCGGATGATCTCAATGTTAGGGTAATAACCAATCACTGATCGCCACCGAAAGTGTCTTACAATATAGGTTGGTGATGGTGCAGAATAAGTAGGTTTTGGGATTGCTGACTCGGGGGTCAGTTGGTTTAATTAGTGGGACGCGTTTGATGTCGTAAACGCGGTTGCGGAAATGCTTACATTGTGATTATCGTCGTATACCTGCGCCTGTACACATACACGCCGTCATACATCATTCTGTATACAGTATATTCATACATATAATTATCTTTTATGAACATGGGACGTTACACTAAGACTGGTTGAGCTAGCGACAAACAGACTGTGCTATCCTTTGCATAAGTGAACAATCAAATATACGTATTTTTTCTTATGTCATTTGCAATTGTTTATAACAAATTATTTAAACAAATGACAAAAAATTCATAATTTTCAAAATTTGAATGCGGGAATCGATTCTGGAGGTAAAATCGAGACGAAAACCTATATAACACTTTTTTGTCAGAGTTCAGTTTATTATCTTTATGTAGAAATAAACTATTGACCAATAAGTGTTTTCATTCTCTTGCATCGTATGTGGAATCATATCAGTATATTTTTTACTGATAAATTTTGAGATCTTATACTGTAATTCGATAAGTTTATTTCATTTCGCAAATCCTTCCGTGTTAGGGATCACGTTTGAGTGGCGGGCTAACGGTTGAAAACATTTGTACATTGGATCTATTCTTTAAAATAATAATTTCGGAAAACTTTTAGATTTTATTTTGTTCTAAATTGGTAACGTCACCGATAATGTCGAGACGGAGAATTAGAGATCTACCAGATTCAGTTGAAGATTCTGATAGTGATGAAGGTCAACATATTGAATTTCAACATGTCGGACAAGCACAGAATGGTATTGTGAGAAATGTTTTATACATGTTTGCAAAAGTCATAAAGTAGGACACGGCAATGAACAATAATTCAATCCCACCGAACATATTTACAATAATTCATGTGACTATTGTAAATATTTCGAAACACTCAGGAGGCCGGATGTTTCATCCTACATTACAATAATTAATTAGCCTCTTATAGAAAAGTGTTATATAGGTTTTCGTCTCAATTTAACCCCCAAAATCGATTTCCGCATTCATATTTTGAAAATTATGAATTTTTTTGTCATTTCTTTAAATAATTTGTTATAAACAATTGCAAATGACATAAGAAAAAATGCGTATATTTGATTTTTCACTTATGCAAAGGATAGCACAGTTTGTTTGTCGCTATCTCAACCAGTCTTAGCATGGGCTTTAATGGGTTTTGCAGCCACTGCTGCTTACATTAATTAACGGAGGCTCCGTTTCTTTACATGGCTTACAGATTACATATTATATAAAATTATGGCATGCGTGTCGTACAAAAGTTCTTGACTTAACTCTAGTGGCTAATATAACAAGTGTTCTTGTTCTTGTACATTATTTTATGACTGTTTGCACGTCGGCGGTATATTATACAACCTATAACGATTACCGCGCCCAATAACAACATTCCGGATGATAGCGAGATTCCGAAAATCGAGGTATACTCTCCCAAATTTCGTAGTTCAAATGCCGCTGCCTTACGGTGCGCGATCTCACGCGCCTTGCTGACTATTTTTTGCAGACCCGCTCCCGCTTTTAGGTTTTCGAGATTTACCCTATGTAGTCCCTTTATTCGGTTATCTGCTTCGGTTGCGATTGCTTTTTCCAACTCGACCTCAGCGTACGCGGACTCGTTCGGAACTGCCAACATTTTTGAAACATTAAATTGTACGTTTTTGAAACGCGATTCATTCAAATACGCGGTAATCGTTCGTGAAGCTAATAAGCGTGCATTGGCCGTGTGGGCGGTATAGGCAGGCCGAAGTTCGAAAATCCCGATACCTTCGATATAGTCCGTGAGTTGTTCAGACCGTAGGCACTGCACGAAAATCGGTTCTAACGTTCTTGTTGCGAATACCCAAGCGTTGGCCTTATGAAGTCTTAGTCAGAACGTGTCTCTAAGCTGCCTTAGTCTAATATCGCATATTTCCGGGTTGGTGATTGTTTTTCCCGCCGCGATTTTTACTTCGCATGCGACATTCTCCTGTCGCACGGGTATTTCTCGCACGGGTTCTGGGTCTACTGCGATCATCAAATCTCCTAATCTACGCAGACCGGATACCTCCTCTGGCAGCAAGAGCATGTACGTGCGGTTCGACTCGCTGACAGCGAAATATAGGAATTCGGGGCAGATGTATGCCGCTAAATTTGGGATTCTAAATACGCGTCGAATTGCTAGTAACGGTGAGGCTTTAAAGAGGTTAAATTTTTCCACGCTCAGCAGCGGGATTTTTATATGATAAATTAAGGAGCCATTTGAAAACAAGACTGTTAATTTGGAAATTTTCATTATCGGTAATGTTGATAGCCCTCCGGCTGGGATAGGGAATCGAGCGTCCATCATTGTATTTGCGACTGTCGTGGCCGCGCGTGTGATGGTTTCCGCCGGTATTATTCGCGGGTGAATTAGGCCCTTGGCTGCAAAAAGGATGGCATCGGTCAACGTTTCGGTCTCTTGATTCAATTGTATCAAACTATCTTTCGTGCTGAAGATCGCGCTTTGAATGCCGATTTCCTTGTCTAAATTCACTCGTTTAAATCGAACAACTCGCGCTCGACAATTTCGGTTTGATTTGCCAGTAGCGCCGCTGTTAACTGTGCGTCATTAGCTACTGTCTTTATTGCCAGCTGGATCTCGCGTTCGTCGTTTTCATCCAAAGTTTCATAAAGAAACTTAATTATGGAACCAACGAAGAACATCGAACGAGGAACATCTGAAATTTAAAATAAATGGCTTTATGTCCTACTTGACACTATAGATTTTGCTCGGCTTTCCAGTGCGTCTCGAGCGTATCTTATTTTTCTTTTGCGCGGCACGCCCGGTGCCAAGCAAAAAAAAAAACAGGAAAAAAAGGTCTATTCCCCGGGATCGCTCGATAATTGGTCAGAATTCGCAAGGTCGTTTTAACTTGTTCGCATGTACTTTTTTAACTACATTACCGTGTTGAATCGTGACCTCGATCGTCACATTATGGCTTTTTCTATCAATTTTTATGACTTCGAAAGGGCCCCGATATTCTGTGCTGAATTTACCTTTTTTAGGTTCTTTAATCAAATAGACCGTCTCGCCTTCGCGAAAATGTTTAGCGTTCAACTTACGGTCGTAATAGTATTTTGAGCGATACTTTGACTGCACCAAATTCATTGCTGCCGCTGTTTGGAGTTCGGCAAGATTTGCCGTCATGTTTTTTAAGTATTCATTGTATGAAACCTCGTCGTTTCCGCGAGGGAAGCTAGACGGAGTCCGCGACTTAATTCCGTACACGAGCTCATGCGGCGTGTACCGCGTGTTCTCGTGCTCTATCGAGTTATAGGCGAATTGACATACCGCTGCCCATTTATCCCATTCGGAAATGCTTTTGACGTACTTGCGTATATATTCGGTTAGAGTATGATGCATCCATTCTATCGATCTATTAGCTTGCGGGTGGTAAGCCGTCGAGCAAAATTTTTCAATCCCGAATATTTTTGCTAATGAATCTAACAACCTGTTCCGAAAATGAGTTCCTTGGTCCGTGACGATGGCTGCTAGTGGGCCGAATACGCAAATTATTTTTTCCGTCAACGCACGTGCTACCTCCTCAGCCGAGGCGTATTTAGTCGGGACTAATATGATATACTGTTCCGAAAATGAGTTCCTTGGTCCGTGACGATGGCTGCTAGCGGGCCGAATACGCAAATTATTTTTTCCGTCAACGCACGTGCTACCTCCTCAGCCGAGGCGTATTTAGTCGGGACTAATACGATATACTTCGTTAGCATGTCCTGAATTGTCAGAATGTACTTGTTACCGCGTTTTGTTGTCGGTGTGTTACTTATTATCAGCGGTTGTCGCGTTTCGACTCTGACTAATTTGTTTTCTATGCAGCTGGCTCAGTGAGCGACGAATTGTATTACATCTGCTCTCATATTCTTCCAATAAAAATCACTGGCCAGTTTGCTGTAAGTTTTTGCGCGCCCGCGGTGACCTCCGGCAGCTACTTCGTGATATTCCCGAATTATTTTAAGGCGATCGCTCACTGGCGGGACCGGCAAATTATTTTTATATGATACAGCTACAACAGGTTCATTCATGAGAGTGTTATCGAAAATGTCGATAAAGGTTGCCCATTCTGATAGTGTTAAAAGTTCCAAACCTCTAATGATTGCGAGACTGCGGAATTTCAATTTAGTAGTACGTTCTTTAAAGTAATCAAGCATCTACGGATATCTGCTTTTAACGGCTTGGTGTCTACGTATTCTTTGATATACAGGCCGATTACGTAAAAATCTTTGCACTCGGTAATATTTACTTAACCTAATTCAAACTTTTGCCCGGTGAATAGTTTTTCGTTTGGATAACTGCGCTCTAATAAGGCACTCTGTACTTCTGATTCGAGAACATTATCGACCGAAGCAAGGTAAAGTAAATTTTCTCGGTAGCGAAATGGATGTTCTTTTAGGTCCTGTCCTTCTGGTATCACTTCATTTTATTATTGGCTATCGTTGCCGCCTACGCTGACGACACCTGGACCCGGTGGTAACTGCGCGCCAGCCGCCGCACAGTGTGACGGAATGAAAATATTGGTGACAAAATAAAATATCCCCTGCTAGGAGCGACCGATCGGGATGATTTTTTTTTTTAAATGTAGCTTATACTATACAGATTTAGGGAAAAATATACAATTTTTATGAGCCAGCGTTGCTGACTAAGCCAAATTGCTGATATCAGCAATTTTTCGATAAATTCCATACTTTACACTTCTATTGCGGTTCGAAAAATTGCTGATATCAGCAATTTGGCTTATTTTATTTTGTCACCAATATTTTCATTCCGTCACACTGTGCGCCGTCTGTGGGCTCGCGATCAGTTGACTCCCGCTACGTGATTTATTTGGATAATCAGGTGGTAGAGACGCACACGAAGACTGTTGCCTGGATGATAAGGGCTCGAGTGGTTTCGGCTCTCGTCCTTCTTTGCCACCGGTGACTTGGGTCCCTTCGCCGGTGGTACCGCTTCTCATACGCTCGGACTGCTCGAAGGCTGTAGGTTTTCGTTGCAGCACGTCCTTTTTCTTGCCAAGTATTGGCGAATTCGCAATTGCGTTCCCGTTGTTATCCTGCGGCTCGTCAACAATTGGGTCTTCAATCGAATAGGCTGACGGGGCCAGAGGTTCTATTTTTAGATAGAGCGTGAAATAACGGCCTGTCAGATTTAAATGCATCCAAGTCTGCGCCTCCGCCGTGATTATATGGAACCATACCCGCTTGTTTTCCAAGATGTCGTAGTGTATGCATATATTAGTCGCAAACGTGTGCGCGAAAATAAACGCGCAGTCTACCGTACCGTACTCCGATTGCGAACGTAATATTCGCTCTGTTTCGTCCGGTTCTCTGCAGGATCTTAGAAATAGGGATGATGCTAGCCGCTCGCGAAGCTGTGTTGCTGATATTCTTAAACCAGATTATTTTATAAGCGAAAAAAATAGGCAATTATCGGGTGAGGAGTCTGGTATGTCGTCTGATTGTCTCAATTTTGCTCGCGGTTTGGCACACCGTTTTTTTTATATATACGTTTGAAAAATTACGTTTCCCGAGCTAGCGGATGAGTCTGCATCCGATGATTCTAATTTTCTATCATAATTTCTGGGCACTTGATTATAATTATTGCCGCGTTGCCACTGGCGGCCTCCACCGTGCCTGTTTTTATTCGGGTTTTTGATGATGTTCCTAGCAGCATGACGGATCAGAGTGCGACATTCCGTTAGAGGGTGTGTATTTGATTTGCAATAATTGCAATATTTCTCGTCTGTACTCTGGTTCGCCGGAGCTGCCGTTTCTGCTCGACTCGAATAAGAAATGGGTGCCTCTTGGGACTCAATTTCGGCCGCTATCGTCAAACGTACCTGCGCCGCCGGCTTCGAGGACAATGCCACGCCAAAGGTTGCTATTCTCGCGCTCCTTTTCCCCTCGAACTCTATAGCGGCCGTGATTACTGCATCGATATTTGGGGCTGCTTACTCCGCACGAGATGGTCGAGAGGCGGTCTCAACCTGAAAAGAAATTGTTCGAGTACATCAGCATCGGCCTGGTGCATACGCGATTTTCTTGTCCGCGATCGAGAGGTCGGGAGCCGAACCAATGATCGTACGGAGACGATTGTACAGCTTGACTACTCGTAGCCCGTATTCTCCGGCGGACTCTTCCGGGTTTTGATTGATTATAGATTTGGTCCGCGATACCGATGTTGGCGTAGTATAACGTTAAATCGCGTAAAAGTGCTTCCACGGAGATGTAATTCGCGATGCGTGCCCGGTATCCTTCCGTTGCTTTGCTCCGGAGTCGGTTGGCTATGTGCAGTAGCAGAAATTGTTCGTGCCGTGGCCCGTACGTCTGCAATACTTCTGGCACAGCATTGCAAAATAGATTCAAACTGTCGGGATCTCCGTCGAAATAAGGTATGTACGTGACTGCCTGGTGGAAGGTTATGCATTTTACCGAGCTGTGCTTAACATTGTCGGATTGCTTGAACGTCTCCCTCGGCGGCGAGCAATGTTCATATCCCCAGCTAAACTCGACTATCTTACCGTCGAGCTCGTCATCTGACTCATCGCTCGAATCGCTATCCGACGGCTGGCGCTCGGTGTAGTGAGCGCAAGGACGGTTCGAAGGTTCGCGACCGCTGCCTGTTTTACCTTTCCTTGTCGAATGCGGCTCGTAACAGCTGTTATCGCTCTTGACTATGCAGCGTCTGCAAGTCTCGCTCGTGATAGCGCTACACTCAGCACGTCCCTCATCTACTGGGTGTCCGGCTAAGAATGATGTGTCTCTATTTTGATTCAAGTTGTTTTTGCTTCTGACTTTGTCGTTCCGGTGATTGTTGGCGCCTGCACCATTATGTAGAGACGTACTCGCGACGCTTCCGGACATTTTACTGTAACTACCTTCCAAACAACAATTTTTACCGCGTGAGTGCGCTTTTCCTGTGTGGCCGCCCCTATGTATCGAGCAGCTTTCGACTCCCGAGCTTGAGCTGCTATCCGCGCTGCTATCAAGCACTCATCTGCTGCGGCGGCGGCTTTCGCAGCATTGCCTTTGTGTGCAGCATGGAGCTTCCGCACGGTATATTTTCCCGAAGCTAAAGGCCCGTTGTTTAGTATCTTTAAAGCAGCTGATCTGCTCGCTAGTGTCATACGCGTTCCCTGTGTTAGGTTTTTCCCCGAAAACTACAAATGACTGGGATTACGTTTGCGGTCCGATCGGTACCGTGACCTACCTGCGCCGCGGACTCTGATGTGTCGCCCACCTGAGGCGCGGGAGCTTCGATTTCCGCATTTACCGACTTCGGAGTTTTCTGCGCGATCCCTGCTATGTTTAATAAATTTGAAACGCTCGCCTGACACCTCTCATCGATTTCTACGCGTTCTGGCATATTTAACGTCAATCTGGGGTATTGTGCGTCAATCGTGTTCAACTCTAGTCCTACCAGTCGACGTTCTAGGCTGGCCATCTCGACCGCTTGGGCGTTGCTTCCCCCCTGTCGCGATTCTAACTGCATTTATTGCATCGGTGCAATAACCTCTGGCAATCCGGGGTCGCTTGAGTTGAGAGGCTCGGCAACTGTTCCCGCCGGTTTCGCGATGACGTTGTAACGCTTGGACTCTTTGCTATAATTTTCTAGTAACTTTTTCTGAGCCTTCTCCCAGTTGTCCGCCAGTCAAGTTGCCTGGGGGCGACCTTCACTAGAGCTACTCGAAACTAATTTTGGCGGGCTGAGTGTTCGTATGACAGCTCTATGAGACCGCGGTGTCATTTTTCCGAGCAACTTGAATACGGCCCAAGCCTTTTTTTTTGCTTTAGCAGCGCTCTCTGGGTCGCTTCCCGTACCATTCAACTTTTCTTTAGACCGTGCAACGCCTTTGCCCGTGCCGAAAATTCCAGCTTGCAACATTTTGGTTCCCTATATATTTTTTTGTTACTATTGCTTCTTTTGCTTGATGATTCTAACACTGAACGCTGACGAATGAAAGCAGTTGTGCGCTAACGCGGTATACCCTGCGCGACCGGAAGCCAAGCTCGATAGATAGCAAAAAAAAGGGGACTTACAGTATGTAGATCTTGATGATGCCGCTCGCACGCATGATTGCTCCAGGACTCGACGCTGATGTTGGTGAAGTTCTGGTTGATGCCGATGTGCTGCTTGGTGCTGATTACTGTCCGACTGGCTGCTGGTCGCGCGCACCGACGGCTGGTCCGCGTCGATGACTGCGTGCGCGTGCTGACTGCTTCTCTCGTTCCGGTGACCCAGGCGGGCCTCGTTGGCTGCTGGCAGCTTTGTGGGCCCAGATGGACTTTGTTGGTAGAGCTCGGTACTCCTTATTAACGAGACATCCGAGTCCCCTTCTGAATTTGAGCTCCGACTTCTCGTGAGCCTCATTGACTGAACTCTTCTGCGGTTGCCGCTCGCGGTACAGATTCCTCCGCTGGACTAGAGTGGCACTTATAGTTGGAGTGTATGACAAACAAGGCGACAAAAAAAATTTGTGCGAAATTTGACGAAGCTCCCAAATAATGATTCTTTCGTTGTTCCTTGCAACGCGCTCAGGTTCCCCACCAGGGATCGAAGTAACATTAGGTGGTTGGTGATAGACAAATTATTCGGTGCCTGGGAGCTCCGTCCACTAAGCCGGTCAACGGTGATCTGCCCGCTCCTCCGTCGATGTGGCGCAGCGACGGAGAGCGGTCTCACGCTCAAAAGTGTATAGGCTGCACGTTGGGCCCGGCGCTCGCTGACGGTTCGCGGAACACGCCGTCAGTCGTCCTCGCGTCGCCATCGGATAGCTTATGGCTAATCCGTGACACAGGATAAAGGGATTTTCACAGCAAAATTCGGACTACAAATTTTAAGAATATTAATATTATATAGAAGTGTCTATCAAAAAAGTCTTACTAATGAGTCTATATAACAGATCTGAGACGAAACGTTTTTTTTGTAATACCTACATTTTTAAACACGAAAATTTATAAACATGCATTCACAAGACGGAGGTCCGTATGTACAAGACGGAGGTCCATATGTAGAAAACGGAGGCCCGTGTGTAAAGGTTGGGGGTCCGTATATACAAGACGGAGGTCCGGATGTACAAAAAATATTAAGGCCCAACAATTAAGGACCAAAAAGTTGTAATTTAACGCCAAAATTTTTTAAGTCAAAAAATTTAAAAAAATGTTTAAGTTTGAATGTTTCAAATATTAAAGCAAAAGTTTTAAGATCCAAAAATAAGGTCCAAAAATATAAGGCACAAAAAATGTAGGAGCAAAAATTATAAGACCCAACATTTATCAGGCCCAAATTATAAGTTCCGCTGCAGGGGATGCAAGATGATTTATTTAGGTACATAGCACATGGCATATGGCACACCCCTAGCCGCTTAATATAATAGAAGATTTCAACGATTGTAAACAGTCTTAATATTTGTTTTGGCTATACAAATTTTTAACACAAGACTACGTGACAATTCTCTTTTTCACAAACTCAAACCCCACTACCTTAACATTTTTATAACTTTAGCTCACATGTAAAATTTAAAAAAGAAAAAAAAACAAATTTAGTATGTATATGTCTTTTAAAGAAAGGAATATTTTTCAGGTTCATAGGTGAGATGTCAGTTATAAAAAATTTCTCAGACATAAATAGTAGCGACTACTACTTAATATTTAACAATAAAAATTAATTCAATGGAATTGGCAATACCTATAATAGCTAGTATAAATATCTTGTAACGGGGTGATTTCTAGGCGGCTATCTGCCTATGTACCCCGTACAAATCCAAAGTCCTCCTGCACTTTGCTTTTGCGAGATGCTGTACTCGCTCGTGTGGTCGCCTACCTGCGACGATGTCCCGGAGCTCAGTATGCACTACACTCCTGTGTAGTGCCCGCGGAGGCGGCGGTATTCGGCGGTTTAGATAGGAAGAGGGATCGGGACGACGATCGAATGAACACACTACCGATTCTAATAAAAAGGCGTTTATTCAGTTAAACAATCCGGCGTCCGTATTGCGCGTATTCGCGTCGCGAGAAGGCCACAAAATATACCGGAACAACGACTGGGGCCAAATGCCTCGCCAGTCGATCGCGTATAAATAAAAAGGAAAATGAGATCCTACTTTAGCTTATAACGACGATCCTCGTTGTACTTTGGCCAGGGAGTCCTCTGCTCGACCTTGCCGTCTTCCTGGGCTGTGGTAGGTTTGGTTGCTGCGGTTGCTGCGGTTGCTGCTGTTGCTGCTGTTGCTGCTCCAGATGCTGCTGTGGCTTCTAGGGCTGCGGTTGCTGCTAGGGCTGCTGTGCTGTGGTTGCTGCTAGGGCTGCTGCTGTCTTTGCTGCTGCTGTAGCTATCACTTTTGGCGCGCGTCGTCAGTACTAGTCGCGAGTGCGGTCAAAAGTTAACTGTCTCGAATTTCCCTCGAATTGCGAGATCTCTACCGGCCTTCCCGCGCTTTGGCTCCCCGCGCCGACGTGCGCGTCTCGCCGCCCGTTACAATCTATAGGCTTAAGCCATTTAAACGATTACTATTGATATTAAAGTCTCTATAAATATTGTAAATAATATGATACTCATCCTTAATTACCTTGTAAAAAAGTAACTAGTTCATCCTAAAATTAACAGATTAAACATTTTTTATCGTAAGCCCAATTTTCTTTTCGTAATTGGTTTTAGTTTTCAGGTTTCTTATTTTTGTCTAAGAAAGTAAATAATTAATTTTAATTGTGATTTTAATACTCCTTTAATTTCGTTTAAGTGAGGTGGATAATAATCACTACGAGTAATTAGTTGCTTGTTTGGCCGACGTTTAGGAGAAAGTAAATAATATCATGCTTATTATACGTACGAGATACTGATTGTTTAAGTTGGATTTAAAAATTCCATTAATGCTTAGACATAATTATTTGTTAGCCAAAAATACGAGAAAATTGATCATAAATCATTTAAATCTTAGCAATATTTTGAAAATGTATTAAAAAAATAAGATTTAATCGTAAAAATAGCAAAACTGAGTATTAAAATGGATTAGTAATAGGATATTTTTAATCATTTTTGATCTGCTATTTTTACCAAGGCAAATTCAAATCATGACATTCAAGTCCTAATATTAAGTATGATATTATTATGTATACATTTTTTGCTTTCTCCTGGAGGAAGCGTTGTCGTAGCAAAATTCAGTTTTGTCAATACTTCTAGAAAATACGTTTTGGTGTTTTGGAAGTTCGAATTAATTATTTTTAGAAAATGTCCGTATGGATGTGTGCATGTGTGTGTGTATATGTATACCGTCATACTTCTGAAACTACTCAGTCAATATCAATCAAATTTGACATGCATATCTATTTTTCGATTCTGAATTCGCAAAAAAACATTTATTTATTAATTTTTTCAATTATTTTTTTTTATGGTCATTTTTTGATTTTCGAAAAACACTATTTTCCTTTTTTTCAATCATTCCATTGTTATAAATAATTCAGCTAAAATTCATTTAAAAGATAATAGAATGACCTATTTTTCCCCGTTTGGTCCTCGGGATTGACCGCTCTGTTCGGCAGATGAAATAAAAAAGCTGATTTTTTTAAAATTCATGTCTCCGAAACTAAACATTATAACCTCACGAAAAAAATATGTTGATGGGTTACGTGTCAAACTATATTCCATTAAAATTTCAAGTGATTTGACTACTAATTTTTTTGGTAAGAAATCGAAAACTGATAAAAATGAGTTTTTTTTGACAGATAGATCTTTTGATTACCTCAGCTAAGTTCTTTTCGCAGCTTATGAAAACGATTAGTTGAAAAGATAGTAAAATACAAATTCTTTGTCTCTCACCCTGTATACCCTGTATAACTGAAAATTATTATTTTTGTTAAACCTTATAACTCACTAACGAAAACTCAGAATGTTTTGACAAAATTCATGGTTTTGTGGTTATGAGGTCTATTTGTGATATAAATTGGAATTCATTTTATTAAGAAGATCCGGAGAAAAAGAAATGCATTATTAAATTAATATACTTGAACGATACATACGAACAAGGAACAATAGATTGGTTTGGACGAATATTGTATGAGAAAATAATATTTAAGTTTCATTGAATTTGAAAAAAGTAACTTAATAGTTAAATATTCTCATATCAGTACATCTGAGTGTCTGCATTCGAACTATACAACGTTGATAACGTTGACTATGTTTTTTAATTTTTAATATAAACACTATACTTTATCATACATACACGATTTCTGCATTTTGTTGACCTAAAATTGGGTACTAATGTCATAGTATTCCGACCGATGGAAGGGGAAAAATTGTGTGGGAGTTAAAATAGAAATGTTGCGATTTGCCAGTTTTAAATTGGTGAACTGCCACTTTTGCTCTTTGTAAACTAGTAATTAGACGAATTACTCTTTTCGAAAGAGTAAACTTATATATTTCAACTTTTGGAAAGAAGAAAATGTTTCGTCCACACTTCAAAAGAGTAAAAATAGAACGTCGCTTTTTACCAAAAAACGAATTGAAAATGTTTTTTCTTCTGGAGGTAAAAAATGTATTCCGGAAATTTCAAAGGCGGAAATTGAGGATTTTACTCTTTTCCGAAGAGCAAGTTTATAAATGTCTAATTTCTGAAAGTAGATAATACATCATGCAACATATCCTGAAAGACCGGTGCTGAAAATTAATTCTGTATTAAACTATGTATTTTAATAGCATCAGCTCTTGTATTGAGTTGGCGGTCTTCTGAAAGCATAGCATGTTAGTTTTCCAGCTTTCGAATATGTAACGTATACATTCTTATATTCATTAACGAGTTTATCCACATATTTTTATACTACTGGTCCAATTAATCCTTTAGTTTCTTGTAAGCAAATAAATACTGTTGGTAAGAGTTTTCCATGCAGCTATTAAATACTGGACTGTGTAACTATCAGAAACCTTATTTAAGTCGCCAGTATAGGTTTGTTTTTTTTTAACCTTTTTAACCTTTCTTAGCAAGTGTGCGTTGAGTATTTATTCAGTATTCGTATCCGTATTAATAACAAAGTCCAAATTATGTTTTGGAATAAGATTCGAACATTCCACTTGCAATATTTTGGCATTTTAATAACCTCTCTTATCGATCTATTTTCTGTTTCATATATACCATATTTAATATACCTTATAATTTTTCTCATCCGAATGCGATATTTGTTTTCGGATCCATTAAGCCAAGATACCGGTTTTCCCAGTTTACGGCTTTCTATAAACCATTCATACATGCACTTTCTAATGAAATTATATTTATCGTAGACTGTTCCACCATTTTCAATATCTATTCTCCATCGAATCAATGTGTCCATTATACTTAACTGTTCTCCACGATTATTCTATATCTTAGCTAGGCTCCACTTTGGGTGCTTCTACTTTATGTTAATAACTTTGATTTTGTAATCTATTCTCAGAATTTAAATCAACGTCTGGTTCTTATGAACTTGAACTTGGTGGAGATTCATAACTATCACTTTCCAAAACAAAAATAATATAATTAATGAGAAATAATAGATTATAGTTAACCTGTTATTGATCACTGACTACTGTTCTGGCTCTCGTTAAAAGTAGGATGTGCGACTTGTAAAACAAATCTATGATCAATATCTTCCTCATGTATAAAATATTCTTCTTCTGCAGAAGAAAGCACTCTTTTTAGCATATTGATACAATTAAACAAACTATCTGTCGCAATTGTTTATGATCTTCTGATAAACGGTACAAATTTTCATAAGGCTCGATCATTCTAAATTTTTAATTTTACAAATTAAGCAGTAAACATAAGATTTTAATACATACTATTTTACTTACGTAACTAATGAAAAAATAATTTCAAAATTTTCGTATGATCATATACTATTATTAAATATAGATAAATATGCAGTGTATGAATGTATATAAACTAATTTTGATTTTGATTTCTAAAAGCGTGTCTTAAAAACGTCAAATTGGCGTTCGAGTTAATGACACCACTGGCGCGGATGCCGGGAAGCGCCCGCCTGCTAAGAAAATTTTAATCAAGACTAACATAAGTTCTTTTTTCAGATGATGAGTAGTATTTAATGCATTACGGCATTAAATGAGGAAACAACTAGAATTTTCAAAAAAGAAATTCATAAAGGAAAATTAAATAGTTTCAATTTAATACCAGACATTCCGGACTAACATGAATAATTAAATAAGCGAGAGTGTTTAAAGTTGTGTTTGAACAGCAAATGATTAAAACTTATGATTATCTGTTCTGATATATTTTATATTAGTGTCTGTCACTGAATAATATTCCTACTTGCAGTGTTAATAAGTATTATTGCAATAGTGCTACTGCTGAAAGTTTACAAAATAATAAAAGTATCATAGGATCAATTGACGGTTATGTGTATCAAATTTGTATACATTTGAGGTTTATATTTCATTAAAATTATTATAGTCCCTAATAAAAAACTATTTATTTTTCATTTGAATATTTGTTTCTTGTCAAAAATATAATTTATAGAAAGGTACAGATGATAGTAGTATAATAGATTCATGGCATACGGATATTTGCAGTGATTTTAATGATTTTTTAAAAATTTACTTTGTATGCCCGGTGTTAATCATTTAAATAATATGCATCTATTGGTTGTGTGAGAATAAACATACGTATGTATCTTACAGCATCGGAGGTACTCAAAGTATATATATAAAGGGATGGAGAGATATAGTGACAGGAACAAAATGGTAGTTAACAGGATGATAACAAAGATTATGGTTCCAAGAAGGAGATGCAAACTGAAAAAGGGATGCAAATAAGAGTTCAAGTGGGAAACGCTGAAAATTATCAATAATTTTAAATAGTTCGGATATTGGTTTTCGGTAAAGGGAGGTCCAAATGAGCATCTAAGGAAATCAGCAGGGACGGCACAAAAGAAAATTAATGCGACGTGGAGTTTAATAAAAAGGGCGAAGTTAAGTAGGCTAAGTAGAAAACTCCTGCTTATGAACGCGATAGCTAAGACGGGATGTTTGTACGGTGTAGTGGGGTGGGGTTGGAAGAAAAGGAATCAAGCTGAGAAGGTTCAGGTGAAAATGGTTAAAATAGCTTTAGGATTGAATAAGATCACACCGACATACATTTGGCGAATTAAAGCTGGGATAAGAAGTATAGGGGTTGTCGCAAGGGAAATGGCAGCTAGATATATAGGGAAGATTTCGGCAATGGATACAAGTATCATAAATCAGGAGCCTACTGGATGGGGAAAGGAGTGGCACATCGCGTTGATAGAAGTAGTGGATGGTGAAACTGTGAAGCTTTTATTAGAAAGGGAGAGGAGTAGAATTGCGGAAAATTTACAGAAGGGTATAGATAGGAAAATAGACCAAGAGATACAGAGCGAATAGCCTAAAATTGAAAAATCGAACTTTTGGGCGTATAACAAGTTTTAGAAGACGAGAATAGAAAGGGAACCTTATTGAGAAAGCAGGCAGATTACTGGGGGTATGAAGGAGAAATGGACTAGGCTTAGATGTGGGAGAATAACAAAAGAAGTCGAAAAGGGTTTTAAGGATAGAATTTGTCGTGTACGCAGAGTGGAACAGTTTGAACATATGTGGGTGTATGATAGAGCAAGAGAGGCAATAGAAGTGAAAATTGTGAGGGGAATGGAAGAGGGAGGGGAGTATGGAAGGGATGGAGCTCAAAGAAAAAATAGTAGCAAGTTCGAAGATGAAGCTGCATGAGAGAATGAATAATTATGCGACTCAGTTTGACAAGAAAATAGCAAAAAGAAAGGATAAAGGGTAGAGGATGCTTAAAAGTGAATTATATAGGCATATATTAAAGAAGCAGCACTTAGAATTTTATCTACTCTCTGAAACTTTTTAAAAAAAAGGAAGTTTGTATTTTTAGCGTAAATGTAAATATGCAAATAGGTGTAGATAGACCACATTGCTAAGGTAGCAGTTAAGCGCATCTATGTAAATACAAGAGGCGAATGTATTGAAAGAGTAACGAGTGGGAGTATGTAAAAAGCGTTAATGTTCGCTGTACGTAGTAATAAATAAATAAATAAATAAATGAATAAAATAAATAGTGAAATTACTGACAATAGCTTATTTTGCTAAACTTTAATGTTCTATAACTTGGTTTAAAAGGCCTTTGGGACAGAAATACTGTACAAGGCTAATTTTTTTGTAGTTTCAAGCACTGTTTTACCTCTTACTTTATTATATTTAAAAAAAAAAACAAAAATGCATATGTTGTTAGTTCTAGTTCTTAGTTAT